>ML685862.1:4283243-4317796 GCA_007922175.1 Pelusios castaneus
TCTTTTCTTTTCTTTTCTTGCCTCCTTTTCTTTTCTTTTCTTTTCTTTTCTTGCCTCCTTTTCTTTCCTTTTCTTTTCTTGCCTCCTTTTCTTTCCTTTTCTTCTCTTGCCTGCCTGCCTGCCTCTTTTCTTTTCCTTTTCTTCTCTTGCCTGCCTGCCTGCCTGCCTCTTCTCTTTTCTCTTCTCTTGCCTCCCTGCCTCTTTTCTTTTTTCTTTTCTTGCCTCCCTCCCTGCGTGCCTGCCTCTTTTCTTTTCTTCTCTTGCCTCCCTGCCTGCCTGCCTCTTCCCTGCCTGACTGCCTGCCTCTTTTCTTTTCTTTTTTTCTTCTCTTGCCTCCCTGCCTGCCTGCCTCTTTTCTTTTCTTGCCTCCCTGCCTGCCTGCCTCTTTTCTCTTCTTTTCTTGCCTCCCTGCCTGCCTCTTCTCTTCTCTTGCCTACCTGCCTCTTCCTTTCCTTTCTCTTCTCTTGCCTACCTGCCTTTCTTTTTTTTCTTTTTCCTCTTCGTCTTTTACACAAATACGGGAAACGTTGTGGAGTGAAAGAAGATGTAGTGTCGAGAATTGAGAAAGGTATGTTGAGATGGTTAGGAATACCCTTATTAAGTTAATAACAATGTACCTTCCTATATATTTTAAGTTTAAAAAATTTGGCTCTCAAAAGAAATTTCAATCGCTGTTTTGTTGATATTTGGCTCAGTTGACTAATAAGTTTGCCCACCACTGCCCTAGACCATCTGCAGGGTCGGCTGCAGCCCCCATGGACACTCCGTACCCCTCTATATGTAGTCCAGCCGACCCTTTCTCTCCCCAGTTCCTTCTTGCCAGAATTCTGGCTGAGGGGAGGAGGGCGGGTGTTGGAATGTACATGAGCAACACATCTCAAAGAACAATAGTTATAGGTAAGTAACCATTTATTCTTCCCCGAGTGATTGCTCATCTTAATTCCAACTCAGGTGATTCCCAAGCCTTACCCTGGAGGAGGGACGGAATTCTACACATTCACTGTCTGAAGCACCGCCACATTGTCTCTCGCTTGCTGAGTCAGCGCATAGTGGGCAGCGAAGGCATGGATTGACAACCACATTGCCACTCTACAAATGTCCGCGACGGGCACACACCAGAAAGGGTGCTAAGGAGGCCTGGGCTTGGGTAGAGTGAGCTGTCAGCCTTGGGGGCAGACGCTTGGATAGCACGTAGCAGGCTGTGACCCAAGAGGACAGGAGTTGAGCGGACACCAGCTGTCCCTTCATTCTATTGGCAACCCCCACAAATAACTTTGACGACTTCCTGAAAGGTCTAGTACGGTCTATATTAGGGGTCTCAAACATGGAGTTACCTCCTGCAGCCCAAGACAAGAGCCGGAATTCAGGGGTTCCCAACCCCTGGTCAGCTTTTCAAATAGCCTGCGCCCCATCGGCTGGGGGCCGGCAGCTGGGCTGTGGCTATCTGCCTCCCACCTGGGGTCCTCCCGCTGCCAGCGGTATTTCCAGGCCACGCCATGCCTCTCCCTTTCCTCCCCCCGCCCCGGCCTCGGCAGCCACTGCTGGGAAGCCGGGGAGGAGCCACCGCCGTGTGGAAAGCTGGGAGCTGCGCCACTCCCCAGGCAGAGCCCTGGCCTGCAGTGGCAGGGGAGCGCAGCACAGCGATCAGAGCAGACGGAACAAGCAGCTGGCAGGAGGGGGGCCTGGGGAGGGCTCCCACGGGGGCTCCGTGCTGGGGGGGGCTCCATGCGGTCCCTGTGGGGGGCTCTGCCCGGTCCTGGTATGCAGCTGGGAGCCGGGCTATGGCTGCTCTCCTCCCCTCCAGGCTTGGGGTTGCAAGCAGCCCTCCCACCCATCCCCCTCTCCCTCTTTTATCTCTTTCTTCCTTTCCTTTCTCTTCCTTTTATTCTTTCTCTTCCTTCTTTCTTTCCTTCCTTCCCTCCTTTATAAAAAAAAAATTAAAAATTTTTATTTTAATTGAAAACCTTTCTAAAAATTAAATATCCATTAAAATTAATTAAAATTCAATTAAACCAAATTAATTAATTTTATTTACAATCACTTTGAATTCAATTAATTTTAATTGACTTTTAATGAAATAAACTGGTGGCCATGTTGTATGAAAATGTTTCAGTGATGCGGCCCTCGCGCTAATATCCTAGTCATCATGTGGCCCTCGTGGTGATTGGAGTTTGAAACCCCTGGTCTATATAGAAGGCTAAGGCCCTATGCACATCTAGCATGTGAAGGCATCTTTCTCGGTCAGTGGAATGAGGCTTTGGGTAGAACACTCGAAGAAAGATATCCTGGTTGGTGTGGAAATGCAACACCACCTTGGATAGGAATGGGGGGGGGATGAGGGTGGAGTTGGACTTTGTACTTGAAAATCAGTGTGTAGGGAGGCTCTGACGTGAGAGCCTGAAGTTCCGACACCCTGTGAGCCAATGTAATTGCTACTAGGAAAGTCACCTTCCAGGACAAATATAATAGGGAACAGGAAGCAAGCGGTTCAAAGGGGCGTCCAGTTAACCTGGATAAGACCAGGTTCAGGTTCCACTGGGCCACTGGCGGGCGAACAGAGGGAAAAAGCCTTTCTAGGCCCTTCAGGAAATGTTTTATCATGTGGTCCGAGAATAAGGAGCCCCGTACCCTTCCTTCATAAAACGCTGAGATAGCCACTAGATGGACCTTAATGGAGGAACTCACCAAGCCCCGCTCTTTCAGGGTCAGGAGGTAGTCCAACACCATAGGCACAGGAGCAGAAGGGGGCTGAAAGCCCTGCTCCCTTGCCCGTGAGGAAAATCTCCTCTATTTGGCCTGGTAGGTGGTCCTTGTTAACAGTTTTCTGCTATTAAGGAGGGCCTTCTGCACCTGTGAGGAGCATTGTAGCTCATTCCTGTTCAGCCAAGAGAAGCGATGCTTTTGAGATGTAGAGACCTGAGATTAGGATGCCTCAGAGCTCCTTGGCCTGTGTGAGTAGGTCTGGATAACAGGGCAAGGCGATTGGGATCCTGACCAACGGGTCCAGCAGGGTCAAGAACCAGTGTTGATGAGGCCACTCTGGAGCAATCAGAATGACCTCTGCTTTGTCCTGTTTTATTTTCACGAGCACCCTGTGCACCAGTGGTGTTGGTAGGAAGGCGTAGCACAAGCAATTCAACCAGGGAATTAAGAACACGTCTGCCAGAGAACCCGTGCTGCGATTCTGCAACAAGCAGAATACCTTGCACTTCCGGTTGGAGCTCAAGGAGAACAGATCTATCTGGGGAGCTCCCCACCATTGGAAGATGAGCTCCAGCACATCCGAGTGAAGGGATCACTCGTGATTCAGGAACTTCCTGCTGAGGCTGTCCACCAGGGACTTCTGAGACTGGGTGAATTGAGTGCTGGATACAAAAGTCCCATAGGCTGCAGGCTTCCCGGCACAGGGGAGAGGAGCAAGCTCCACCCTGTTTGTTGATATAGTGCATGGCTGTGGTTTTGTCTGTCTGGACTAGGATCAATTTGCCCTTTAACTTGTCCTGAAATGCCATGCATGCCAGACAGATGCCCTGAGTTCTTTCACATTTATATGCAGGTGCATGTCTTCCCTGGACCATAGGCCTTGAGTTCGGAGGCTGTCCAGGTGTGCTCCCCACCCTGTGTCCAACGCATCCGTGACTAGGGACATTGAAGGCTGGCCAACACAAACGTTTCAGTTGAGACACCACCACTTTAGGGATTCCAGGATGTACTGCGGGAGACACACCATTGTACCTAGCAAGTCCTTGGATGGGAGGTACATTGATGCCAGCCACTCCTGTAGAGGCCATGGTCTTAGTTAGGCAAACTCCACTACATATGTGCAGGAGGCTATGTGGCCCAGCAGTTTGAGGCACGTGCAGACTGAGGTCAGAGAGTGGTCTGTTAAGAACCTGATCATGCCTGATAGGGTTAAGAACCTCATTTGCGGGTGGGAGGCTAGAGCTTCCCTTGAGTCCAAGATGGCTCCTATGAACTCTATACGCTGTGTTGGGATTAGTGTGGACTTTTGCTTGTTTATCATCAGGCCAAGATTGGAGAAAGTGGTCCGGATCACCTGCAGGTGGGCCCGCATCTCCTGCTGGGAGCGGTCCGTGACCAGCCAATCATCTAGGTAGGGGAACAGCTGGATCTTTTGCCGCTGAAGGAAAGCTGCAATGACTGCCAGGCACTCTGTGAAGACACGAGGTGCTGCTGCTAGGCCAAAGGGGAGGACTGCGAACTGACGGTGACCCTGGCCGACAACGAAGCAAAGGAATTGTCTGTGTCGCGGCAGGATGGCAAAGTAGAAATAGGCCTCTTTCAAGTTGAGGGTGGCGTACCAGTCTCCAGAGATGGGATGATGGAAGCCAAGGAGACCATATGGAACTTAACTCTGTGCAAAAACCTGTTTAGCCCTCTTAGGTACAGGATGGAGTGCAGGGGCCCCCTTACCCTTGGGAATCAAGAAGTAACATGAGTAATAGCCCCGTCCTCTTCTTTCTACTGGCACTGCTTCTTGCACTGCCTCCGATGTGATGAGGGATTGAACTTTGATGCCGAGATGTTCGTGAGAGGGGTCCCTGAAGAAGAACAGGGAAGGGTGGGGTGGGGTGGGGTGGGGCGGGTGGGAGGGAGGCCTGGACAAAAACTGGAGTGAGTACCCCCATTTCATCATGCACAATACCCACTGGTCCGATATGATGCAGGACCACACCCGGTAAAAATTGGGATAACCTGTCTCCAAAAGGAGGAAGGTAAGGATTCCGGTTCGGATCTGGTGTGTCGCCCTCAGGCCCTGCATCAAAAGTTCTTTTTGGCTCCCGAGTGGTTATGCATTTGGTTCCTGCCTGATCCAGACGACCTCTGGCTTGGTCGTCGGCTATTACAGTTCTTGCATCTTGAGGAGTCCAAGCTGTGCTGGTACGGCCAGGAAGGGGGTTGGAGTCAGAACTGCCACCTCTGTGGGGCCAGCATATGAAGGCCTAGGGACTTCAACATCGCGTGGGAATCTTTTAATGTCTGTAACTTTGAATCTGTTTGTGATGAAAACAGGTCCTGTCCTTTGAAGGGGAGGTCTTGGATGGTGGTTTGGACCTCCTGCAGAAGGCCGGAAGCTTGGAGCCACGAACTCCTTCTCATTGTAACTCCAGAAACCATGGCACACCTGGTGGCATCTGCCACGTCTAAGGCAGATTGTTTAGTTTAGTAAACTTTTGAAAGAACAACTATAACATTTTATTCAGAGTTAGAACATTTCAGAGTTACAAACAACCTCCATTCCCGAGGTGTTTGTAACTCTGAGGTTCTACTGTATTTGGAATAGTCTCCAAATGAGTGCTTATTGTTATTACTAAACAACTTTTTAGTTAGAAAACAAAATTAAAACAAAAATATTGATCAAGATTTTCAAAAACATCGATCTAAAATTAAGTTCTTAATGTAGAATTTTCAAAAGAGGAAGTCATTGAGACTTGTTCGTGACGGTCACTTACACACTCATGGGAGAGATCCCACTAAAGCTCATGTAATAAACGAATTTGTTAGTCTTTAAAAAAGTGCCACAAGACTCCTTGTTTATTTTCCATCGTAGGAGTTGTAGGCACTTAAGATGAGGCGTTCTCTTCATACATTTCACCACAAAGTCAAGTCATCAAGTATAGAGCCCTCCTCAACCATTATCCTAAGTAAATGTGTCTTGAATATCTGCAACTAATGTAATCTGGCTTTCCTAAGATCTTTTTAAGGTTTTGAATCTTAATTCTAGCTCAATTAATGTAAATCCAGGCCCACACTTCATGAGTAAAGTCTCTTTCTAAATCATTCCTATTCCACCAGATATGAGAGAGTGCACAAATGAATAATCGCATACTTTTGCACTCTTTCCTGTCAGTAACATTCTCAATCCCCTTACTTTAATAACTGCAGTACAGGTCTTTCAAATGGTCTTATTGCCAATTAAATTTTGCCAAATGTTAATTTTACATTTTGTTTTCACATTCTGTCCTTATGAAAACTTACGAAAAGTTCTTCAAACTGTTTCTGAATTTCATTATCCATATCTTCATAGTTAAAATGGGGATCACGAATAGGAAATGCTTCAACAAACAATAATGCTGCATTTGATCGAACTTCTGAGTTTCTGGCCTGTTACAAGGGAGAAGAAAAGGAATTATTCATAAAGTCAGTACTCTATTAAAATTTGACAGATATTCTTCAAATCACCATTGTCAGTTTAGCATTTCTATCCAAGCAGGAATTCTAATCAAGTAATCACATTAAACATATAAAATGTAGCAATTTATAATAACTTCTACATCACGCATTTCAAAGTTCTGCCCAACAGTAAATTTTGGGCTAGCTGTAAAATGAGTTCTCAAAGACCCAGAGGAGTCACTCTTGGCAGAGTGCTATCTTGTGTAGACCTAAACTCAGTCAGCATTTGTATCACTCTCCAAACGTGCTCTGTGGCAGAGAAGCTGCAGCTATAAAAGATGAGACCTTGATTTAACAGTTGAGGCCAGTTTCCATACTCTGGACACTAAATTCAAGCAAAGATACTTAAATATAAGTGAAGATGCAAGTAGACAATCTTTGGAAAACTCTGTTTAGGGTAAGTATCTACAGCAGTCTACTACATCATGAAAAGTGGCCCTACTTTTGATGGTCAGCAAACAGTGAACATACACTCTGCGAGGAAAAACTGAGGAATAAATTATGAAGCATTTGATAAAACTTTGATACAGATATATAACTGAATGAAGTTACATACTGAGCTCCAATTACTTGCCTAAATATTTTAAAAAATGTAGTTACTTAACAGTAATTAGTCATTCTTTGAGATGTGCTGCTCATATCCATTCTGAATTAGGTGTGCAGGCGCCATCGTGCACCGTCACTGGAAACTTTTTGCCCTTAGCCTGTCCCTGTAGGGCCAGCACTGACGTGCCCTGGAGTCCCACGCATATGCTGCAGTATAAGAGGCGCTGCTGACCCTACCACCCCTCTATCCCTTCTTTCTGCTAACTCCAAAAAGCAGTGGCGGAGGGTGCGGAATGGATATGAGCAGCGCATCTTGAAGAACGGCTAATTACTGGTAAGTAACCACCTTTTTCTTCTTCAAGCAGCTGCTCACATCCATTCTGATACAAGTGATTCACAAACCTTACTTTGGAAGGTGGGTGGAGTTACAGTCTGCCTATCTGAAGCATGACTCTGCCAAAGGCTGCTTCGCCCCTTGCCTGCTGTACAATGGTGCAGTGGGATGTGAAGGTGTGGACAGACGACCAGGTGGCTGCTCTGCAGATATCCTGGACCAGCACTTGGGCGAGGAAGGCCACAGATGAGGCTTGCACTATGGTTGAGTGCGCTGTTACTAGTCCAGGCAAAGGTATGTTGGCTTGCTCATAACAAGTCTTGATGCAAACGGTGATCCAAGACAAGATCCATTGGGTAGACACCACCTTCATCCGGTCTGCATGGTGACGAAGAGTTGAGTCGTCCTCCAAAATGTGTCATTGGATGCACATCTGTGTACCCCTGGGCTATGATTGACATGATTTTTCTGTTCACTTTTGCACTGTAAGCACACTGGGCTCCCCCTCTCCTGCTGCCAAAAGAAACCGCTGCTGGTGGCTCTTGGCAGTGCAGGGGGAAGAGGGAGAGATGGCAGCATTCTCTCTACAGCGCCGCTGTCTCTCCCTCTTCCCCATACCCCCTAGAGCCGCCAAAGAAAAGCTGCTGCTGGTGGCTCTTTCGGCAGAATGGCCACTGGGGAGAGACGGTGGCGCTTTTCCCCTGCAACGCTGCCCTCCCCCCCTCCCCCCCAGTGCTGCTGAAAGAGCTGCAGGCAGTGGCTTTTTTCAGTGGTGGGGGAGGAGGGTTTCTTTTGGTGGCACATTAAAGAGTCCCTGTCCTCCTGCCAATGAAAAAAAGCCGCTGCCAGGGGTCTTCTGGCGGCACTGGCGGGGGGAAGGGGTGGCGCAACTGCTGGAGAGAAAAGGCAGCGCTGTCTCTTCCCTGCAGGCCCACCCAGCCTATATGGAGGAGGCTCCTGGGGTGAGGCCTTGGTCTGGGCCCAGATTGTAAATCGCTTCCAGAATGGATATGAGCAGCTGCTCAAAGAACCACATTTTCAGAGACATTTTGTTTTAAGGTAACTATTAAAAAAAAAAAACAACAACAACAACAACAACAACAACCCACAAAGCAAATATTACACCAACTACAATGTAAAGGAGAATTACCTTTAATGCTCTCCAAAGTATAGGTTGATACAACCTGTAAAGCATTTCTTCAACTCCCTGACGCACTTTACTTTGTTTGTGAAAATAACTCAGCAACTGTCAAAGTAAAACCAATGTTAATGCATGAAATACACTCTGTGTGTTAGGTTCAATACATTTGAGAAAGATAGCTTGTTTTATTCCACTATGTCTTTTACACATGAAAACTGACTTTTTTTTAACCTGTATAAATACTATAGAACTACAAAGACAAGGGAGACTAGCTTGACTGAAAATTATTTTATGCATTAAAGCGTTCTTTTTAAAATAGGAAAAGCAGAAATTGAGATTGTGTCTCATTAACTGAAATCTCTCAGATGTGCAATTATGAAGGAAGAAATCATGGCAAGAGTGCCTCTCTCTCAGATCACTTTCATCCTTTTTATTTATTACCTATAATTTTTCAAGAGTGGAAGATAAACAGAAATTTCAGTGCTATGGAAACATAAATAGGAAACACAAACACCCCCCTTTGTACTATTAAAAACAAAGAATGTTATTTAGTACCTAGTGTCCTCCAAGTACATTACCACTATATATTATTGTTATTGTAAGACTGGAAACATCCCTTGATCAGAAAAAGACATTTTCACTCCACATATTTAAAAGCATGTGTTTATTAGTGTCTTTAATACTTAGGTACTTACTTAGCTTTTCCCTAACACAACTAAAACAAACAAAAACAAAATATAAAAACTGAATAACACAAGCAGAAGGAATGAAGACAACACTGCAGCTCTACTTGTGCAACTTCTTCAAAAGTGTTACAGGGTAGCTCCTCCATTTGAAGCAGGATCAGGGTTTAATTCATTTCTCTCTCAGTGGACTATTTCAGGTACTAATAATGAGGTTAGCCACACAAGTCCATAAGTGGAAATCTTCAGAGGCAATTCCGTAACAGAGACTTCTTTGCATTAGATATCTACCACGAATTTTGGTTGAAGGAAGGAAAGGGAGATTTGGATAAACAAGCGTTGAATCAAGAGGATATGAAACCTATCCAGATCTGATGATGGGCCTAATCCACTGTAATCCATGGAATTCTGTCATTGTTTTAATTATGAAAAAGCCGATCACCACCTATTTTAAGGGTAGGTAAAATAGTGATTTTTTAAAACAGAATTGAATGCAAGTTTTAATCAGTGTCAATATAAGACGTTCACATGGTCTATGTTTATATAATTAGTCTGCAAGCAGTTTATGTCCTGATAGCTAACAGGTGGACTGCCTGCCAGGTGGATTTTTATGGATGGCACTGCCAGCCCTAGGTGCTCTAAATGCAGCTTGTAGTCCAAGATGAAGAGTAGCAATGCTTGCATTGAAGGAGTGCCCTTTGTGTTGTCCATGTGGAGAACCTATTCCATGTGGCCAAATATGATACCGTACTACATGGCTTCCCCCTACTTAGGGGGACCAACCTGACCAGCCCCAAGCGGAAAGAGTCCCAAGGTTCAGCCATGGAGTTTCCATGCTGTAAGGTGAAAGGATTCGAGGTTGGGATGTTGCAGGCAACCGTAGTCCTGTGTGATTAGATCAGGTACCAACATCAAAGCTATGGAAGTGACCACAGACAGCTCTCACAACACAGAATACCAATGATGTGGAGGCCAGGCTGGGGGTATCAGAATGGCTGACACCTTTTCCCTTCTGATTTTAAGTAGGACCCCGTCAACAAGTGGGAACGGGGAAACACATTAAGCAATTGGTGTCCTCATAGCAGGAGGAATACATCTGTGATATGGCCTGGACTGTGCAAGCAGCAGAACTGCTGACATTTCCTGTTGAGTTGAATCACAAACATATCTACTTGGGAAACCCCTGACTGCTTGAAGATGTTGTTTGGGATATCTGGATGGATGGACCATTGGTGGTTGTGAGAAGAGTCACCTGTTGAGAAGATCTGCTAGCATTTTCTGGGCCCCTGGAAGGTAAGATGTCTCCAGGTGCATGGAGCGAGTGATGGAGAAGTCCCACAGCTTGAGGCACAGAGGAGAGGAACATGCTCTACCCTATCTGTTTATTAAAAAACTTTGCTGTTGTACTGTTTGTCATGACTGATATGCATCTGCCTTCTATGTGAGGTCGAAAGGTTTGGCATACTAGGTGAACCACAGTCAGCTCCCTGATGTTGATGTGGTGTAAAAGCTCTGCCTAAGGTCAGAGGCCTTGAGTCCTGAGGGACCCTAAGTGTGCGCCCTGTCCCAACTCAAATGTATCCATGACTAGCGACTGATGGTTGTAGTTGGAAAAGGGAACTCCTGTGTACCAAGCCACAACTGAAGGGACCTGAAGGGAAAGTGAAACTCCTTATCCAACTTGTCTCCCTTTGGTTTATAAGTTGATGCCAGTTAAGCCTAAAGAGGTCTGAGCCACAGTCTTGTGTGCTGCACCACATATGTGCAGGAGGCAATGTGACCTATGTTTCAAACAATTCCTTCCTGTAGTCGTAGGAAAGCAACTTAAATCCTGTATGATGGAGACCATAGCATCGAAGCGAGATGCTGACAAGAGTACACTCGCCTGAACCGAGTCTAAGACTGCTCCTATAAACTCTATTCACTGAGTAGTGTTAATTTGAGCACCTTTAGCCGAAGACCCAGACTGTTGAAGAGCTACTGTACTATGTTGACTTATGCCCCTACCAGTAGAGCCCTGCGTGGATACAAAAATGAGGATCCACATCCGATCCGTATCCACTCAGTGTCAGCCTGTATCTGATCCGGGAGCTGCATGTCACGTTTTATGTCCATCCGCATCTGCGCCGCCCTCACCTCACAGCCGGTGGGCTCTGTTATCTCCCAGAGTTGGAAAGGCTGAAGTCCCCACTACTGCCTCATCTGGGGACAACAATGACAACCCCCTAGGAAGGGCTGGATCTTCCTGTCCTATTGGGTAATGTGATTCCTTTGAGGCATTTCTCTCCGTGCCAGGATCTTCGCTGGTATCGGACTCCATGCCTAGCTCTGGTCTCCCTTCAGCACAGGAGTCATCATCTCTCTCGGTGCCTCAGGGAAATAGTCAGGTCACCAATGGTTGTGAGCCCTTTGGTTGGGAGGATCTTTCGGATGAGGACCCCTGGGGCATGATAAGCCCCGGAAGTCCAAAAGGGCTATTGCACTGGCATCTGACACTGCACTGGTCACATTCCATTGCACCTGGTCCTGTCTATGATTGTGCCTGTGCAACTGATACCAGCTGCACTTATGAGGTAGAATTCAGCCTCAGAGCCCAATGACCATGACCTAGAACATGCAGGCCACTGTGGTGCTGAGTGGGATGGATCGAGAAAGCAGTGCTAAGAAGAGGGTGACAGGTGTCATCTCATGGCAGGCTTACCTCATGGTACTGTAATGTGTTGCTGTGCTGGAGGTCTTATCTCCTGCTCCTCCCATCTGTCAGGGGACTGCTGTGCCTTCATGGCTCTCAGGGTCCTAGCTGCCTCAAACACGTCCAGGGTCAAAGGAGAGTGCAGCTCCCCCACATGGCTCTTCCTGTCAGGTGAGCCCAATGGCATCAGACTCAACTTTGACCCCACAAGAGCTGCCGTTGAAGGAGCCAGACCAGATGGAAAAGGTGCCGAGTGTCCCAACATGGACTTTCCCTACAGTCTTCACTGTAGTCAAACATCCCCATCTGTCTTTTTCCACCTCTGTTGCAGCAGCAGAGAATGGGAACATTCCTGGATCTTCAGTGGCAGAGGAAAACTGGTGCTGTGATTCCCTTGTTGCAGAGTCCTCTTTGGCACTATGGCTTCCCTTAGAGAGAATGACATGCTCCACACCAAATGTGCTGGGTGCCAAATCCAAGTGGCTACATTGAGCGCGGATAGCTGCCTCCATAAAGGATGTGCTTGAGTCTGACACTCTTGTCTTTTTTAGTCCTTGACCAGAAATCCCTACAGATCTTGTACCAGTTGGCTTGGTGGTTTCCCCCTGGCACTTGAGACAGGGTGGGGGGAAGGTCTCCCTAGAGCATAGGCTTATGGCAGGTCCTGCACAATTTTAATCCTTGGGTCTGAGATATGCCCTGGTCCCAAGGAGAAAGGGGGAAGGGATTGGGGAGGTGCAAATTAACTTGACTAACTAACTAACAACTATTTCAGGTTATGAAATACTACTATGTTAGAGTAATGTTTGCCAGTAGAAGAGGCAAGAGGCTCCAATGATTGTCACGTGCTATAAGAAGAACCTGAGAAAGCAGTAGATCAGAAGGGCATGCAGCAGATACATACCTAATTGGAATTGATACGAGCAAGCACTCGAAGAAGAACCAGTTCCGATTATCCTTCCCATTTGGGCTTAATTCGTTATGTGAATGGCAGTTTAGACAACTAGTATTATTGCTAAAAGTACCTTAAATATGAATATACATCCTTTAAAACTTTTCTGTCCCCCAAATTGAAACTTAATTTAGAAAATGCCAAGATTTCCTTATTTCTGATTTCAGACCCACAATGCTGTATTAAGAGGTTTCTCCTCCCCTTTAAATTACTTACATTTTCTCAATATTAAATTTTTTGTCTGGGGGTCTGTTATAAGTGAAATAGATTCATGATGCTGTTAGGGTTTATAATCTACATTGAGATGTATGCAGAAATTATAATATGGTGTTAAAGGAAGGCACTGAAAGATAGTTTGGCAGCAGTAGTTCCATCACCTACTGGATTTGCAAAAGTAAATAAATAAATGCACAGATGAGTAGTTAGCCACCTGATGAATGGAATTTTCACAAAATGTATGAATAGAACTTCACATAAGTAAAGCTGTTATGAATTAGAAGCAAAAGATGATTTGGAAAATTTAAATTCTCTTCGAGAAGCAACTTATGCCAGCCCTAAGAAGAAAAGTAAGGAGCTTGCGTAACTTTGCCAGATACCATCATAATCTATGGCAATAAAATAGGCTGTGTGTAAAGACCAGAGGGTAGAAAACTCCCACAAGTGCTACTACACATAACTGTATTTCTTAACTAATGAAAAATAAGCATTTAAAATTATATCAGCATACAATTGGGAACTACTTGTTAGATGATCTTTATTAGACAACCTTTATATTAACTTCGCTTTGTCTGTATTCCCTGTGGTTTCCCAACTTTCTCTAGCAGATGCCGTAATGTTTGTAGGTTTTAATGGCAAACTCCACACAGCACAAAGCCTGCCAGGCATCTGGCCCTGTGGTAGAATGTACAATGGCCACCCAACCTTTTGCAAACAAATTCATTCACGGTGCTTAAAATGCCTCGTACTAAACGTCTTACCAATCTGAATTACTTCTGTACTTGTTTTGTCCCTTTTAGTGTGTTGGTTTTAAGGTCATCTATTCTAAAAAAACTTGTTATATATAATTTTTTTTTTTTTTTTTAATAGCTGATTTCTTGAAAACAGGCTATATGTGATGGACCCACCTGATGTCATTTTAAAACACAAGGGACATCAATGGGCTTAAAGTTATTGGGAAATTTTTTTTTAACCCATTAGACTAATGCAATATTGAACACTGAAGAATGAAATGAAAATTTCACCATGTCTACCTTTTTATTTCACTCATTTTAAAATAAGTTAGCTGTATAAGAATTTCTAGTCAAATTCACTCTGCTTTTACACAATATAGAATGCTTGGATTCAAATAGTTCAGGTAAGTGTGTAACTACAAACAAAAACCCTTCAAACATGAAATTGAAGAAATTTATATTAAATTAAGCAAAATCCTTCCATTTTTTGATCTTCAACACTAAACCTAAATCTGTGCCCAAACTATGCAAGTCTCCCTTGAACTTAAGATAGCTTTTGTTAACTGGAAATATTGGCTAATTAATAGATTTTCAGAATCAGTACACTATTCTTAACACAGATACACTTTTAAAACAAACAGAATATTCTCACATTACAATAATCTGATTTTAAAAAACAACAAAACATGTTGTGCTAGTACTTTATGTTGTGTTTTACATTAACATACCTCTCTCACTTTAGGATGCACTGGAGAACTCCTAGGAAGATGAATTCCATGATGCATGAAATCCTGAATGCAATTATGCTCAAGAACCTAAGTAAAAATGCATGTACAAGCTACAGTTAACATACAGGATTATCGGCAGCACAAATAATGATTTTACTTAATGTTGCCTGATACATTACATTTTAAGACTCTGTTTTTAGTTACTAGCTGTTTTGGGGCAAAAGTTTTCCATGTTAGATGCCTGCCCTGGATTGAAGTTTCGTTTCATCAAAAACTAATCAACCATTTCTCAGGACAAGGTTAGGGATATAAAATACCTCCATGCTTTAGAGCAGGGACTTGAAATTTAGCAAGGACATCACTTGGATATCAAAGATCTGCCGTTTGCCATCTCCTTGAAAATATCCAAATTTGGCCAAAATTATGGGCTTCTGATTTCTCAATTCAGAGATGTTCAGTGGAGACTGGTTCAAGTTTGGCAGCTTCCCCAATGACTGTCTACACTAAGAACACAAACTCAGGACGGAAGGGGTTGATCATCTTTCCCTGCATTTGTTCCTCCCAGCTGTCAAGGGCTGCTGTGGAGCTGACCACAGGAACAGAGAGCAAGGAGCCTCGTGTATGCCCAATGCTCCCTCTGCTGGTGCCCAGGCAGTAAAAAAAAGAAGACAAGATGAGCCTATGATAGTGACAAAGCGTGGGGGGGATGGGGGACGGACGACTAGGGCTGGGTCAAGAAGCTAAGGAAAATCTAAGAGACCAAAGAAAGGAGCTAGAGTACCCCTTCCTTCAGAACCTCAAAAGGAACCAAGATTTCTGAGTCTCACCATTCTTCTGCTGTCAGCAAATAAACATTAAGCTCACTGTGCAGCACCTCTCTTCTAGTGGTTGGTCTACAAAGAGGATGACAACCTACAACTGCTATCAGATATTATGTTAGCTAAAGTGGCAGAGGTTTATGCAGTGGGTCTAAGGATCTAAATCTATTTAAGAACTAAGGGAAAGGTAGTAATGTTCCATATGATAAAATTTGTTTCAGTTTGATTTTAAAAGCACTCAGAAGTTAGGAAATACTGGAATTAAGGTTACCCATGCAATCTTAAATTATTTTCTTTTTTCACAGATTTTATATATATATAAAAAAAATCACATTAAGTTTAAAAATACTAACTGCATATATCAATTACATAGATCATATTTAATTATTGTTGCAAAGAACTCCAAAATGTCACAGAGAAATATTACAAAAGCTTGTCAAATATTTACAACTAAAGGTAGAGCTTTATTTCAGAATAGCTAGATTGCAAAAAAATAAAAATAAAAAAATAAAAAAAAAATTAGTTCTTACCAGAGTCTTAGGGGGAAAAAGAACAACCCAACAGATTACACATAAGAAATACTCCCCAGTCATGCAAACTCAAAAGCTTTTAGCAAGCACTTTTCTTAAGGACAAATGTGCATACTAAGCCATTATCCTCATGCTATGACTCAATATAAAAGGGGACATGGTTCAACTGCCCTTGAGTTTCTTCCACTAAATTAGGCACACTGCATAAACAACCAAACAAGTAGAGAAGGTAGACATGCTATTTGAATCCAAATGGGTAATCGGATCAAAGAACAAAGGTGGGTAAATTAACCATACTTTCTCCTTCCAGTATTACTCCTAAAGACAGAAGATTAAACAGCAGTTGTGTCCCAGAAATGGGTCAGAAGAATTATTGTTGAAAACTGATTTCTCCCCCAAATTAGGCATCGGATATAGAGGCCAAAGATGCAGAAAGTGACATTATATGAAGATGGATATAAAAGCTACACATTTCTCAAAATGGAAAAATAATTCTAAATCTTTTCACTGGATCAATTTCAAGAAATCTTGAGATGAAATAATCTTAACAGCAAATTTAAAGAAGAGAATGTACCTCTAAGATCTCCCCTGAAGACTTCTTCCAAGCCCTGAAATAAATTTCTGCGACATATGCCATCAAAGATCTGTGTTAACAAATTAAGAGATAACTAGCAAAATTCTATATAACCTTTACTGTAAACTTTTCATAAAAAGTTAGCTTGTCCATGTTGAGTGGCAAAGGGTACTGAGTGTTACACATTCTCTCCTTCAGCATTATTTTTTCAAATAGCAAAAAAACTTTAAATCTATTTTAGTAGTTAATATACCAATAGAAGAGTAGAGTTTGTTCAGTTACAGATTTCAAAGGAAACCTCCATTAACATTTATATATTTTAAAGAGAAAACCAGGCATCCACTGAATATTATTGCAGATATTGTATATTATCTCATTTAAAAATAATTAAGGGTATGTTTTCAGAGCAATGATGTTTTTAATGTTTACATTACAATATATGAAATTAGATGTCACACGGCATAGTGCAGTCTGCTTTGACAGCAACACATGCTGTAATCTTATATACAAAATTACAACCAAAAGAACTAAGTATAATAGTCTTAGCACATTTCAGATAGTGAGAAAACTGACATACTAGCTATTGAATAAAATGCACTAAATTCCTTTAGTGCTTTAAATTATTTAAAAAGCAAGTTTGAAAAGACAACCTGCAGCTGGTGCTTAGGACATCCCAAGTACTTCCTCTCCTGGCTGCGTGTTCACAGGCAGGTTTGTAGGGCTGCAGCCAGGCACACTGTACCTCTTCCTGCAGCCCTGAAAACCTGCCTGTATCTGGGAGAGGAGGCTATAGTCTGGGCAGCTGCAGTTGCAGTCCAGGGAACAGATTTGCAGAGCTGCACCTATGCACAGAAGTTTTAGGACATGCCAAACGTGGGCCCACAGTGACAGAACAGGGCACAGCCTGGAGAGCAGAGAGGGGTACTGTGCAACCATGTGTCCCCCAGTATCCCTGCTGCCCATGGAAAACCCTGCTACCTGAGCTGCAGCAGCCTCTTCCTGCAGCTGCCAAGCCTGCAGCTTCCCCTCCGAGCTGCAGGCAAGTTGGCAGAGGTGCAGCCATGGAAGACGCATCAAAGAGTTGCCAATAAGTGGTATGACTGTTGCCAATATTTGAATCCCATTAACATTAAAGTTAATGGAACAGAACTGATTGCTGACAAAATGTTGCTATTAGCCAGGAGTTAATACAAGAATTGCTATTAACCAGCATTCACTGTACAGACAAGATAAAGATACACAGTTACTAAAGCAATATAGAAATTATTCACTATATTTATAAAACCTGATCTTCGCATTCAGGTATATTTTATTCGTAAGCTAGGTGCTTTATCTCTGAAAACTGAAAGCTAAGTTTGGCCAACATTCATAATGGCAATCACTGTAACTGTTATACATACTTTGGAAAACACTGCAACTGGTTTTTAATAGTCCCGTGGATCATTTTAATAAAGTTTACATTCCAGCTCAACAGAAAGCTCAGGAATCTTCTTCCCTGTAACGGAAACAAATCCAATAAAGAATTATCAATTTAAGATCTATTTCATTTGTTAACTGCAAAACTTCAGATCACAGGTAATTTTTTTTAAAGAAAAATATGGCATATAGTTAAGTGATATTTTGGGTCTGAAGAAAAGAAGAAAAATTCGTAAACATTTATCTGAAAAACTGTTTAGTATATATTTATCCTGCAGTAGTGCCTAGAGACTGAAGATCAAGCACCCAGTATGCTAGCCCAGGGGTGTCAAACTTATGGCCCATGGGCCAGATCCGGCCCGCCAAGGGCTCTTATCTGGCCCTCAGAGCCCTGCACAGCTCTCCATCGCCAAAACTGTCAAGCACTGGTAAAGTGCCTGCAATTTTACTTTTCATCAGCAGAGGGCGCTCCTCTGCTACAGAAATGCAGTGTAGGTGCACCATCTGGTGGCAACTTGCAGATTCAGGGGCTGTGAGCAGGTTTTTTCAGCTGGGGGGAGGGGATAGGGAGGCAGGTGGGCGCCTTGCTTTTGAGGCTGGGCACCTAGCTGGGCAGAAATTTTGTTGACATCTGCCTAGGGGCTTTTAAAATCTGTTGTCCTGTGCCCACTCAGGCAGTGGCCCAGGGCGGGGAATGGCCTGGCCAGAGAACTGACTCCAGGGGCTGGATTGAGGCCCTGTGAGCCAGGTAAGTGGGGGTAAGGGGGTGGGAGGGCTGGGGAAGGGGTTAGGGAAATGGTGTGGGAAAGGTGGGCAGGGACCAGAATGGAGCCCCATGCAGGGAAGGGAATGGGCAGAGGAGCCGCACTGGGAAAGGGAGAAGAGAAGGGAGGGGGCAGCACAGCAAAGGGGAAGGGGTCAGGGAGCCAGCGCAGCCAAGGGGAGCCCACAGGGCAGGGGAAAGGGAAGGTGTCAGAGAACCTGCGGGTTTGGGAAGGGAAAGGGGAGCCCACACTGCCCCAAGCGTGGCAGGGGAAGGGGTCAGGGACCCGAGGTGGTACTGTTCTGGGAAGGGGTCAGGAAATCTACTTGGACACATTTCGACCCCCGTCAAGTGTCCTGACTTCCAATATGGCCCCCGACACCGTATGAGTTTGACACCTCTGTGCTAGCCGCTCTATACAAGTTGAGGCTAAGTTCTTCAGGTACTCTATAGTTCATCTGGTGCTAAGAGCCCCATAAGAAAATTGTTGCCAGGTGTAGAATTAATGCACTCTTTCAAAAAGGCAGGAACTGCCTGCACACAGTGATTTTCTAAAATCTTTTTTTTAGAGACAACACAGATTTGTTCCATAGTCAAAACAATACTTCAGCACAAGTGAAAACTGTAATTGTGGTTTGTCTGTGAAGTAACAGGTCTGTAGAACAAGTAAAAACAAAACCAAGATCTGGTGAAACTAGTATGTTTCTTATCATGTTACTGCTGAAAGATAGATATGCAGATGTATACATTTGCATAATAAAATGGTTTTTAATGCTTCTATTGCCCATATATAAATAGACAACATTCAAGTAAAGCAGATCATTCATAAACAATCTAACTAGAGTAAGAATATTATTCAATATGACTAATGTTACCTGTAATTCATAAAATTACATTTAGCTGCTGCAGCATAGGATGTTAACAAGCAAGCACTCTTCTCAGACTTTCAATACTTTTGAATGTACTAAGTTAAAAACACAGCAACAGATTTAGAATTTGTTTTTGCTTTACTGTTAAGAAAAAAAAGAAAAAGATCTAAGCTTATCCTCCCTTTCCAAAATAAAAACAGCTACTTTATTACCATGCTTTCTATATTAATTTAATATATCTCAATTTCAGTTCACACGATGGCATTCTAAGGAATGTAAGGTATAGACCTCAACATTCCATAGCGTGCAAAACAAAGGAAAAAGTTACAACTGAAAATAGCTCTTCACTGCAAAAAGATCAGGTTCAAGACATCTGCAAAGGCAGTACAAATATGAGTTTGCAGAAACTCATATTACTTTAATAATTTCAAAAGTGGGCTATGATGTGGAAGCAGAAGAGTAAGAATAATACTGTAGTTGAAAGTTACTCATCTTAGACTGTTTTTCCCTTTTTTTTAAAAAAAAAAACAACATTCCTGAAGCACAGAGAAGCAAGTCACAGAGACAATGAGAACTGGAAAGCCTGCTTTACGATGTGTGTACCTGCATGATAACAGACAGGGCCAAACACTTGTCTTCTTAGCAAAAAAAAAAAAAAAAAAAAAAAAAAAAAAATCACGGGGAGCGGGCGGGCACAAAAACTCTATACATTGGCTCTTAGCACCAAAACCTGAAATTAGTCGGGAACTGTGTCTCTAAACCTCACTGGATGACTTGTTAAGAATGGGTACTTTCACAGATATTTTATAACAAAGAGACACTATCTCCAAAAGAAGTGAACATTTAAAATATTTTAAAACATATGGGAAAGCATAATAGGAAAAATGTCTGTTTACCTCCTCTTTTTTTAAATGGTTAACACTCATAAAGCACTGGAGCAATAAATCCTTTACTTCATTACTCTCCTCCAGGTCATAATCAAAACACAGTAACGTCTGGTGTAGATGCCATAGACGAACTATATCTGCACCCTACAAAAACAAACAAAAACCCCACATCTATGCTGTAGTGAAAGTAAACTTAATTAGACTTTTAGACTTTGCTGTCTAAGAGCTCCTCCTGCCAATCACATTTCAATTTCAGGACCTGAACCACTCCTGTGCCTTTTCAATATTATCTTTTCAGACTGCACAAATATTAATTTCCTTGACAGTGGAAATGAAAACAAATTAAACAAGCATAACCACAGTAAAAAAGACTTGGGGAGTGAATCAGAGTTTAAGAGAAAGTCAAGGAAAAGAGACTGAATATCACTAGGATAAGGGGAAGAAACAGACAATGTTACAAAGCTGGAATGAACCATGATAGAAGCAATTAGAATGATGAGAGATGACAAAAATGGGGGCGACTATAAAGGAAAAAGTTTCTTCGATTTTGCCACAGATGTGCCACAGAAACAGTTCAGCCAAGCACCTTGGGTGTGGAACTACAGTTACATTTCTGTTTTAGGACAGACAACAGAGTCCTGTGGCACTTTTAAAGACATGCGATAAATAAATCTCTTAGTCTTTAAAAGTGCCACAGGACTCTGTTGTCTTTCTACAATAGACTAACACGGCTACCCCTTTGGAATTTCTGTTTTAGTTTCCACTAGTGGCCTTTCAATAAATTCAGTGAGGCTTGTATACAATGACCAATGCCCCTGCAGAGGTCTGGTTTATTAAATCAACCACTAACCATGGTGTGTAAAAACAAACTTTCTCCCTCAGCTGCAACTCCCCAGGCTTCTCCACTGCCTAATCTCCTCTAGGGCTTCTTGCCCATACAGTTTTGTAATCTTTCCTCCAGAACTCTCTTTGTATTCTGGGTCTGTTCCTCACCTTAGGAGCCTCTGCTCTCCAGGGAATCATCATTGGGAGTAGCTTAGTAGCCAGCTCCCCTGATCTGTTCTTCCCCCAAGGAGCTTTCGCTGTATTCTGGCTTCTGTCTGAGCCATCATATCCCTTTATAAGGCCCAGATGTTCCTTCACTAATTAACTACTATCTGACAATTTATCCCATTGACTAACTATCCAGGGGTGGGTCTGAATTGGCTCACCCTCCTTAGCAGAGCCTGGCAGAAGCAGGCTGAGTGCCTGGCCCTTCAGAGGGCCAACCCCCACAATAAGCCTCATCTACCAGGAGATTTAGTTAAAGGATTTTTTTTTTAATTTTTTTTTTGAAAACGCTGAGCACATCTTCTGAAAAACCTTTATGGTTGGCAGGAAGGACACCCCAATATCAAGTCACCCCAAATCATTAATCACTCTACAAATGTATTGACGACTAACTTTTTTGGTGGGGAAGCAGGAAAGAGAGATGAACTTATTACATGATGTCATTTTCAAAAGGATTCAAGTTTGAAGCTCATTATACACCAAATTATAACACTTTAAAGCACAATTGGAGACAGTTTAGATCAAATAAGCATTAAACATATGTTGGATAAATTATTTTCGGTGGCCTAAATGATCGAGAAACCCAATTAGCTCAAACAAAGATTTTTCAGAGCTATACCAACTCTGGATATTCAATAATAATTGCCATTAACATACCGTAACAGTTTTGCTCTTCAGGCTTTTTCTTAGCAGAATAATAAAAGCTGTTTTCCCCAGTTGTTCTTTTCCTTTCAGTCCTTTCTCCCACCACATTTCACATAAGTGCTGGATGGCACCCTGTAGGACTTTTTCAGATTCAGGTAAAGCATAAAGAATACCTACAACCAGTACACAGCAATAATTTACTGCAAATATATTCAAACTCCTGTGGCACAACAGCTTACTGGTAACTTGAATCTGTCTCATGACGCCTACCTCAAAGTTCTGCTCTTTCTAAAATGGTGCCAACAATATCCAGCACAAAGAGAAAAATCAGCTGTTTAAGTTTACTTACCTAAAAGCTCTATTAAGAATCAAGCTAATTGTCAAAGTATACTGGCTCAGCATTACTGGAATTTTATAAGCTTCACTTATTTTAACAATGACAGAGAGATAAAGGTATTTACATGCCGCCTCACATAGGGTGATTGATTAATGCTTGCACGGGATTGGGGAATGAAGATCCACACAACTTAGCTCTGGACGTATCTTTCAGTTGTAACTCTCACCCCTGTCCTTTTTCCAGCACCTCGCCAGAATTCTAAATGTTTTATACTTAAAAAAAAATACTTTGAAACTCAAAACAGTCAGAACACTTAGTACTATATTAGCTTATACAAATGCACTAGAAGATGAATATGCAACTGACCGGTGATAAAGTTATATCCAGAAAGTCAAGTACCTTGAGTCTTGATCAAAGACTCACTTGAGTAATAGGTTTCTCTATATGAAGGAGAAATTACTTTTATTTTTGAATTCTGAAGTCGGTGATATCAACTCATAAGACAATTTCCAGAAGGGAAGCTGTGTTAGTCTGTGTACAGCAACAGCAACGAGAATCCTGTGGCACCTTAAAGGCTAACATATTTCTTCGGGCATAAGCTTTCGTGAGTTCCAACCCACTTTGCATCTGACAAGCCCATGAAAGCTTATGCCCAAAGAAATATGTTAGTCTTTAAGGTGCCACAGGACTCATTGTTTCTACTCATAAGAAAGGCAATGTCAGAGTATAATATACAAAAACTTTCCTTGCTCCAGTGGGTGGTCAGATCCAAAAATGAGCAGAATGCAAGCTAATTTTTATTAAATTTCACTTTGATGCTCAGTTTACTGAAGAGAGGGCTTCAAGGAAAAACTGACTAATCCTAACAACTTTCACTTTGCAGAAGACTATGTTGGCCCTGTTATGTTATTGATTTTTAGGTAGAATGTCCATAAGTCTAATAAAATAAAAACTGTGATAGTATTATAGCAACAATATAGTTAAAAACTTCAGCCCATATCCACTTCATAATGAAGGGAAGAACTTAATATGAATGTTCCTCTCCTCAGTTGGCTACATTGCCGCAACATTACTGTACAGGTGGAACCTGCAGTAGTGTGTTTTCTGGAAGGAAATAGGGCAGAGGCACGGAGAAGCTAAGGACACAAACCCACAGGAGTAGCAGTAGGCCCAAGACATTTGATCTACTGATACACAAACAGATACATTCATAAAGAGATTTAGGGGCCAAGCAACACAACTCCTAACTTTTAGGCACACAAAGTCACAGAAACAACAGTGATTCTCAAAGCCCATGATAGATGCCTAGGTGCCCTATCCAACATCATTCACAAAAGGCAGAATACTGGACAGCAAATTACCTAATGGGAGATACTGACCAGAGGAGTGTGTCCTAAGCCCCAATCCCTCATGGAGATATGCACGTGTTCAGGTTGCAGGGAGGTATTATCTCTACTAGCAATTCACAATTGGGAAGTGATATCCCATGGTCAGGCAGCCTACATGTTTCTTGTGAGAATGACATAGGTAGCCACCTAACTTCATACAAAACTGGAAAGGGAGGAGTTGCCCACCTTATAGTTTTAGTCTAGTAGTTAAAGCACTGACTTTGAATACAGAATTGGATCTCGTACATACTCTCATACTGTAGAAGAGGAGAAAGGATTTGAACATTTCTCAGGACTGTGCTCTAGCTACCTAGCTATGAGACATGCTGACGTGGGGCTCCCTCAATCTCTCCTGCTGACATTGTTCCACTTTTGACAAATAATTAAAGAATCATTGGAGCAGGCCTCCTACTTCCCCAGTTACAGAATCTCTCTCTCTGGCTCAATCACTCTCTCATCCACAATAGAACAGCTTCAAACAGAAGAAACTGAGGTGTCCCCCATCAGACTTTCCCTTAGCTCAGTTAGAACAGCAGTTCTCAACCACTGTGTCGGGACACATTATTGCAGGGGTCAGCAACCTCCAGCACGCATGCCAAACTTGGCTGATCCTGAGCAGCAAATGGCGCTGCTCAGACTCCTGCAGACTCCTGGGGCCCTCCTGCCCCTCCTCCACCACCACCCCGGGAGCAGGGCCTGCACAGAAAAGAAGCCATGGCACACATGGCTCCTGTCCCCGCCTCCTTTCGGCCCCACCCACCGCCAAAGGTTGCCGACCCCTGCATTACTGTGTGGTCACACAATG
This sequence comes from Pelusios castaneus, assembly GCA_007922175.1. NCBI lineage: Eukaryota > Metazoa > Chordata > Testudines > Pelomedusidae > Pelusios > Pelusios castaneus. The sequence continues at coordinate 4,307,547 of ML685862.1, forward strand.
GTAAGTGTGTTGTGAAGAGCCAAGTGGGGGGCTGAATTTGGCGTGGGCTGGTGTGTCCTGTAGAGTCGCTCACACAGCCCAGCATGTCACGATGCGCAAAAAAGGTTGAGAACCACAGTATTAGAGTACTCTCCTAAGAGGTGGGAGATTCCTGTTCAAACATTCTCCTCGCCTCTGGTGAATGGGTGGGTGGCTGTTGGGGGAAGGAGGACTAAACCCAGCACTATCACATCCCTGGTAAGTGCTCTAACCACCAGCCTAAAAGCTATACAGTGGGCTCCGTGACTACCTCCAGCCAAACTGTGAATGCGGCTTGATCCAATAGGTATCCTCAGGGCACACCTATTTGATTGAGTCCTGCACATGACTTTGGCAAGCAAACAACTATCTTCTGTGACTTATCAATCACCGTGGGCCTTAGGTGAGAGATAAGGAGTAGACTTCCTAGGGAGGTTGTGCAAGCTTCTTCACTGAAGGTTTTCAAAAGAAAGCTGGATAGCTATCTGTCTTGAATGATTTAGACACAACAAATCCTGCATCTTGGCAGATGGCTAGACTAGATGACCCTTGCAGTCTCTTCTAACCCTATGATTCTGTGTGTCTGGACTGCTAGAGTTAAGCAGCAATGCACATGTCCAGAAGCAGAAGCACAGATGCAGAAGGAAACTTCACTCTGAAAATTTAGGCCCGGAGTGAGTTTAGGAGCCTACAGAATTCTCTGGGAGTGTTATGAATTACAGTAGATCTTAAATCTGGCCAGACTAAGTACCTTTGTGAATCACATCCTAAAGTCCTGGCTTCACAACCTTGCCTCTCCATAACTACAAATAGCCTGGTGGAAACAGATGCCATGTTTCATTGACTGCACACAGAGTCTTCACTGGCAAAACTTCACCACAGTGTGTGAAAGCAGTAAAGGGAGAATTATTACTGTTTGGAATAGAAATAATTTATCCTTCATTTTTCAATGTTAAAAAATGCTATGTATACCAGCATATTCCTAAACTACATCCCTTCTCCTCCAGCTCTGGATTGCTAATTCTGTATGTTTATAATGTACTGATACTTTATTAAATAGTAGAGGCACAAATGACATTTATCTTTCATCTTCTTTTTCATTTAGAAGAAAAAGAGATTTGAAAATTGTCCCGCAGAATATTGAAGACTTGAAACAATGTATTTAAACTGATCTTTTACATTTTTTTAGCGACAGGAAAGTCTATTAACAAGATGTAGAAAAGAAAATAGATACACAGTATTTTTTCTTATGAGATGGATTGTAAATTTAATTTTTTGGAGGAAATAAAGAATCCAAATGCAATCTCCTATCCTTCACAGTCAGCTGTCAGAATAAATAAGGCTAATAGCTCCAGTGTCACTGGCACCAAAGTCACCCTTCTATTGAGACAACAAAAAGAAGATGGCTAGTGCTGGCTGGTCTGCTGTAAATGGCTTAAAGTGCTGCCTAAAATCAACATAGCACATAACTTGCACATTAAGAAAAATACCTACCATTTAATATTAGAGCACATTCTAGAAGAGCTTCATAGTCTATATTTTCATCTACTACAGGTACCGAAGCAGTAACTACAGTTGTCACCCCTTGGATCACATCTATGATTTGTTTCTGAAAGTTAAAAGAGCAATTCATTTTAAGTAAACTGAAAAATAGTTTTCTTTGTAATAACTTGAGAGGCTTCAAAAATAGACTGTAATTCTGAAAGAATGAAACAGCTTCAGAAAATAAGTGTAAGACATAGCAAATGAGCCTACATGGCTCAAATTTAATGTTCTGGACATATATGTGCTTATTTTTCCTCAAAATTAAATTGAAGCTATCAAGTCAATTGTGGCACAAAATTTATATCTACAAAAACAATGTTTCTTACAAAACTTAAATCCAAACAAAAGTCTTTTGATTTGTATTATTTAATTCCAATTAAATACAGAACTTTTGTTTGGATTTAAACCATGAGTCTGATTTGCAATCCAAACTTTTCAGCACATCTCCATTTGAGAGGTAAGTAATAGCACCTACCTTGCAGGGTTGATGTGTGGATTAATTCACTTATAATTTTAAGTTATTTTAAACCCTCATATGCAATGTGCTATACGAGTTAAAACATTATCGTGTTAACCTAGTAGCTCTCCGACATTTATAATTTGTGGATCCCTCTCACGTATCACCTGCTTTCCCTGCTCAGAGTGCCCCATTCCAGATTTCTCAGCATTACATTCTGCACAGCACTAAGAAAGAACCTATGGATTACAGTCCATCATATTAATACCCAAGCCAGAAAGGCAAAGACCAGCTTATTTCTGTCCTCCATACTGAATATCATGGAAAAAGTAAAACTGAGAAATTTGTAATTTTAATTTTGTTTTAGATTTAATAAGATGAGGTATTAACAAAACAGGCAGGGAATTCAAGCTAATTTAACAATCATTCCTTTAATAGTTTTAGGAATTTATAAGGAATTTTTTCAGGCATTAACTAAATGAAATGCACACATTCATTTGAGGACTGAATACAGGAACAAAAAGTTTACCTGTCATTCTCAGACTCAGCCTGTCACATTCTCTAAATAACACTATAAAAAAAACCCCCTTCCTTTATTAAATTGGTAAAAGGCTAATTAATACAAGGTTAGCATCACTTAAGAAACTTGCAAAACTTCCAACTATAAAAAAAGTGGGAAAAGATTAAACAAAGTTAATTCTGAAAAACCCCAAATTGTTTTTGGAAATTGTACAAGCCAATTCTGTGCCATCTCTAAGTGGACACATCTACTGGTAGAACAATGTAACAGGTACTCAGCATTTGAGTAGCATACTGGAGAATTTTATATTTAAATCTTTTACCATTTTTGGATTTTCCTCTACTTCCATATCATCATCATCACTTTCATCTTCAATCCTCTGCCATCCTTCCACTGGGTTCAATACCAAAATCTGTGTTAAGAGATGTGTCAGCCTCTCCCATAATGTTTCCTTCAGTTTTCTTGGTAACTCTTGAAGCAATTCATTCAGATCAAATGGATCAACTAGATCCTTCTGTAAAGCATTCAGAAAACATTACATGGCACAAAATAACTAATTTATTCTGTGTAAGGACAGTGAACCCTTCATATACCTAGTAAAAAAGGGAAGATGACTTGTGCAAAATCTTGTTTGTTTGAACACATCATCTTGAAGGATTCCTGCTTCTAAGTCTTAACTCAAAGAACATTATTCTTCCTCCTTCTTATGTACCTCAAAGAACCAAGACCCCCCTCCAATAGACCGAAAAATGATTAGAAAAATAGACAAAGTAGGAGAAGTAATATCTTGTACTGGATCAACTTCTGTTGGTGAGAGAAATAAGATATTACCTCACCCACCTTGCTTCTCCAGTACCCTGGGACTGATATGGCTACAACACTGCATAGAAAAATAAAGAAATTCCTAACAAAGTTTCTTTCTAAAGCTAAAGGTGAAAGACTATATAATTTTTAATGTGTAACATATGGGTCAATTCCTTTCCTGACTTCTGGAATTACATAAAAAGCAAGCATCAATAAACAGCACAATTCAGAGTTGAAGTTACATTTAAAAGAAAACTAGAGTATCTGACAGTGTATCAGTGTTAGAGGACAACATCTCATCATGATGTCCTAACAAAATATCAACTGAGGAGTCTGTTGACAAAATACTTTTCTTCCTCACAGCCCTGAACCCTAACAGGCTACATTAACTTCTAAATGCAGGCTAGCCAAAATAGATCATATAGCACCATGTAAGGTATATATCTCAGCTTCAGAAAAAAAAAAGCAAATAATGGGCACTCTCAAAAGCCTAATCCTTAGCTCACCCAAAGTAAAAGTCACCCACGTAGGTAGTTAAATCATCCAAAATAATTAGTTTATGCAACTCTGTGGCTATTAGAGAACTCCTCAGTTCAGCAAAACAAACAAGGGATCCTGAGGCACTTTAAAGACCTACACATTTATTTGTCGCCTGAGCTTCCATCAGTAAAATCAGTGTATCTATACTATAAACATAATTGAAAAGTAACCAAGTTTTGTATAACACACGTGTCTTATAAAACATACATACAACACCGTAATTACTTGGCATTATATAGGCAGTGCATAATGTTCCATTTGAGAGTCAAGATTAAAAAAAGTGCATTTTCAAAGTAGTATGAGCATATAGCTGTCAAATTCTTTATCAATGTGAATCACATGGTTAAACCTTCATTTGCCATTTTAATTGTCTACTTCTGATTAAGGTATATGGTAATTAAGCTTGACCATTGAAGACAGTAATTTGTGGTGTTTCCCATTTGTAATATTTAATTCTAAAGCTATATAATAGTTCATAAAACCTGTGTGCACGCGTGTACGATTCTATGAAGTTATGCTGTTTCAGTATCTCTTTATGGCAGTCAAGAGTTTATATCTGGCATGGGAGTGCAGATAGCTCACATTTAAAATTCCTTTGTGGGACAGACTTAAGAAGGTTCTCATAACAGCCTAACAATGAAATTGAAGAGAACCCAGTCAGTTTTTTGATGAGACTAGAAGGAGCCTATGCAAATTATATAAATGAATACAATCAAGTCAGTTTCACTGAGATCCTATAATAGCAAATGCTATACCTTAGGGGAGAAAAGGTAGAACAAGAGGACATATAAAAGTGACAGGGAATCAAAAAAATACCAGGAGAGATGAGAAGACAAAATAACCCAAAAAAGTGGGCAATGGGAGAAGAAAATAAATAAAAACAAATTAATTTTAACATAGAAAATTTAAGTGTCCTAATGTATAAATTAACTGGGATTAGGTGCCAGAAAAACTCAGGAGTGTGTCTAAGCTGACAATGTACCTTTAAATGTTATTTTTTGAAATTGATATTTATCAGAATAATCATTCTAAACATGGCTACAGTTACCAGCATGAAAGACAAAAAATCTAAATATTGATGAAGTGGACAAGATTCACTACTGTTATTCATTTATTTATTTTGTATAGATTTATCTATCATGCCTCACTTACATGAAGCTGCACATAATGCACGAACTCTTTCACAGTATCCTTAGATACAACTTGTAGAAATGCTTCGCGTTTTCTCATGATGTATTGTTTTTCCCAAGTTGCTTAATTTGTGATGCTAGGAGAAAAAAAAAAAAAAGAGCTATAAAAAGAAAGTATCATCTGAAAATAAAACAGATTTTTTTAAATCAATGTGTTGTGTGATTTTGCAGCTAAACAGGCATTATGGAAACAGGAATACATTTCTCATTCAAACCAAGAAACAGACCACGTCATTCATCAGTCCAAATTTTCTGTTTTATAATGATAACCTTCAAAATCTGTACTTTGTATATAAAACAACACCCTTAATTTAGTAGGAATTTTTTTAAATGGGAATCATCACTTTTTCCACTAAACACTCCTTTTAGCTAACAATTGATATCTCAGACGGTGCTATTTACTTACACAATGCCAAAAACTGTGGCAATTAAAGCTCTTCTTGATGCGGCCTCACCAAATTGTTTCAACCCTGACCTGAGAAGCAAGACATAGACCAGCAAGAGCTAAGTAGTGCCCAATTTCCTAGTAGCATAAACTGTAGCTTATGTGCACTAATCCAATTGCCTGCCTTTGCCTGTCTTCTAACAGCATTTATGGTTTATAATGTGAGCAAAAAACACAGTTCTCTAAATGTATTAAGCCTAGCTCTTGACTACACTTCCCACTATTGTGTTGTTGCCCAGGGATCTCTTTGCTGAAGCCTCCCATTCACATCTACCTCAGATTATCCTTTTGGCTAGTAAACCTCAAATTTTTCAGACACCGAAAATAATCAAAACCTTTAGATCACCTAAATAATTGACATTTGCTTCCAGCCTTAAAAATAAGGGTAAAAATTTATCACTGATATTGATAATGTCACTAATTCAAACTTTATGCATTTGAAACTTTGGAGATTTTTTCCTATATAAAATCTTACTCCAGTAGTAAAAAGGTTCATTTTAATAAGCTAAAATATTTGAGTGACTCTAAAGGGAGAAACAAATTTAGATCTTTATAAAAAGGTGAGCTCAACTGGGGGAGAGGGAAGATAGAGAGGAAATACTTGTGAATTTTGACAAAACTCCATACATTTATATTCATTTGCTGACTGAGCTGGCTAACTGCTAAAGTGTTACATAACCATTCCAGACACAACATTCTAAATTCGACGGAGTTTGGTTGATGCAAGCTACATAGGCATATTACTCTCTAAGTTTCCATTTCTTTCATTTGTTTGTATACTTGGCTGTTTGGGTCAGTGCTGTACATGCTCACCAGGAGTACGTGACACAATCAGTTTAATTCGCTGACCACGATCCTGGTTTTTAAAAACAAATCTTTTAGCTGTAAATGAGAAACATGTATTTGTAAAGAAAGTTTATATATCCAAAATATTTAATTTAAATGTTCTGTTTAACAGTTAAACATATAAAAAGGTATAAACCTCAACTTGCATTACCATCCTAATGCAGCTTGAAACAAACCATGAACAAAAAGTTAAATACTGTATCTAATAAATAAGCACTATAGGATAGACCATTTTCTAACACACTAAAGACGCACAATTAATAATCTGAAAATATTAAGCTCTGTAACTAAATAAATGTACATAGCTATAGCGTAACCTCCTACGTCGCAAAAAGATGCACCAAATCTAGTGTAAAAGCTCTATGTTGTAAATCAGCATGTTTGAATGCTTCTATCAACTAATGAGCACCTTTCCTGAGAAAAATAACTGAAGAACAAATAGAAAAGTTAATTAAAAACAATTATTTAAAATTGAGGCTTCCCACTTGATGATTCAAATCATGATTTAAATTGCTGATTTAAAGTCACTTCGCATTGTAACAGACAAAGCAATGTAAGCTATCAATAAAAGTTAATGGCATGGAACTATGAAATTGGAAAAGCAGCAAACATTCACTCATTTCAGTGCAGAAATGTAATCTGTTGTGGCTACACATACACCAATCATGGTTCTCATACATCACTGTATGTGAAGTTCTGGTTTTCCATGCTATTTCCAAGTGTGAAGTGGAGGGGGTAACGGTATCAATACAAAAACAACGAGAGTCCTGTGGCACCTTAAAGACTCACAAATTTCTTCAGGCATAAGCTTTTGTGGGCTCCAACCCACTTCGTCAATGCATGAAGTGGAAACTACAGTTAAGCGGTATATATACACATGCCAGATGAGAGAAGGCACGTGCCAGCAAAGTCAGTTCAGTTAGGGTAGATGAGGCCCATTTACATCAGTTGATTAGAAGGTAACAATACAGCCTGTGATGCCATATGGAACACTGAGGGGGAAAGATGTAGGGAGCTGCTGCCACCCAAGGACTGCAAAGGGGGGGAGTCAGATTTTTGGACCCACAGGTCAACCAGGATCTGCAGCATTTGGGTGTGCTGCCTCAGGAGACCAATTATGCCCTAGTCACAATGCCTCTCTCCTTTTTCTGCTGGAATTCCTCTGCCTCCCCTCTTCACTCTTTCTTTCTCCATGCCAGATCCCATGATGGCCCTCCAAGTCATCTGTTCACAGTCCTATGCAGCACTGACTTGTAGGATTCTTGCCGCACATATCATCCTTAGTTCTTTCCTTTCTCCTTCTCCTCCTCATGGTCAAGGTACTCCGAAGATGTGGAGAAGGTTGCAATGGCAGCAACTGATAAAAACAGACAGATTCATCATTGCATTTACAGTCACAGTGGAAAGAGAAATAAGTTTTAAAACTGCCTTTCCTTATTCTCATAAAAACTTTTCAGATGTCATCTTATTGACATTTCAGAGTGGAGTGCCTCTGTGCACTGCCACTCTCCAGCCTCAGCCAGCGGCGAGGGAAGGGGGAGAGAGAGAAAAGGAGGCATTTCAGTTCCATGAAACAATAAAATTTTGGTCCCTATTCCATGGGTATGAGCATACGGTAAGGCAGGGCTCAACAAATCCCAGGTACCAGGCTGCAGCACCAGCACCAGAAATTTGACCGTGGCACCTAGCAGAATGCCCCCTGATGCCTAAAAAAAGCCGCCATGCCAACACTTTTAGCACCGCTGCTCTTCCCCACACCCACCAAAAACACCCTGGGCGGCAGCTTTCTTAGGGAGGGGATGAGGAGAGAGAGTTGCACTGCAACACTCCTGAAACTGGTGGCGGCTTTTTTCGGTGGGGGAGGGAGCGGTGTTCTGAAGTGCCATGGCACACCTAGGCACCTTAGTTTTTCGTCTGGCTCCTAGCTGGGCAACACATTTGTCGAGCCCTGGGGTAAGGACACTGAATACTGGCATTATTTTCCACAGATAATGGTGGTTTTAACTGGTATCTCACTCCTGGAAGACAGCACAGCTACTACTGGCATCCTGAAGCCACCTAGGCCTATATGCTACTAGCCTGGGGTGCCAGCAGGACTCATCACAGACCAGTGTGGGAAAGTATCCTACCCCAGAGGAAAAAATAAGGAGCCATCCCTAGAAACCTTCAAGATAAGATTGCTGATTATCTCCATGAAAGTTTCATCAAGACCTCTAAGAAGGATACAGGGGATGTCCCTATGTATATAAACAAATTCCCCCACAATGCAACAGGGGAATGAAAAGCAGATGCCAACTCTACCTCTGTTTGTTGAACCACTACCTCAACTCATATGGGTAAAACAATGAGAAGTTGATATACGTGTCTTGTTAATGTGGAGGGTGGAATAGGATGGGTAACATTTTAAAAATATAAACATTATAAGGAGAAATGTATGCACAAACTTACCAGAGGCCCCTTCCCCTTCACCAGGCTCCTCCATGCCCGACTGTGATGAAATCTCTAACATGTTCTGGCTTGTGGCATGACTGGAGCCACCCATCTCATCTCCTCCACATCACGCTCCTCCTCACTGTTCATAGCAGAGATCTGTCTCAGGCTCCATATTGATCTATGGGGCGCAGGTAGGATCTCCACCAAGTCCGACATGTAGCTCATTATAGAAGTGTCAGGGCTGTGGGTCAGCACAAGATTGGTTGTTGCACTCCATGGCCTTGTGGTATAACTAGCGTAGATCCTTTGCTTTCATATCTGCACTGCTGCGGATCCCTGTCATACTTCTGTGCCTGCATTCTCTGGGCAATCTGTTCATAGATATCCACATTTCCACAGCTGGTCTGTAGCCATTCTTGCACAGTTGCTTCTCCCCATAAGACCAAGAGCTCCAGTACCTCCTCTCTACTCCAGGCAGGAGTGCATCTAGTGCATGGAGCTGGCATGGTCATTGGTCAGTTGCACACAAGGATGAGCTGCTAGATGTGCTCGCTGATAAAGGCCAGGAGGAAAAGGCATTTAAAAAATACACAGTGGTTGGGGTGGATGATTCTGGTCTCCCTGATTCGGGGCTGTGGAATTTATGGTTATGACCTGAGCAATCATTGTCACAGGAAATAGAGCATTATGAGATAGCTGCTGGAGAACCATAGAGTCAACACCGTCACAGTTTCTACATTTGCCCCATGTCGATTTCAGTAGATTAATGACAACTCCACACTGCTCTGCAGTAGCCCACTGCTGTAATGGAACACATATGTACTGCCATTGCCAACATGGAGCAGTGTGAACTGCCTGTATCATGTTGCAAGAAAGTTTAAAGAATCCAGCATTTAGTGGAGGCGAGTATACAACTTTGCCTAACATTCAATATTAGCTTTGAATTCTTTGCTTCTTTCTGAAACTGATTAGATATGTTTATGGCCAAAAAACCCCAAAATAAACCAAAAAAAGTTTTAGGAGCCATAATGAATTTAAAATGGGATGCAAAAGTGAATGTCAAAAGTGCCTTTTCTAGTAAAAAAAACAACAAGACAGGTTTCTCACTTTTCATGTCTAGCTCTGTACATTGTACTCTTGCTTTTACATAAGCACCTACAAGAATAAACTCCTCTCTATCATCATCAGAAATGAGGCATTTTATTGTCATTAAGGTTATTCACCTACCCAACCCACCTTGTTTTACTCTACATAATTTGCAAATATTTATTGGGAAAAATCCCCCAAGTTTGATGAGTGGAACATGAAACTTTCCCAGAAAAACAGGAGAAAAGTTACCATTGGTTTGTGAGAGGTGTTAATTTAGAAATAAGTGGGCTACAAAGCTGGTACAAGATATTAAGGAAGGTGATGATGAGCAAAGGCCTGTAGATATAAAACAAGCTGTAATAA
>ML685862.1:4318196-4463119 GCA_007922175.1 Pelusios castaneus
TTCTTCTTCTTCGAGTGATTGCTCCTGTCCATTCCATAGTAGGTGAATCACCAGCCTTACCTTGAGGCGGTGGGTCGGAATTACAGCTTTGCTGAGAGCAGGACTGCTCTGCCAACGGCCGCGTCCTCTCTCGCTTGCTGCGTAATCGCATAGTGTGCTGCGAAGGTGTGGACTGAAGACCACGTGGCTGCCTTACAAATGTCCACTAACGGCACACCCCCTAAAAAGGCCGCCGAGGAGGCCTGAGCTCTTGTCGAGTGTGCCTTGATCGGGGGCGGTGTAACCTTTGCCCGGTTATAGCATTCGCGGATGCACTCGACTATCCATCCGGAGAGCCTCTGTGATGAAATGGGCTCTCCCTTCATTCTGTCCGCTACTGCCACAAATAGTTGTGTGGATTTGCGAAAGGGTTTCGTCCTGTCTATGTAGAACGCCAGGGCTCTGCGCACGTCTAGCGTATGCAGCCTGCGTTCCCTGTCCGAAGCGTGTGGTTTGGGGTAAAACACCGGTAGACAAATGTCCTGACTGGTGTGGAAAAGGGATACCACCTTTGGACGGAAGGCCGGATGCGGGCGCAGCTGCACCTTGTCCTTATGGAAGACCGTGTATGGTGGACCTGCTGTCAGGGCTTGAAGTTCTGACACCCTTCTGGCCGATGTAATGGCCACGAGGAAGGCCACCTTCCAGGACATGCACAGCAGAGAGCAGGAAGCTAGAGGCTCAAATGGCGGGCCCGTCAGCTGGGTCAGGACCAGATTTAAGTCCCATTGCGCCACCGGTGGACGGGTGGGGGGAAAGAGCTTATCGAGGCCTTTGACAAAACGTTTGACCATCGGGGCCGAAAAGACTGTGCCCCCTTCCGCTCCCGCATGGAAGGCCGAGATGGCTGCCAGGTGGACTTTGACCGAAGCGGATGCCAAGCCCGAAGACTTGAGATGCCATAGGTAGTCGAGGATATCCGGGAGCGGGGCTGACCTCGGAGCAATCCCCTTGTCTGCCATCCAGGTCGAGAACCGTTTCCACTTCGCCCCATACGCGGAGCGAGTAGAGGGCTTCCTGCTGTTGAGCAGAACCTCCTGGACCTCCTCCGAGCACAGTTGCTCGTTTGGGGTCAACCACTCAGGTACCACGCCTTGAGGTGGAGCGATTGGAGGTTCGGGTGCAGGAGTTTTCCGTCGTCCTGCGACAATAGGTCCGGCAACAGGGGTAGATCTATCGGGGCTCTGGACGAGAGGTTCCAGAGGGTTGTGTACCAGTGTTGCCTGGGCCATGCTGGGGCCACCAGAATCACTGTGGCCTTGTCGTGCTTGATCTTTAGAAGCACCTGGTTCACTAAGGGTGTCGGGGGAAAGGCATACAGAAGCTTCCCTGTCCACTGGATCGTGAACGCGTCCGCTATGGAGCCCGGGCTTTGTCCCCTGAACGAGCAGAAACTCGCGCATTTGGTGTTGGAGCTTGAGGCAAAGAGGTCTAGACGGGGAGTTCCCCACCTCTGGAAGACCTCTCTCAGGACCTCCCATTTCATTGACCACTCGTGGGTCTGAAACTTCCTGCTGAGGTCGTCGGCCAGTGTGTTCTGCGACCCCGGTAGGTAAGATGCTATCGGCAGGATTGAGTGTATGATGCACAGCTCCCAGAGGGCGAGTGCTTCCTTGCAGTGATGGGAGGAGCGGGGACCGCCTTGCTTGTTGATGTAATACATGGCAGTTGTATTGTCCGTCTGTATGGAGACTACTTTCCCTTTTAAGTGCTCCTTGAATGCCTGACAGGCCAGACGCACTGCCCTGAGCTCCTTCACGTTTATGTGTAATGGGAGCTCCTCTATCCCCCAGCGGCCCTGTGTCCTCAGCTGGCCTAGGTGTGCCCCCCAGCCCAGGTCTGACGCGTCTGTTACCAACGAGATGGACGGGCTCGGGGCTTGGAAGGGTAGCCCTGCGCAGACTTGGTCCTCCTGGCACCACCAATCTAGGTCCTTCAGAGCCTGCGTGGAAGGGGCCACTATCATGTCGAGATCGTCTCGACTTGGGCGGTACACTGACGCTAGCCACCGCTGAAAGGGGCGGAGACGTAGTCGAGCATGCCTGACCACGTAGGTACAGGCCGCCATGTGCCCCAGTAGCCTTAGGCACATCCTTACTGAAGTTAGTGGATGTTTCTGCAACCCCCTTATGGTATCTCGGATTACTTGGAACCGAGCACGAGGAAGTGATGCGCTTGCTACTGTCGAGTCCAGGACTGCTCCTATGAACTCTATCCGTTGGGTCGGCACTAGGGAGGACTTGCGCTGGTTGACCAGTAGACCAAGACGACTGAACACGTCTTGTATGATCTGCAGGTGGAGAGACACCTCTGATGGCGAACGGCCTCGTACCAGCCAGTCGTCCAGGTAAGGGAAGACCTGAACCCTTCTCTTTCTGAGGAAGGCTGCCACTACTGCCAGGCACTTGGTGAATACCCTGGGTGCTGCAGCAAGACCGAACGGGAGGACCGTAAATTGGAAATGCCTGTCTCCCACTTTGAAGCGCAAGAACCGCCTGTGACGCGGGGTTATTGCTATGTGGAAGTAGGCGTCCTGCAAATCGAGGGCGGCATACCAATCTCCCGGATCCAGGGATGGGATAATTGAGGCCAGTGAGACCATGCGGAAACGAATCTTGCGTAGGAAGCGATTCAGGAACCGCAGGTCCAGGATGGGACGGAGGCCCCCTTTTGATTTGGGAATGAGGAAGTATCTGGAGTACACCCCTTTCCCTTTCAGTTCTTGAGGAACCTCCTCTATCGCCCCTTTCTCCACGAGGGTCTGAACCTCTTGGGCCAGCAGTTGTTCGTGAGATGGGTCCCTGAAGAGGGACGGGGTAAGGGGGGGGCGGAGCGGGGGGGGCGAAGAGAACTGGAGTGAGTATCCATGCTGCACCGTGCGGAGTACCCATTGGTCCGAGGTAACTAGGGCCCAGGCACGGTGGAACCGGGATAATCTGTTGAGGAAAGGCAAGGGAGTTGGATCCGCAGCTATAATTGGTACGTCGTCCCCGATCGTACCCTCAAAAGGGCTTCTTAGGCCCGGAGGGATGGCGCTGCCCTCCCTGGTTCTGGTCCGGGGGGCGACGGCTTGCCCTGCGCCCATTACGGCCTCTCCTCCTATCCCAGTCTTGGCGCCGTTGGTATGGGCGAGCCGATGCCTGCGGCTTAAAGGGCTTTCTTTGCGTCGCTGGGGCATGGAGGCCCAGTGATTTCACCATTGCCCTCGAGTCTTTGAGGGACTGAAGCCTGGAGTCTGTCTGAGACGCAAACAGCTCCGGCCCTTCAAAGGGCAGGTCCTGAATGGTGGACTGGACCTCGGCGGGCAGGCCCGAAGCTTGGAGCCACGAACTCCTCCGCATGGTGATGCCTGATGCCATCACCCTGGCTGCAGCGTCCGCTGCGTCCAGTGCCGACTGAAGGAGGGCTCGGGACACCACCTTCCCCTCCTTAGACATTGCTGCCAGCTCGGACCTCGAGTCCTGGTCCAGCTTGTCGGTCAGCTTATCGAGGGCCGCCCACGCATTAAAAGTGTATCTGCTGAGGATCGCTTGTTGGTTGGCGATCCTCAGCTGGAGACCCCCCGAGGAGTACACCTTACGGCCAAACAGGTCCAATTTTTTCGCGTCCCTCGACTTAGGCGTGGGACCTTGGTGACCTTGCCTTTCTTTCTCGTTGGCCGTCTCAACCACCAGCGAGTTCGGGACCGGGTGGGAGTAGAAATGCTCGTAGCCTTTAGCGGGGACAAAGTACTTTTTCTCCACCCGCTTGGCTGTTGGAGCGATAGAGGCCGGAGTTTGCCACAGGGTTTTGGTAGTGTTCTGCACTGTCTTAATCAGTGGCAGGGCCACCCTGGAGGGACCCTCTGGGAGGAGGATGTCCACCATTGGATCCGCTTCCTCCATGACCTCCTCTGCCTGGAGGCCCATAACCTTCGCCACTCTCCTAAGCAAGTCCTGATGCGACCTGCTGTCATCTGGGAGAGTGGCCGGTTTCGCTCCTGCCACCGCCTCGTCCGGTGGAGATGAGGACGACTCCCCAGTTGGGTCCGCCGGGGGGTCCAGCGCTCCTGAGGGCTGTGGGTCCTCCCTCGCTGAGGGGTCGACCCGGGTCCTTCCTGCCCGGTCCCGGGCAGGGGCCCTCCCCAACTCTGGAGGAGCACTTGCTGTGCAAGACGGCTGGTGTCTTGACGACAGAGTGGAAGGAGGCCTATCCGATAAAGGGCCCTGGGCCTGATGGTATGCCCACGGGGTCCAGAATGGCCACTGTTGGGGTGGTTGCCACGGGCGCCCGTCCCCATGGCCAGCCTCTCTCCTCCCGGAGCGGCTCCTGCTCCGTCTAGCGGAGCTCATACTGTCGCCCGACTCGGACGAAAATCTGCTCCGTGGGGACCAAGGTGGGGCTGTGCCGCGGACCGGAGAATAATGCCGCCCCGCCGTCGGGGTCAGTACTCGCGGTGCCGACGGGCGGCGGTGCCGCGAAGATTCACGGCTCAGGCGCTCAGGTGGGGACCGGTACCGTGGGGCCCCTGCTGCCGCCATCACCGCTGGTGGAATAGGTGATCGGTGCCGCTCCGGGGGCGAAATATATTGGGAACGCTCCCCGTGGGCCTGGCCCGTAGGTGAAGGCCGCGCCTGCTCCGACGGCGAACGGTGCCGTGGAGGGCTTCGGCGCAACAGCGCCGGTTTCCCCTTCGACGGCACCGATCTATGCGGTGCCGGAGGGTGGGTCTCTGGAGCACACTGTGCCGTGTGTGCAATGAGATCTCGAGCCGCTTCGAAAGTCTCTGGCGTCGAAGGCAGCTGGAGGTCCTCCTCCAGGATCGCCCTGGTGGGCGAGGCGTTGGACCCCGGACTCGACGAAGCCTTCTCGCGGCCCGGAGTCAACGGGGTCGGAGCTTGCAGCTCCTGGAGCTGACGGTCCGAACCCGGTACCGTTTGCGCTCCTTGCTTTGAGCGCTTGACAGGCGATCTGCCTCTGTCTGCGCGCCTCTTCTTTTTTGCCGGACCAGGAGAGAGAGAGCGGTGCCGTGGTGGCGGTGCCGAGTGTTTCGGTGCCGGCGGCGGTATTCGGTGCCGTGGTTCTTTCGCCGATTTGGCGGGCCTCGGTACCTCGCCAATGGTCTCCGGGGCGCTCCGCACCGACGGTGCCGCGCTGGACCCGGCTCCCCCGGTGCTTGCCGGCCGCAAAGCGTCCTCCATTAGGAGGAGTTTGAGTCTGTGCTCCCTCTCCTTTTGGGTCCTTGGGCGGAACCCCCGGCAAATCTTGCACCGTTCTCGGAGGTGGGACTCCCCCAAGCACCTCAAACACTCACGGTGCGGATCGTCCAGGGGCATGGGCCTACGACAGGCTCCGCAAGCCTTGAAGCCAGGCATGCCCCGGCCCCGAACGGGGCTCTTCGATGGAAGAACAGTTAACTAACTAACTAACTGGAAAGCTATCTAACACAATTGTAAACTAGGGTACTGCTAGCGAGCTAGCCAACGTTCCAGCGACCGTCAGGGCGGTAAGAAGGAACTGAGGGGGTAGGGCCGGCTGTAGCTTATATAGAGGTGCCGCAACGGCGCCACTCCAGGGGGCGCTACAGCCGGCCCCTACGGGATCTCTAGGGGAAAAAATTCCGGCGTTCCGTGCACGAGGCGCGCACACACCTACTATGGAATGGACAGGAGCAATCACTCGAAGAAGAATAAAATCATATGGCAAGAAGCATTAGAGAAAAAATGAGGTAGAAATTAAATAGAATGCATAATGCATCTTTTCCTTAAAAAGTGAAAACCTAAACAATGTGCTATAACAGTGTGATTGAAATATTTCATTTACAAAACCCTTCATCGACAGACACAGCAGAGAAAGGAAAAGTCTCACTTTGGGCTCTAGCCCAAGGCACAGGGCAGTAAGGCTGGCCCTTACAGCCCTGATTGGGGTTTTAGCCACTTAACGGTGGCAAGCCCACTCCGGCTCCATTCCCGCCTGTCTCCCCCGTTCCCCGCTGTGACTGGCGACCGAGGAGATTTAACAGCCGTTTCGATTAGAGAGGCAGCACGAAGCAGGCCCCTGGGGGGAAGAAGCTAGACCGGGCCCGGATAGGCACAACATCGCCGCCCACAGCCTGCATCAGAGGCCTACAGGGGCGCTGCCCGGCCCTGGGGCGCCTCCTCTCTGCAGAACTCCAGGAGCAGGGCCCTTCCCCACGGGGGTGGATTGGGGATCAGGCGCCTCCCGGGCCCAGCCCGCCCGGGAAGGATCGCACCGGCGTCGCAGTGCCCCCTCCATCCCTCCGAAGGAGCCCACCACTCTCACCTGCAGCCGTCACAGAGCCTCCCCTTGCACAGGCGCCGCCAAAGCAGCAGGATCGCTCCTCGCCGGGCTCCCCCAAATCAGCCCCGCCGCACGCAAAGCGCAAACTCCCGTCGGGCGAGGCGCCGGAGGCCTCCTTCTCTCTATCGCGCTCGCGCTCTCTCTCCGTTTCGAATTCTCCCGCGGCGGCCGCTAACCGCCGCCCGGCGCCCTTTGCCCTCACGCACTGCGTAAGGGCTGTGCGAGCGCGCGCGTACCTCTCTCCCTTGCGCCTATCAGCGCTCGGCTCTCCCGGAGAAGGGGGCGTGGCGGATGGTGCGCGCGCTGCAGCGGTTGGAAGAACGCGACGGGAGTGGGCGGGGACAGGTTGGGAAGAGGCGGTTAGTTTCCGTTGTCGCCTAGGAAAGTAGAGGCGTGTGGGCCGGTCGTCGTCCAGCTGCCTGCCGCTCAGGCTGCTGGCGGGCGGTTGTGCCTCGGTAAGACCCCTTGGAGGCAAGGGCCTCGTCTCTCGGTGTCAGGAAGAAGGCGAGCCTGAGGCAGCATCTGTCTCAGCAGCGGGGTGACCGGCTGCTCCTTTGCCTGCGGGCGGCGGCTCCCCGAGTTCAGTCAGCCCAAGCCTGCACTTACACAGTCATTAAACAGCCCCGCAAGCCAGAGTCTGGCAAGGCAGCTAAGGTGTCTGATTGCAGCTTGGGCTGCCCAGAGCACCTGTGTCCCACCTCAAGTCAGTAGGAAGCAGAAAACGGTCTGGGCTGTGACAAAGGCAGTTTTACTCCACGTGCAAAAGGGGCAGGTCAATGCCTTTACGTGCCAGCTGCATTCTGGTTCTGAACAGCTGCTGAAAGCAGAGGACAGGCCTCAAAAATCGCAAAATTAGCTTCAAAATCATATTTCTTTTTAAATGCAGGGTTTTTTTTAATTTATCTTTAGTCTGATACTGACAGCTCAGGTGAACTTGCTACATGAGTTTGCTCTTCTGCAACCATGAGGCCTAGACACTGAAAACAGCAGCTGAGGTTTTTGGCTCCTAGAGTTGAAGCTTTAAGTAAAACATCCAAATAAATATCATGAGACAAACTCATGGGGAGTTGACACGGCTTGTAGCCTTAACATGTTGATCCTAGGCTTCCTGAAACATGGGGGGCTCCCTTGCCTTATAGCTTCTCCAGCTGATAGAGAATTAGTTGTTGGGGTTGCCCCTGCCTGTGAAATTAATTTATAAACCATGCCCCAAGGAGGCAGTAGAAACTGTTTTGTCTGGAGAAGAACATGGCTTCAGCCATTGCTAATGTGCAGCCTGGGGTCTGTGAATGCAGAATACAGTCCCTTGAAAGGCCTGCATGACAGTGATTTCATGGTTAATGTTTAAGACTCTGAGACAGGAGGCCTTGACTTTATTCCTAGTTCTGCTACTTGCTTAGGCCGCTCTACACTACAAAGTTAGGTCAATGTAAGCTGTCTTGAGTCAACCTAGTTCTGCATGTTTTTACATTCAGATTTGTCACCAACTGATGTTAGTGCCCCATTATGCCAACATAGGAACAGCAGCTCCTCATGCAACACTGAACCATGATCAGTGTATGGAGATTGATAGCACAAGCACAGATACTACATTTACCTATATTGGCCTTAGCAGCCTTCCAGCAGCTGACCCACATTGCCTGAGAGTGATTGCTTTGGTTCCAATTGTTAATGCCACTGCCCATAAGTCCTATAGACTGAAAGCTCCCACCTTTCAAATCTCTACAGATTTTTTTAAATGCGTTTTCCTGATTGTCACTTGATGAGCTCACCAATCTGCTCTCAGTTGTGTGCAACTTCCTAGATTGCCATGCTGGCTACACACTCCAGATATGCTCCTGCCTGGAAGTAGATGGGACTATTGAATCTCCTGGGCTTCTGGGAAGAACAGATTGTGCAGCCATAGTTCCAAACCAGCTGTAAAAACCTCAACATTTATGAGCAAATTGCTCACTGAATGCATAAGAAGGGGTGCGACAGGGACCAGCAGCGCTGCGTGAAAGCCAAGGATCTGCAGCAGGCATACCAGAAGGCCAGTGAGGACAACTGATCTGGTGTCAAGCTGTAGATCTGCTGCTTTTGCAAAGATCTGCATATCATACTTGGCAGAGACTCCACTGCCATCCCGCACACCACTATGGATACCTCAATGAACCCAAGTCACAGGCTCCTGCTCTAAACAGTGAGGAGGAGGAATTTGGGGGTTAGGTGAGAGGATACAGCAGTAAATCAGGCCCTGTTTTTAACACAGTCCAGGCCGTCCATGCAGTTGAGCACAGGTAAGTCCAATGCAGGGGAAGGAAACTCAGTTAAGTGTGTAAATAAATTTTACATTTCAGTTATGACACCTCCAATTTAGCAGGACAGTTATTGATTTTTCATTAATTTACTCAGAAGAGTAGATACAACAAAGAGTAGAGTTGCTGTGTTCTTTTCATTCTTCTAGGTTGGGGAGGGGTGGTGTACAAGCAGAGCAATTTACTTATGTACATAGGAATGTCCCTTGAATCATTCTGAGAGATCTTAATGAAACCTCCATAGATGTACACTGCTATCCTCTCTAGAAGGTTTCTAGGGAGGGTGACTGTATTTCTTCCTTCATGGTAGGACACTTTCCCACACCTGTCAGTGATAATTTGGCAGGTGCCAATGTCATAAAGCAGCTAGCAGCATATGGGCGTGGTCAAAGTCAGTTCACCAGCAGCCACTGTGCTCTCTCTGCCTTTGTTGCCCTCAGGAGTGAGATATCAACTAAAACCATCATCCTCTGTGGAAAATGGTGCCAGTCTTCAGTGCCATTGCACTATACTCATAGTTTCATGCAACCAAGCAATTCCTTCTCATTTCCCTCATTTTATGGAAGGTCATACTCACCATGGCTTGAACTGAGAGTGGCATTAGGCACAAACATTCCAAAGCAGAAGTGTCAACAAACACATCTTGTTTAACGCTTTAGAGGAGCACAGGAAGGGGGCAGGGCTGGTTCTGAATCTTATATTTTGCTTCCTCTTACTACTATACTAACGATGTTTTGTTGCAGCCTTGCATTTCTGATAGGGATTTATTTCATTTCCACAATTGTGTTGTATTGCCTAAACAGTCTGGAGGGCTCTACAAGGCATACATCATCATTTCTTGTGCTCAAGCTCCAAAGGGGTAGCCGTGTTAGTTTAGTTCAGAAGAACAAATGAGTCCTGTGACACTTTTAAAGACTAACAAATGTATTTATTGCATGAGCTTTCCTGGGAGAAAATCCCACTTTGTCAGATGCTTTAAAGATAGGGAAATTAAGAGTCTGACAAAGTGGGATTTTCTCCCACGAAAGCTCATGTGAAAAATAAATTTGTTAGTCTTTAAAAGTGCCATAGGACTCCTTGTTTATTTTTTGTGCTCTTTAACTTTTTTAACTGTGTCAGTTGATATGTTAGTTACTAGCTCAAAATCTTTTAAGTCGCTATGCATAGCTGAGAATGAAGCACTAGGGTACTTAATATATTTGTTTACTATCCATTGTGCTTAATCCTGGAGAGTGAGGCTATGTACACACGATTAGATTAAAGCGCAACATGGCAATCGCGGTATAAAAAACACGTGACCTTTATTGCGGGAAAGCGCATACACATGTCGCTCCTTGCAATGCAACAGAATTCTTTGCAATATCGCGGTGTAGCGCAATGAATTCTGGGCACCTATCCCACAGTTCAATTTTCCCTCAATCAGCACTTGGAATCCTGGGATCAAGGAAAGGAACGCAAAGCGCCACGGGTAAACTCTCATTTTCCCGTGGTGCACTGTGTTCCCCTTGTGTCTTCCTCGTTGCCAATAGCAACTCACGCCTATTTTCAACAGTGCAGTGACGCACTTCTTGCGAGCAATCACAACTGCGACAGCATGGATCCAGCTCTAATCTCTACTGTCACCTTCAGATTCTAAATACATCTCAGCTGGTTGCTCAGTACGCAATGAGCTCCGAATCAGACGAGGATACCGAGGAGCAGGGGCTGATGGATGCCCTGCAGAGCAACAGCACCGCATTGCTCAGCTCTTTCACCGATCATCTGCACACGGTGCAACGCTGTTTCTGGTCGCGAGACACGGTGCAACGCTGTTTCTGGTCGTGAGAAACAAGCACCGAGTGGTGGGATCGCATTGTTATGCAGCTGTGGGATGACGAGCAGTGGGTACAGAACTTTCGAATGCGGAAAGCAACCTTTTTGGAACTGTGTTCAAAGTTATGCCCTGCCCTGCATCATAAAGACACCAACATGAGGTCAGCCCTAACCGTGGAGAAGCGTGTTCCGATTGCTGTCTCGAAGATGGCGACTCCTGACTTCTACTGGTCGGTTGAAAACCAGTTTGGAGTCGGGAGGTCCACCGTCAGATTAGCCCTCTCACAAGTATGCCGAGCCATCAATCGCGTTCTGCTACGGAGGACGGTGACGTTGGGCAATGTTCGTGAGATTGTGGACGACTTTGCTGCCATGGGATTCCCTAACTGCGGGGGAGCCATAGATGGCACACACATCCCGATTTTGGCTCCAGACCATCTCGTGACTGAGTACATAAACAGGAAGGGCTACTTCTCCATGGTGCTGCAAGCACTTGTGTATCACAAGGGGCGTTTTACGGATATCAATGCTGGGTGGTCGGGAAAGGTGCATGATGCCCGCATTTTCAGAAACACTGGACTGTACCGGAAGCTGTAAGGAGGCACCTTCTTCACAGATCAAAAAATTATTGTGGGGAATGTGGAGATGCCCATAGTCATCCTTGGAGACCCAGTATACCCACTGATGCCATGGCTCATGAAGCCGTACACTGGGAACCTGGATTGCAGCAAGGAGTGATTCAATTACCGATTGAGCCGCTGCAGAATGACTGTGGAGTGTGCCTTCGGCCACTTAAAAGGGCGCTGGCGATGTTTGTATGGGAGGCTGGACTTGGACGAGGACAACATCCCTGCTGTAATTGCGGCGTGCTGTGTCCTTCATAACCTTTGTGAAAATAGGGGAGAAAAGTTTCCCCCGGGGGTGGGCTATGGAGGCACAGCGCCTCGAGGAAGCATACGAACAGCCAGCCACTAGGAGTATTAGGAGGGCCCAACGAGGAGCTGCTCACATAAGGGAGGCACTCAGGGAGCATTTCAATGATGCCCTCCCGTAGTTCACTTCAAGGACGCATCAAGTGCACCTTATGAGATTTTCACTATGTACAAATAAAGCCACTCTTCAAATTTTTTGTTACTGTTTTTATTAAAAGATAAAAGGGGGGGTTGGGGATTTTTGGAAGGGTTACAGGTGGGTGTAGCTGCGGGTCTCTAAAAAGTAGCTCTGTGAGGGACTGGATGTTGCAGTATACCAGGGAGACGGGTGGCCTTCAAAGAAATGCTTTGAAGGACTACGGGGTGTGGGAGGCAGACACGGATGAACTGTCTGGAGTGGAGCCCGTACATTAATCGCCTGGGTCTGCAAAGCAATCATGCTCTTGAGCAGTTCTGTTTGCTCCTTCATGACGCTTATCAGTTCATCCCTGTGTTTCTGCCTCCTCTGTTGGGATTTCTCTCTCCAGGCTCAATTCTCCCTCACGGATGCCTCTGTTGTTTTCAACAGCTCCTGAAACATATCCTCCCTGTTTCTTCGAGCACGCTGCCGAATGTTTCTCATGCGGTCAGCTGGGGTAGACACCAGCCTTGTGAAGGTCGCATCTAATAAAAAAAATAATAATAAAGCTATTGTTAACACATAGCCTAGATAACCAATGTAACCATCCAGTAGCACATTCCACTGGAAGGTACAGGGCAGTCAACATCCTGTGCTTTGCTGAAGTGGACAAGGTACGTCCTAATAGAAACCTTACTGGGGGCTAACATTCTGCACAGGGCACACAGATGGAACCCGATATCTCTCTCCTCAGAGTGCCCCTGCCAGCTAGAATACATATCCTACATGCCACTGGATGCCAGCCGGGACCGTATGCTGCTGCATGGGTGTGCTGCCATGGTTCCCAGTGCTGTGCTTTGCAGCTGGCGAGGCCGAGTATCCTTATATGGGAGCGTAGACACATACGCTCTCCCATCTAACCTGAGTAGGAGGCTCTGGCAGTACATCAAGGAAACCTTTAGTGACCTAAATACAGATGATTTTTTGACAATCACTGCTTGTGTTGATGCATTTCTAATGAATGCAGACTAAAGAGCGTGCACAGCGGGGACCGAGACAGCAAGAACCCCCGCCCCAGACAATGATTTTTTAGCAAGAGCCATAGCTGCATGGACGAGAAACTTATCTGAACCCCCCTCTGCCGCCTCAGAGGACACGCTGCAATTCACGTCTTGGGTGGACGTCTCAGCGGGGGTGCAGAAGAGCTCCTGGCTACACGCTATTGCGCTCTCCTCCAGGTCGTCCTCCATCTCCTCCTCCTCATCGATCACGTCCTCATCCTGCTTGGGTCTGGCATTCACTGGATATGGGGGGGCCGATGTGTCCACAGGACTCTTTGCAGTGGTTGTGGGGTCCCCACTGAGGATGGCTTCGATCTCCTTGTAGTACCTGCATGTAGCGGGCGCTGATCCCGAACAGCGGTTTGCCTCCTTTGCTCAGTGATAGGTTATTCTTAGCTCCTTCACCTTTGATCTGCACTGCACAGTGTCTCTATCATAACCTCTCTCTGACATAACCTCATAACCTCTCTCTGGCCCGAGAAATTATGCCATATGTATCGAAATTTTGCCTGCTGCCGTATAGCTGCGCCTGCACAGCAGACTCTCCCCAGATGCTGATCAGGTCCAGCACCTCTGCCGTGCTCCAAATGGGTGCGCGTCTTCCACGATGGGCCGCCATTGCTAGTGAAGATCAGAGCTGCACTCCACTCCACTAGGAAGAGAACAGGAAGTGAAACAGAGGAGAAATTCGAAAATCCCGGGAATTGAAAGAGGGTGGGGACTGTTTCGTCACAGCCACAGAGCGGGTGGGGGGAAGACCAGAGAGGGTGACTTTGGAATGCTGGGACACTTCCGGAGGCCAATCATTGCGCAGTAAGCGTACACACGAGTCGAAAGGTGCAACAGCTGTTCCGCATTAACTGCTACCACCCTCGTCGAGGTGGTTTTTGTATTGCGCTACAACTGGGCTGTTGACGCGCAAGAGCCCTATTGCACGTGTATACGCTGTTGTTGTTATCGCGCAGTAATGGCTGTTAATGCACAATAAAGTGATCGTGTGTACATGGCCTCAGAGTAGTGAGCTTTTTGTTTACTTTCAATGCATGTCTCTAGTCTGTGTTTATGACAGTAGGTTTTAGGAGTATGTGTGTGAGAGAGAGAGATTTGTGTTGTGTGTGTCTCCTTAAGCTACAGTGAAAGATGCACAGATATATTAATGCCCCAGGGGCTAGGTCTTGCTGCAAACAGTCTTGTTTGTTTTAACAACTGACTAATAATTGTGTGGGAGGGACCGGGGGTGGTTTTCTTTTGTGATGGGTGGGTGGATGAATTTATTGCTGTGAAACCATTTATGCTGGTATGTATTGTTACTGGAGCTAATTCATGACTTTCCTTTGATTTAGAGTGTGGGAAAGATTTGGGAGGGAGGGAGGGAGGGAGGAAGGGAGACTAACAACTGAACAGGCAGCACGTGGTCTTGGCAGAACAGGGGATATAGATGACACCTCCTGGAGAAGGTGCATCTCCTTCTGACAGCTCCTGCTTTACAAGGAAGCTCCAGGAATAGCAGATTGTTCCGATCCCTGAGTGCATCCCAAGGTCTCTGATGCTTGCCTCTCTTGCTCTCGGTGTCTGAGCAGGGACAAAGATCTGTTCTTATCCAAAGCATCATCTTCAGACATCCTGGTGCAGCCAGGATATGGCTTGGTTAAATCACAATCTCAGTCATTGCAGATACATATCAGTAGTACAAGGGGGCTACCTCCTGTCAAATTTTAGCCCCGCCCATGGATCATCCACCAAACTTTAGCCCCACCCACTGGCTCCCAGAAGTCCCGCCCCATCCGGTCACCTGACATCTGGCCCCGCCCCGACCACCGGAAGTCCCGCCCCATCCGGTCACCTGACATCCAACCCCACCCCCCACCCCACCTGTCAGTGGAAGTCCCGCCCCCAGCCGGTCACCTGACATTCAGTCCCACCCCCTGCCCACCTGTCACCGGAAGTCCCGCCCCATGACATCCGGTCTCACCCCCAAGCTCTGACTTCTGGCTGACAAGGGTCACCTGATCGGAAGTGGGCGTTGTGACCCTTTCCCCGCCCATTGGGGTGCGTTTCACCCCAAGAGTGGGGTTGGCCAGGAAAGGGCACGTGGTGGGGGTGGGGCGACCCTCCGCCAATTGGGGTCGTCCCAGAAGGGCGCGGCAGTTGGTCGGGCGGCAGCACCGCCCCCCGGAAGTCTTGGGCCTTTTTAAAAGCGGAAGACCCCAAGGGTGGTTTCTCGAGACCGCATGGTTCGCAGCTCGTGGAGAACATGGACGCCTTCGCCACCCCTGTGAGACCTCCGCGCTTTGTTTTGGCTCCAACCTTTAACGGCCCTTGGAGAAAACACTGCGACATTGACAGTTCGGAGGAGGATGAGGCCAAGATGTTGAGGGACCCTGAAACCCAGGAGACCGGGAAGCAGCCTGACGAGCTTGATGGCCTCATGTTGTCCACCGCAATGGAGGAAGGCTCACAGGAGTCGGAGGCAGACAAGGCCCAAGTAAAAAAAACTGGTGCAGGTAAAGGAACAATAAGTGACGGTTATGGAGGGGAATGGGGTGGGGGTTAAGTACAGACCAAGCGGCGTTGGGGACTTACAGCTCTTTTTTTTTTTCTAAAAATCTCCCGGCAGCTCAATGACGACTTTATATGGGCCTTTGAGAACCTACCCATCGGCAGTCCCGAGTGAGCAAATGTATCTTGCATTAGCTGTTTTTGTTCCTGTTTGAAACACAGCTCTGAGAGGGAGAGCCAACCGGCTCAGACTCCTTCGTGGGCGGCATCCATTTTCACAGGGCACTGTAAAAAGGGGCGTTAAACCAGGCGATTAATAAAAAGCTCATTTAAATTCACCAGTGTGAACGTGTTTTCTTTATACTTGCGTTGGTTACAAGCGGCAGCCATGCCAACGCAGGCGGCTCTTTTAAAAAAAATCTATTCCCCCCCCGGGGAAGTGGGGAGCTTCGGAGGGGTGAACGCTCTTTTTTAAGAGGCCAAAAAGCATAGCGAAACTTTGAACAGGGGTGAGGTAACCGCTTGGCTTTTGGACCAGGAGGCTTACTCTACACAAACCGGCCCGAATACGTTTTAAAAGAAACAAGACGGTCGTTTCAGACATGGACGCGCAATGGCAGGCGGATTTGGTGGATATGCAAAGATTCTCCAGACACAACAGCAGTTTTAAGTACATCTTAACAACGATAGACATTCTATCCAAATACGCCTGGGCCTCAGGCCTCAAAGACAAGACAGGAGGTGAAGTAGCCAAGGCCTTTAAAGCCATTTTCAGCGAAGGTCGCGTGCCTCAAAAATTACAAACTGATCGGGGAAAAGAATTTTTAAACAAGCCTTTAAGCGGGTTGTTAAAGCGGCACGGGGTCCACCATTTTGTGACTAATAACGAAGTCAAAGCAGGGGTGGTGGAGCGGTTTAACAGAACTTTAAAATCTCAGGTGTGGAGATATTTTACCTCCCGCAACACCTTTCACTACATCGATGCGTTACCCAAGTTTATAAAGAGTTACAATCGGAGCTTTCACAGAACCATATGTGCCAGACCCATTGACGTTAACCCCTCGAATTCTCTGAAGGTGTGGAAAAGAGTATACGGAGACGCTTTAAAAGTAAAACCGGCTGCTGGCCCTTTTAGAAAAGGTGACCACGTGAGGCTGTCTAAAACCAAAGGAGCTTTTGAGAAAGGATATGAACAAACGTTTACCGATGAGATATTCATAGTTGACGAAGCCTTAACCAAGGGCCGGAGGCCCGTATACCGAGTAAAAGATTACGAGGATGAGACGGTTGCTGTATCTTTTTACCCCAAAGAACTGCAAAAAGTAAACCCCAAGCAGGACAGGGTTTACAGGATTGAAAAAGTTCTAGCAGCGAAAGGAAGAGGGAGAAAAAAGCAGCTGCTGGTGAAGTGGCTGGGATGGCCCGAGAAGTTTAACAGCTGGGTGGAAGCTTCTCAAATCTGTGAAGGGGGGAAATGAACGACGGTGGGTTTTACATCACTTTGCCCAGCAACGCCAGCTCTGGGGTTTTTCCCCAAAACACCAGCTGGAACTTTACCGTGCAGCTCATTAAACCTTTGGATCTCCCAGGTGCCTGGGAGGTGGGGTTGGTGGAAATACAATACCCGCACAGTTGGAACAACATCAACGAAGACGTCCCTTTTGAAATCACCTGCGAAGATAAGCAATGGAATTACATCCTATAACGAGGTTATTACTCGTCTGTATCCGAATTGCTGGAGCACATGAACGGTGTTGTGACTTGTAATCCTGCCCCACCCGAGGTGATCATGAACTACGATCCTGGGGGTAGAAAAGTTAGACTTAAGTCCACCGATGTCGCTTACACGTTTTCTACCAGAGGAGAGCTGGCTAATATTTTGGGTTTGTACCCCAACAGCCGCGTCAACAAAATACCTTTCTCAGCAGACATCACAGGAGGTTTCAACTCCTTGTACCTGTACACGAACATCGTGGAACACCAGTTTGTGGGGGATTTTTCCGTTCCCCTCTTACGCTGCATCCCCATCCGAGGCAGGAACAACGAGTTTGTCACGATCACCTACGATAAACCGCATTACGTTCCCGTCAGTAAGCATCACATCGACACCATCACCATTGAAATAAAGACTGATCAGAACAGACACGTCTCATTTCGCTTCGGCAAGGTGATCGTCAAGCTGCACCTGCGTCCCCGGAGAGGCTTCTAAAAGGAAGGGGGAAAAAAGCACCATGGTGACCCTAAAAAATTACGGTGACCCCACCGTCTACAGCAACTATTACAAAGCCCAGGCCAGATATGCCCTTCCTGGTTATCACGGGACCCCCGTGATGTATGGGGCTGGCGTGGGTGGAATATTCCGTAGCCTCTTTCGAAAAGCCATTCCCCTTTTGAGGAGAGGGCTAGAGATTATTAAACCCCACGTCAAAACTGCCGCTCAAAACATAGCTAGAGACGTGGTAGGCCACGTCTCCCGTGCTGTTCTGGAGAAGGTGAGGGAACCTCCCGCCCAGGAGGGGTTGGGGCTGATGTACATCAAAAGGAGGAAGAGAAAGAGAAACACGTCATACCCGCGACGCCAAGGTCCCCCAAAACCCTTTAAAAGAAGAGCTCTGGCGCGCCAGGCTAGCCAGAAGCGAAAGACCAAGGGGAGGCAGAGGAGAAATAGGAAACGTGCTTCACCTGGTAAAAGAGATCTATTTTAATCAACATGGCTTTCGTTCACTGCGAGTCTGAAGAGTGCACCAAATCTGAATTGGACTTGTTCCAAATAGCCCCCACGCAGACCAGCATCGAGAAAAGCATCTACATCGAGGTGCCGCTGCTATTGGCCATTACGGAGGCGGCCCCCCTTGACTTTTTTATAGCGGGGAACGGAATAGATTACATGGATTTGAACAATACGCTTCTTTACCTTTGTTGCAAGATCATAAAGGGAGACGGAACCAACCTTGCCCGGGACGCCGCGGTGGGCCTGGTGAATTACCCCGTGGCATCCGTTTTCAGTCAGCTGGACGTCATATTGGGAGACCGACTCATAACTCAAAGCAACAACTTCTACCCTTACCGGGCCTTTATAGAATCGGTGCTCAATTACAGCGGCAACACTCTCGCTACGCAATTTTCCAGCGGCCTGTTTATTAAAGACACCCCTGGGCAACACGAAGCCACGGAGCTGGACGGCGAGATTCTAGGGTTTGTGAAGCATGCAGATCTGAGGCTCAGAGCAGGACGATTGAGCTGCTGGGCCATCTACACAGCGACCTATTTTTTCAAGAAAAACTTTTGTTGAACGGTGTGGACGTGAAAATTAAACTGACGCGCAGTAAAGACGCCTTCTGCTTAATGGGTGATGCAGCCCCAGGCTATAAACTGCGCATTTTATCAGTGTCCCTTTTTGTGAAGGAAGTCCGGGTGACCCCGGGCGTCCGTCTGGGGCATGCGGAGGCCCTGCTCACCGCTAATGCTAAATACCCTGTGGACCATGTGGGAATGAAAGTGTTTAGCATCCCCGCGGGAAGCAGGGTCAGTAACCAGGAAAACCTGTTCTTGGGACAGCTACCCAAAATGCTCGTCCTGGGCTTCGTGGATAACGACGCCTTCAGCGGGAGTTACGCTAAAAACCCCTTTAACTTTAAACATTACGATATTAACTTTGTGGCCTTGTACGTGGATGGCGAACAGATACCGACCAAGCCTCTGCAGCTGGACTTTGAGGCCGGGCGCTGCGTGAGGGAGTACATGAATCTGGTACAGATGGCTGGTAAACACATGAAGGATCATGCGCTGCTCATTGACCGTATGCAGTTTGCCCAGGGTTATACCTTGTTTGCCTTGAACCTCTCTCCCGACCAGGAATGCGCTGATCACTATTCCCTGATAAAAACTGGGAACCTGAGAGCAGAAATACGTTTTGCGAAGGCTTTGACGGCCACCGTCAATATGATCGTGTATGGGGTTTTTAACAACGTCATAGAGATCAATCAGAGGAGAAACGTCCTGTTCGACTACATGTGAGCATGGACACCGTGCAGCTCTCACGTGTTTTACTGACAGACCCTGCCACGCAAGAGACTTTCTTAGACGTGTTCCCCAGTGTTTGGCTTCCCAGAAGGAGGCTGTCTCAGAGACCCCTAGATTTGGTGGTCAACACGCACCCGCACAACCAACCTGGCGAACACTTTTGGTAAAGGCTCTCTCAATTTCGTCGCTTTCACAAGCAGAGTTCATCAGATTGTCTACGATAACCATATTTACTTTATTGGTAGGAAACAACCGATCATCATCAAAAGCATCGGGCAGCCCCTCCACAAAATTGATAAAGGGATATTTACAGAGCAGTTCTTTATACAGAGGCTGCCAACAACTATAACACCACACGATGTTCTTGGGCATAACAGACAGCATTTTCTTGGCATTATCCAATACGTTTTTTATAAAGTAACTTTTCCCGCAGTTGCTAGGTCCAGTGAGAATTACAGAAAAAGGATGCTTCCACCGTGTGTCCATTTTTTTCAATAGCTGTAGGGCAGCGTTTTAAACCCTTCTCTGAGGACCCTCTTGTTGTAAGCCACTTTCTGAGTTTTCTTAAGGGTCTTGGTCTCTATTTCCCACTGTTTTTTGTTCCTCACAATAGAGGGGTGCTGCACCTCTATCTTTTTGGAGGTGTTTTCTACCTGGTCCACACTGTAGTGCAGGACCAGCTCTTTCAAACTGTCAAAGTTGATTTTTTTCACAGTTTGCTACGTTCAGGGTAATCCCTTTCACTTTCAGACAGGCCTTTCCCCCCGACAGCTTGTACCCGTATGTTTTTGGACCAGCTGACACAAACTCGGTGATGTGCTCAACTGGCGGGATCTCGCTGGTGAGGTCCCCTAAATAATCCCCCAGAGGGGGATTCCACTCGCCCTCCCTTTGCACAAATATCACTGAGTCAGTGTCGTGGTACAGGCAACGCTCTTGCAACCTGTCTAGCCGGTTGTACAGTTCCAAGCGGGCATAAGAGGTGGTGAAACAGGCAATGAAGATGTTGGTGTTGCCAGAGACTGTATAGCGGTCTTTGGCGTGTTTCCAGGACACGCATGCTGTTTCATCATCGATAAACTCGCAGGATGAAACCTCGTAATTGGGGGAAAACAGGTACTGAAAGAGTTCGTCGGGGTCTCTCACGATGCTGGTTTTGGGCAAGTTTGTTCTTTGACCGAATTTACCCCAGAGAGAATTTAAGAACAGTTTAGCGATTTGACGCTTAGCAGGGTTCACAGTGATTTCGTGCGGGCGTAAACACACGTCTTCTTTTTGATAGAAATCGCTAATGTACGTATTTCGTTTTTCTTCATCCGTGCACCAGCTGGGATACCCCGAAGCCTCTTGTTTCTGACACAAGTGTAATTTTATGTACTCTGAAAAGAGTGCGTCGGACTTTTCTTTAAAATGCCAGATTTCGTAGATTTTAGCCACCATGTACCCCTTCGCTACAGCAGCGTTTAGCTCCACCGTGCACCAAGTCCCCAGAAGGGCCCGCTCCTCATCGGTGTGGGTGCATGTTTCCTGCTGCTCGGTCTCCGCGCAGGTTCGACAGAGCGGGAACATGAGCTTGCCGCCTAGCCTGACGGGCAGCAATGGGAAAAAGAGCCCTCGCGGGGGAAACACTTTAACTTTTGCAATGCCAAAATAATTTGAGAGAGGTCCAAATTTGTCCGAAATGATATCAGGGTGTCCGAGGGGGTACTCTTTGGTTTTGTTTACAAAAGGGTACAGACTGGTAAAATCGTAATAGTGGATTTCTTCACCGGGCTTGGGCTTGTAATACAGACGTACCGCATTAGTCCTGCCACCAAAAAGAGCGTCCCTTGGGACCAGAGGCTGGGGTAGTTGGGCTTCCTTTAAAAAACCCACAAGCTCCCTGTCCGTTTCTATCATGGTCTCCCACTCGTGGCCCCAGAGAGTCCTGACCGCATACCCCTTGCTTCTCAGATAATCGGCCTTGTGCTGCGCCTTATAATAAAGAAACCCAAAAGTTGTCCTCGTCATAGCGTTTAGAGCTTTTTCACGGTAACAGGTGATGCAGCCATGGAAAAAACAACCATTAAACTCAAAGGCCGTGGGCACGCCATCAATGACGGCGTAACCGTCTAGAAAGTAGGAGCCTACCTGAACCTCCCCTTCCTGTAGCGCATGACGTATCTTTATCTTTTCTTTGTGAGCAATGTACATCAACCACTGAATAGACGGGGTAGAATATCTCTTTTTCTGCCTGTGATAGTTGTCGGGAGGGAGCAGGGCTATCATCTTAGCCTCTAAAAACATAAATCTGTACATGGCCATGCAGACGGATGCCAGAGTTATGTACTGGAAAGGATCTATACATAGTGTCACCTCCGCAACTTTACCAGGGGCTCTCTCTACAGTATCAAACTTTGTCGTCATGTTTATGATCTCCTCTCTGTACAGCAGACAGGCCCGCCTCAAAATTTTTACATCCTGCTGGCAGTAATACGCGAGCTCTTTCTTTAAGTCAAACGTCCTATTTTGATTGTCCCTTGCTTGCTTTCTCCTGGGGCATCATGCTGTCAACCCCATAGTGCTCCACCCCGGGCATAGGCCCCACGTAATTTTGGTTTTCCAGAGTATTAAAAAAATGTGGGAAGTACCCTTTGGCATCTTCAAACCCCATAGCCTGTGGGAGCTTGCTAAGTTTCATGGGGAGGAAGTTCAGAGAGTCTATAAAACGGATGTCCAGAGCCTTAACTTCCACACACATCAGTTTACTGCCCTGAGTTATCAATTCCACATTCATCTTTTCCTTCAGTAACTCCTTGACCACAAAGTAAGCATCGTAACCTTTGGAATTGTGCGCTATGAATGCGTACTTCTGAAACTTCTTGCCAATAAAGCTTTTAACAAAGTCAGAAAGGTACTCACTACCCTTGAATTCCCAAGATTTTTCCGGCTTTAGGGACACGGCAAAAATGTAATTGGGCACGTGCACTCCCGTCTCCTGCATGCTCAAAATCGTAAAAAATATACTTTTCTGACTTCTCAGGCTTTATAATGCTGTCTAGAAAACACAAGTAACTGTCTATACCAACTTTAGGGGGAATCCTGCTGTGACACTGCTTACAGTGCCGGCCTTCACACTTATGACCTTTGTCCACATAAGACTCACAACTCTCGCACAAAGTTTTAAACCGACATTCAACATGATTTTTAGATGCTGCTTCTAGATGGCCATCTAAACACTCTTTGGACCGACAATACAGCCTACAGCTGGGACATCTCTTGAAACCTCTCTGACCCACGACTGTGTTTTCTGAGCATGTCACGCTCAAGCAGAGGCGGCAACAGTATCTGCAAGAGTGGTCGTGACTGTACACCTTGTGGCAAAACTCGCAATAATTTTTGGCCCCAAACAACCTTTTCACATCCAAAACCCCATAGTAATGGTCATCGTGCAGCAGGACAAAAAATGTCTTGGGGTACACAGGGCCTCCCGTTTTAAAAAAACCCCACCAGCCTTTTGCCGTATAAAGAACCACCTGAATATTGACACGCAAATGCTGTTCAACCACTGCTATGTCACTGAGCATCACCTTTTTTCAATCTGACCACCCCAGTTCTCCATGCAGCTTTCTCGCCCCATCTAATCATTCTGCGTCTGTAAGCCTACGGTCCGACTTGACGGCCAAGAGCCCGCCAGCAAAACACAGATTCGAGTCAGCGTAAGTCAGGTCTACCAAACACTGCCTTTTTTTATGGATAATTTTCCTCACTATTTCAGGTGAATTTTTTCCCTCCCACTAGTTTGCCAACAGACCCCAAAACCAAAATGTGCAATAAAATATTTTTAAATTCCCCAATTATAACTATCTTTACCACGAGCCTCAGGCCCTGGCGAAGCAACTTTTTACAAAGACACCAACGTGTGCTCAGACTTTAAAAAAATAAATTAAAAAAGGTAGTTTTAAATATATATTTCAAGAAACCCCAGCACTTAACTTTAACTCAAGGCCCTGCCTCACAAGCAAAAGAGCATTAAAAAACACACCACCTTTTGCACAGCATAAAATCCCCATTGCTTATCTCTAACTCCCCAACATTAAAAATACACTGTCATGTGCTCAGAGTAAGAAGAAAACAGGGCAGTTTTAAATGCTTTTCAAGAAACCACTTAACTTTTAAAAATAATTAAAACAATTTAATGTTTTGAGCCCATGTGCTCAAAAACCAGACAGTTTTAAATACTTTTAAAAACCCAGGCCCAGTAACTCTTAAAACTCACTTTATACATATCCCATCAGTTTATAACAAAATACTTTTCAAGAAACCCCCACATGTAACTTTCAAAAATCATTAAAAAAAAAGACACTACCATGTGCTCAAACTAAAAAGAAAAAAACAGGGCAGTTTTAAACACAGCATATACTTTTAAAAAGCCCAGGACCAGTCACTTTTTAAAAGGCACTGCCATGTGTTCAGACTAAAAAGAAAAAACAAGGCAATTTTAAATACTTTTCAAGAAATCCCTTAACTTTTAGAAGTCATTAAAAAAAAAAACCCTTTGCCATGTGCTCAAAAACCAGACCATTGGAAATACATTTCAAGAAACCCTCTCACTTAACTTTAGCTCAAGGCCCTACCCCACAAACAAAAATTCAAGCCTTAAAACACATTGCCTTGTGATCAGGCTAAAATAAAAAACTGGCATTTTAAGCACATACACACACACACACGCAAACACACACTTAAAAACCAATTGCAAATATTTACCTTCCACCACAGGGTAAAGACAAGCTGGGACATGATTTTTCTCACATGTAGATGCACCTTTGAATTAAAGAACAAGCGCAATCTGAGTTACCACAAATGCATCAAACCCAGATTTAAAGTTAAGCCCAACCATAGTTAAAACAGGGTTTTACCTTGCCCTGGTAAAAGGCTGCTTGAAAATGCTGTTTCCATGCCAAAAAGAGATCACACTGCAATAAAGACATGTATCATTAATAAGGACAGCATGAACAGAACAGTAACAGTGTATATGTTTTTTCAGAGTTAAAAATAAGTAACATACCTAGGCCTGGAGTCCAGCAGCTGTTCAAGATAGCTTCTGT
The DNA here is from genome assembly GCA_007922175.1 of Pelusios castaneus. Classification (NCBI taxonomy): domain Eukaryota; kingdom Metazoa; phylum Chordata; order Testudines; family Pelomedusidae; genus Pelusios; species Pelusios castaneus. The sequence goes on from ML685862.1 coordinate 4,342,365, forward strand.
GAAGAGAAAGGACAGTCTCCAGAAAAGCTGAGGTTTTTATACCCTTTTAACTCTGTCTCAGCAACCTCCTTTACTGTGACCTAGGCCCATCAAACCTAATTACCTGAAAACTCTAGCCCTGGTTGAAACAAAAGAGAAGAAGAAAACTACTGACCCACAGATTCCTGAGGTTGTATTTTTAAACTGTCCAATTGTGTTCTACAAACTCCCAAGGTTCATTTAAACTATCCAATAGCATTCACTCAGCAACCTCCTTTTATTGTGACCTAGGCCCATCAGACCTAACTACCTGATAACTCTACCCCTGGCTGAAAACAAAGGGTGGCTCCTTGTAGGGGGGTGGTGAGTCAGAGACCCCATGTTCCATGCTGCCTTTCTAACCCTTTGGTTTTATTTTAAATAAATATTTCTGGGTTGTTTTTTCCCACAAAATGCTGCTACACTTGAAATTTGGTTTTAAAACTGTCTGATAGCATCTAAGAACCCCTGATGGTGAGAGTACTTTCTTCCAAACCTTACATAAAATAGATGTGCCACAGCTATAGCAAGCACTCTACACATACTTATAGCTTTTGAATGTTCTTACAACATATGTTTTTTAAAAGTATGGGGGAGGCTTCTTTAAAACATTTCAAGGAGGGCTTTGATTTTTGTTAATGTATGATTTTAAATTTATAATGACTTTGAGTTGCTAGAAAAAATTCCTGAAATTTTGGTTTTAAAACAGCCTGTGGGGTTTTTAAAAGTTAAGGAAAGGGTTTTTTTTCCCCTTAAAGTTAATTTATTGTTAATCAGAGCTCTGCAGTTCCACCCAGCCTCCACCCTTATTGTGACCTAGGCCCATCAAACCTAATTACCTGAAAACTCTAGCCCTGGCTGAAACAAAAGAGGATAAAAAAACTACTGACCCACAGATTCCTGGGGTTGTATTTTTAAACTGTCCGATCGTGTTCTACAAGCTCCCATGGTTGATTTAAACTATCCAATAGCATTCACTCAGCAACCTCCTTTACTGTGACTGAGGCCCATCAGACCTAACTACCTGATAACTCTACCCCTGGCTGAAAACAAAGGGTGGCTCCTTGTAGTGGGGTGGTGAGTCAGAGACCCTCTGTTCCATGCTGCCTTTCTAACCCTTTGGCTTTATTTTAAATAAATATTTCTGGGTTGTTTTTTCCCACAAAATGCTGCTACACACATTTCAGCTTTTTGCTGTAAGTACACAAAGACGCAATACCTGGATCTCACAAAAAACATTTTTATTTAAAAGACCTGTGGCAACCTTGAAATAAACACATTTAAGGCCCACACAGGCCTTTTCCATAGATGCCTTTATTTACAGCTAACAAGATGGTTTATATCTCATGTATGACCCCTCAGCATTCTCTAACTTAATCCTTTTGTATTTCTTACGCATAGTCTGCTTCCTAAGTAGACTTCTGTAACATTTTGTGCGGACCAGCCGGCCCATACAACGCTCCAAACGGGCATCCTCTGGTTCAGTCATCTTCTTTAGAACGCTGCTAGGGTCTGGATTGAATTGCACAGCGCGTACCAAGGTCACCCCAGGTCTAAATATTTTTTAGTTACGTACAGACATTCCATAACGTAACTCGTGGCAATAACAATGTTTAACAAGCTTTCAAAACATAGTTCAGCGCACACATCCCGGAGTTTGCACTTTAGATCCTCTGAAGTCCACTGCACACAGTCATGGTGCCGTTGGCCTGGAGCGTCTATGACACAACCTTCACAACCTTCGAACATCTTTTCCTTAAGACAGTAATTAAGGGAAGCAGAAACAGCAACACGCACAACACACCACATGAGTTTTTTACGCTGGCGACGTGGCAGTGGTTCAAACGTTTCCAGGCTGAGCCTTCTCTTAAACTCCATATAGGCCTCATCCCTGGCCTCATCCTCTTCATCGGTGAGTACCGGCGTTGAACAAAAACAAGGTGGGCCAGCTTCATCTTTCTCGTCCGCTGCAATATTGTCCGGAGGTTCCTGAAAGACGAGAGATTTTCAGAAAAAAAAAAAAAAAAGAGCTGTGAATCCACCACCACCCTTTTGGCTTTTTAGAGCTATGCGGTTAGCAACCCATGCTTGTTCCTTTACCTGAGCCTCCTCTTCTTTCTCCTGGTCTGTTGATGCCGGTGAGAGTCTGTCAGGCTGCTCCCTGATCTCTTGGGTTTCAGGTTCTGGCGTATCGAAAAAAGGCTGAGCCAAAGGGCTCTGGCTATCCTTGATTTCTTCCTCAGAACTGCTGCTGATGTACCGCTTTCTACACCGGGGGGCCAAGACTTTAGGAGCCAAAACAAAGCGCGGAGGTCTCACGCGGGTGGCGAAGGCGTCCATGTTCTCCACGAGCTGCGAACCACGCAGTCTCAAGAAACCACCCTCGGGGTCTTCCACTTTTAAAAAGGTCCGAGACTTCCGGGGGGCAGCGCTGCCGCCCGGCCAACCGCCGCGCCCTTCCGGGATGACCCCGATTGGTGGAGGGTCGCCCCACCCCCACCACGTGCCCTTTCCCGGCCAACCCCGCTCTCGGGGTGAAACGCGCCCCGCTGGGTGGGAAAAGGGTCACAACGCCCACTTCCGATCAGGTGACCCTTGTCAGCCGGAAGTCAGAGCTTGGGGGCGAGACCGGATGTCATGGGGCGGGACTTCCGGTGACAGGTGGGCAGGGGGTGGGACCGAATGTCAGGTGACTGGCTGGGGGCGGGACTTCTGCTGACAGGTGGGGCAGGGGTGGGGTTGGATGTCAGGTGACCGGATGGGGCGGGACTTTTGGTGGTCGGGGCGGGGGCCGGATGTCAGGTGACCGGCTGGGGCAGGACTTCCGGGAGCCAGTGGGCAGGGCTAAAGTTTGATGGATGATCAGTGGGCGGGGCTAAAGTTTGATGGATGATCAGTGGGCAGGGCTAAAGTTTGACAGGAGGTAGCCCCCTTGTACTACTCATATCTCACCTTGTTTTTGGGAAGCTTGGTCTGCCAGTAGCAATTTGCTGAGGCTTGTTTTGCTGTCATGTAGAAATCTGGATATAAGGAGGATACTTGGGACTTAGGCCTGAGCTTTCAGAAAAATTATCTGTGTTTCCACTTCCTATGGATAGGGGATTTCAGCTCACTATAATGTGCATTACAGGTTTCTGATGTCATAACTGTCCATGCATTAAAGCAATGGGACAGAAAATGGACTAGATAGAAGACATTGAGGTTTGCCTGGCTCTGCATATTATTAAGGATGAGTTAACAAGGGGACCTGGGGGGCGTTTTATTTATTGGTATGTGAAGATTTAGAAATGATGTACCCTTTCACAGCAAAATTCCATGCTTCCCCTACTCTTTTCACCTTAAATAGTATCTCAGATAGTCCCTTCCTAAAGAGCCTTATGGATACTAACACATCTCACATACACCAGCCATGTCCCCTGGCCTGCCTGGCGGGGGAGCAGGTCTTGCAGTACTGCAGGGAGGGCTTATTGGTGGGGGGCGTCCCATATTTTTTTAATAAATTAATAAAATGTCAGTATTTCAGTTTAACATTTTATTTAAAACATTTTAATATTTAACATTTTTATTAAAGTTTGAATTAAAACACAAGATCTATGCATTTCTTTTGAAAGGAGTTACTTAGGCATGCTGATGCTGCCGGCGCCAAAAAACTGTTGCCCATGAGGAACCATGCCTCAGAAATTGCTGCTGAGCAACTACCATAACTTGCTCAGCTGCATCATCAGCTTAGAGGGAACGGTGCTGAGTATTGGCAGGCTGCACATTGGAATACCAATTGATGGGTGCATTGCACTGTACAGTGAAACAAGTACTCCTTGAGTACATGCAGTGATGACTCAAGGAGCCAAGTGTGCACACACGTAGGCAATATACTAACTGTGGCCACTTTATGCCAGTTATTTTGCATTAGCAAGCCTTTGTAGTGTAGATATGGTCTCAGCCTCCTCACCTGCAAAATGGCCACAGGAACTTATTGAAGCTTAATTCATTTATGTTCATAATGTAGCTTTAGAGTCATGGATAGAAAATACTACAAAAGTCTGTAACAGCGTAGCAGCACATGACCTACCAGATGGGCACCTCCTGGTTTTTGTACCGGGGAATTAAGTGGCCACCTCATCCGGTGGCCTCTGCTCAATCTTCTCCAAGGACTCCAGTCCCAGAGTCTGCTTCCTGGACTTCAGCCCTCTGACTGACTCCTCCAATTTCCCCCTTTTTGGGGTAGATTCTAGTCCCAGGCTGGTCCACTTCGTCACAGTGGCCACCACTAGTCCTTGCACTACTTTCAGGTGGCCTGGGGGAGGCGGGAGGGACCCACGCCCACCCACTTCTCCGGCCCCCAGCCCAGGGACCCTATGGCTATGTCTACACTTGCTAAAATTAGTTTGAATTAGTTAGTTCAAACTAACTAATTCGAACTAATTTTAGTTAGTTCGAATTAGCTTAATTCGAACTAGCATGGGCACACTGGAATGTTAGTTCGAACTAAGCAAGCACTTGCTTAGTTCGAATTAGCGATCCCCATTCATTTCAATGGCCAGTTAATTCGAACTAAGAAATGAGTTTGAATTAACATGGCCACATTGGTTAATTCAAACTAGTTAGTTCGAATTAACCTCTTAGTTCGAATACCCTATTCGAACTTATTAGTTCGAATTAAGGAAGCCCTTAATTCGAACTAACTAAAGCCTAGTGTAGCCATGGCTTTAATTAGTTCGAATTAAGCCTCCTTAATTCGAACTAACTTGCCAGACATAGCCTATGTGTCCTGAGTGGGACCTAACTCAGTCCTTCTACAGACTGTCAGGTCCCCTAGGCCATCTCCACACCTCCACAGGTACCTTCAGCCTTACCTCAGGGTCTGGGGCCTGGACTATCCAAGCCCTAATAGTCAAGAGTGCACTGTCCTTGGTCCTGCAGCCAAGCCAACAGCTTCTTACCTCTCTGCAGGCCAGCAGACGACTGCCACAAGCTTGGGCTGCATCCGTCTTATAAAGTCCTACTGTTATTAAGCTGATACTATTCATAAATGTAACTTGTCTGTAGTTAAGATGAATGTTCCCTTTGTAGTAGCAAAAACAATTACTATTTACTTACAAAGTTCTCCTCAGTCCAATATATTACAGTGGCAAACTTTTCCCTCTCCAAATGGCCTTTCTTAAGGCTTCTAGTGTTGGTAGCTATGGATTTAATCATAATCAAAGTGAACAGCAGGTGCACTATATACTTTTCATCCCAAAGTGGAGGAATGCAGGAGCCCTTGTAAGAAGAAAGCATCTTAGAACAATAAGACTAAATAAATCACCTGCAAATTTGACATTTAAATTATTCTGTGTAAACTAATGTATATTCCTTTTGAATATATTAAATATCTTTAATATTTTAGAGTGAAACTGACGGATTTTGCTTAACATGTCTCTCTCATGGATTGCACTAGAACTGAAACAGCCATTAATACCCTGATCAGTATTTTAATTAGTTATTATATTAGTCCTCTGGTCACAGTTCATGTATCCTAGCAGGTATCCCTTCAATACATTCACTGAAACATAGTTTTGCTTGGAATTTGTATTAGTGTTGCATAGAAACCACAGAGGATTTGTTTTTTTAAATATTACTGTAATTAAGAGTTGACACAGAAATAATAAGAGACAGAATAATATTAAAAGATTGGCTTTGAAGAGCCACACAAGAAAGCTAAAGAGAGGTGGTGCAAGATTTCATCATTCTTCTAAGAATCACTTTTTATACAGTAAATTAGTAATGAGCCCTATTTTCACTTTCTCTCCAATGTTCCCCAAATTATATGCCTCTCTTTCAATGTCTGTTCATAATAATTTAGACTCTCTTATATTAATCTCACATTTACCATTTTCCTGTCAAACAGCCCCTCCATTTGCTGAACAACAGCAAATACAGATTTACTTTTTGTGTTATCACTTCATAGACCAGTCCTTTTATTCTGGTTGGAGTCCTGCATCAGAAATCCTGTTTACAAATATCTGAACCATCTAGTAGTTTAGAATGCCTGATGCAGTTCATTGTAGTTTTGTATGATTCAACCTTATGGTAGTTATAAAAATAAGCTAAATATTCTTTGAATGTCCAGGTGTTTGTTTACTGTATGACAAATTATACCTGTGTTCACCACCCTACATACTGCTGTAATAATTTTTGTGCAAGCTATGCCTTGTGAGGTATCATTTAAAAACTCATAACCGGCTAATCAATACTATCATGGCAAAATGCATATAGCAACATTATATCTAAAGTTATAAACATAAGCTGAAATCATGACTAAAGTATGTTTCCCAGAGAAGTCTGGCGTTTGGTTAAGTCAGTTCCTCAGAGACAAAGGGCAAGCTGACACCTCAGTCAAGTGTCAAACAAGGAAAATGAACCATTACCTGTTACATGGCCATTCTTTAGCCAGGAAAGGGGTCAGGATAAAAGTCTACATATTAGCAAAGAAACAGGGTCATTTAGTTTCCTTTCTTTACCAGCCTGCCAGCTTGCTCCCAGGTGAAAATGATTCTCACAGGCCAAGACAGGACGTGACATTTTGATCAGTAATCTGCTGGATCTCGCTTAAGATCTCCCTCACTATAGTTTGAGTGTTTAAGTTGGAGTGTCTGAGTACGCTACTTAAAATAATAAAATGTCATATTACTCCCTGACAGGAATAACATACTGAATATATTTGTACTGTCCTGGTAAAGGCTGGACAGTACAGGACTTACACTTCTGGGGAAACAGCCAGGATTGAGAGTGTGTTGTGGTCACCATGCACCATAACCCAGTCCAGTGAGAGCCAGTATGTAGCTGGCTGGCTGCAGCACACACAAACATGCTGGAGGCTGTTTGTGAGCAGTCCAGATTGGAAGCTACAGCAGCAAAGCATTGCAAAGGGCACCAGTGGTAGCAGGAAAGAGGTGACACAGCTACTGTTGGTCTGGATTGCACCCTGATATGTCCCAGATAGCTAGAATCTTTGCTTCAGTATTAAATATTTAGTGTTCCACTACAATGTTATTTTCTATTCAGTGATTTCTCTTGGGATTATTCTACACATATTATTCTACTAATCATACAGAGTTATTTAGCCCTAATTCTTTCTATTTGAGTAGATGAAATACATTGCTAGTTAGAGCATTAGCCATAAACCTTAGTTGTCAGGGGTAGCTTTTTAGTATTTTCACTTGTAATATGTAACGCTTCTGCCAGACAGAGCCAGAAGCAACAAAGGGCCAGGTTCTGTATCTAGGGGTTCCTGTCAATGATACACTACAAAACCCCAAACCAGCTTAAGCCCCCACCCAATTACCTGGGACAGTGGTTCTCAAGCACTGTGTCCGGGCACATTACTGTGTTGCCACACAGTGGTAAATGTGTCACGGAGAGCTGGGGAGATGGCTGGATTTGGCCTGGGGGGTGGAGGACTGGTGTGTCCTGGAGGGTCGCAATACACCGCCAAGTGTATCATGACCTACAAACGGTTGAGAACCACTGACCTGGGAAATCACACACTATCCCTCGTGCACCGCCAAAAAGTAATATTTACTCTCTCACAAGCCCAGAGTCTGAGTGTAGAAAGTAAACCTTTTAGTAAAAGGAAGGAATTATCATAGCACTGATTTGGGAAAACTGTGCAAACAGAATTCATGAACACAATGAGCCAAACCCACCCCACTTCTCCATATGTGGGTCATGTCTTTCACCTCTCCCTTTTTGCTTTTCCCTGCCCTCCTGACGATCCTAGTTACACTGTTCATCTCTTGTTTGTGGGGCTCCACCAGTGCCCTCTGCTGGCTCCTGCCATTAGCCAAACGTGGGCTTGACAGGTCCCCTCTACTGTATCTGCCATGGCACCATTTCCTTGTTTCCCTCCCCCAACCTTCTGAGGTGGGTTACAAGCTAGGGAACACTGAAAAGAGCTTGACCTTGAGAGAGATTCCAAGTCCATATATAAAGGAAATTTCCATATAATACAAAAGGCAGAATGGGACCCTGTTAATTTTATTAAAATAAAGTATGTCCTCAATATGCACAGGGGATGCAGAAACTATTCTGAATGACTACTCCCTTGAGTACCGCTCCCTGGCTCCCACCCTGTGGGACTTCACTGGTGCCAAAGTATGCTTTGCAAAGCCATTCTCTCTAGGGTAAATTTCAGGCACAAAAAACTAATTTAATTAGTTGTTGTTACTGTTGACAACTCTCCTTCCTCACAGGCAGTGTTAAAAAATTATGGTAATTTTAACTCAGTGATTATAAACACTGTGAAAATTTAAAAAAAGGGGGGGTGCTTTGCAAGTTAATGTGAAATTATTACCAATAGCATTTATCAAAAAATGAAATAATATTTGCATGGTTAGATTATTAATTTCATTCTGTTGTAAATACAATCTATGCAAACTTGTCTCATTATTTTTAAAAATCTTAATGAGATTTTCAAAGGACTGGGTAGCTTCTAGCGTCACTATGCTTAGAGCAAGCATTTTACAACCAAAATGTAAAGCACTGAATATCTGGAGCATCATATAGTGGTGAAGGAAGTTGTAACACTAGCCTGCAAACAGTATACTTTTTTAATTTGTAGAAGACAATATGGTGCACAACCATATTTAGATTCACTTAAATTCATATTAAAGATGAACATAATATAAAATATATTTTAATGCATTTATAGCAAAATATTGTAAATTAGGTTGAATATGCCTTAAATGGTGAAATTAAAATGTCCTAGTTGACAAATTTCTCTCTGAAGCTTTGATTTAGAATAACTTGTTTAAATGCTGTAATGGAAGTGCTTTCAGGGCTTGTATACACTCCAGCCTTACCACGCGATAAGGCTGTGAGCGTGTACACACAAATGTTGCTTGTTGCACGGCAACAGCCCTCTTGCTGCGCAACAGGTAAACCACCCAAACGAGGGTGGTTAGGCTTACCATGGAACAGCTGTTCTGTGATAGAGCCAGTGTGTACGCTTCTTGCGCTTTTGACAGCCTCCAGAAATGTCCCAGAGTGCCAATCGAGGCCACTCTGGGACACCGGAGCTGTCATACTTGTCAATTTCACTGCTCTAACAGAGCAGTGAAATTGACAAGTAGTGGCTTTGGCTGCTGGGGTTCCTGGAACCCACGCGCAGGAGCTATCCCTCGGCTTCATGGCGCCCCAGGGAGCAGTGGCTGCCGCCTGGGAGCTGGAAAGCCAGGTGGCAGAGGGGCTCCCAGGGACTGGGAACCCTTGCGGAGCAGAAGCTGCCTGGGCTGCTGGCTCCCTGCTAGAGAGCCAGCAACTCCAGTGGCTGCCCCTCTCCAGCAGCCCGGGATTGCCAGCTCCTCGGGCGGTGACGGCTGCCACTCGGGAGCCGCAATCCCGGGTGGCAGCAGGACTCAAGCTGCCCAGGGTTCCCGGTTCTGGCTCCCCGGGCAGGGCCGGCCTTAGATAGTTGGCCGCCCTAGGCACATTTTTTCTTGGCGGCCTCTTCAATGCGTTCCCCAAGGGAACTGCCCCCCCCTATTGGTCCCCCACCACCAAGCGCTCCAGGCCCCTTCCCTGCCAGCTTCCCTATCCTTTTTCATCCCCCTAGCCCTCTTCCCTGCTCCTCTCAATCCCCTCGCCTGCCAGCTCCCCGACCCCGCACCCCTTCTCCGATCCTCTCAGCACCCCCGGACGCCTTCCCTGCTGGCCCATCGACTCCACCGCCGCCCCGGCTCCTTCTCCGATCCTCCCTTGGGCTTGGGCCCAGGCCCTGATCCTCCCGTACCTCATACCCAATTCTCTCACACACACCCCCGCCCGCTCCCCACCCTCCTTACCTGGCTGGAGCTGCAGGTGTGGCTGGCAGAGCTGCTCCTTGGCCAGGCTGCTCCTGCCCTGAGCACGCTCGGTCTGAGCGTGTTCAAGGCGAGAAATTTGAAACTCCCCAGCCTGGCCGCTACTCCCAGCGTCCTGCAGGCGGATTCTGGGCAGACCGTGGACCACGCCCGCAGGTTGGATGAGCGTAGGATCCGTGTTCCACCCGATTCTTTTTATTTTTTGGGCCCTGGAATGTGTTCCAGAAATTAGGCAGCCCCTAAAATCGGCAGCCCTAGGCACCTGCCTAGCTTGCCTACCACTAAGGCCGGCCCTGTCCTCGGGTGGCGGCAGCAGGGCTCAAGTCACCCGAGCTTGCTGGCTTCTGAGCGGCAGCCGCCGCCCGGGGGGCTGGAACTGGGAACCTTGGGCGGTCTTGAGCCCTGCTGCCACCTGGGTTGCATCTCCCCAGCAGCAGAACAGCCCCAGCCACGGGGGAATGCTCGGGGCAGTGGGGCTCAAGCTGCCACCAGCATTCCTGGCGGCTAAAGCCCCACTGCCATGGGGATTCCCTCTAGCCCCCGGCTTCCTGGGAATCCCAGTGGCAGCAGGGCTCTAGCCGCCAGGAGTGCCAGCACTGCTCGTGGCTTGAGCCCCGCTGCCACCCAGTTGCTTGCAGCTGCCAACTCCGGTTGACAGCTCCGGGAACCCTGGCTGCTACAGTGCATGGTAGGATAGGTGCTCACCATGCACTGCTTTATATCCCGCAAGAAGAAAAAAAAGTGTGGACACTCCCCTCCATTAGAAGGAGCGCAGTGTGTGCACTCTCCCTCGCAATAAAAGCCATGTGACTTTTACAGTGCAAGGGGCTTCTTGCAGGACAATTCTTTAGTGTGTACATGGCCTCAGAGAGTGAGCAGGGAGGTTAATTCTAAATCAAAGCTTCATAGAGAAACTAGAATTCATATGCAAATTTGACTCCATTATCTTGGAAAGGGGCTGGCTTTCTCATTACAAAAAGTGATTTTCACTTCTCTCAACCTCCCTATCTTCTTATATGTTATTCCACACTGTTTGAATCTAAACAACTTGTTTGATTTGCTGAAATAGTCGGACCTGATCCTGTCACTCACACTTCACTGGATTTATTTTTTCCTCCCATACTGTACGTTTTTCATTTTCAAACATCTGACGAAGTGGGATTTTCTCCCACGAAAGCTCATGCGATAAATAAATCTGTTAGTCTTTAAAAGTGCCACAGGACTCCTTGTTTATTAGTCATTCAATAAGTCTACAGCAAACAGATATTCCTGATCTCAGATATATCTCAACAGGTCTGCAGCACCATCTAGTGGGATTAAGTTTCTTCACTGGAGAAGGGAAAACACTCCATTGGAGAACATTAATCTAATGTTTATCAGTGAATAAAAGATCTGAGTCTGTATGTAAACAAGAAAGTCAAAACAAAAATTATGTAAACCAAAATCTTAAGAAATCATTTTGAGTCTAGATTCTTAGAGATTTGTTCTTCCACAACCTTTTCAATAATCTTAACTAAAAAGGGGAAATAAAATTTAGTGCAATTTGTTTCTCAGAACAAAACTATGTGAAAACCTGATGCAATTACATCCTTATTCACAAAATTAATTTAAGCATGTTTTGTTCCTCATTTTCAGAAAAAGGTATTTTATGTGTTATTTAATTAATGGATTGATCTACTTAATTTAGTTTATTCTTTAAATGAAAAACATTAATATAATTGTTGTTCCGTGAGACACCCAAGGCCATTTTTCAAAGGTGTCATGTCTATGGATTACAAAATTCATGGGACAAGTGTGATATTTCCATTTTGATTGATGCAGTTGTGCTGATCTTTATGATGTAAGTTATACTCAGTGGTTATCACAGTTATTGTAGCTCACAGAGCATTGCATGAATAATTGAGAACCACAAATAGGATTTTATTAATTTGAGGTCAGAAGATAGCTTAATATGTTAACATTAGCTAAAATTGCAAATCGTAGCAAAAAAGTACAAGACTCACCAGTGTTTATGCACATCTCTGGTAGCGCCTTGGCAGTATGAAATCCACGGCAGAGCTGTAGGAAGGCCCTGTAGGTTAATATGTTAATGAAATGTTTGTGAAATACTTGCCCAGGTCAAATGGTCAGTCTTTCAATTTTTTCAGAGTGAATAAATGAAGCGTGAAATTCTTGATGAAAAATAAAAATGAGATCTAAAATTCACAGGATTGCTATAAGTGATTAGCAGATCATGCATATGTATCATAAAATTGGGCTGTGGCTAGATAATAAACAAGGAATTTGCATACTCTTTTGCACAGGCCAGAAGAAAGGTTATAATAAAATACAGTTTTTAACCACTCTACAGAATTATACAGTATAAGTTGCAAAACTATCTGCAGAGGTGGACATGCCTTTACCTATTACAATTTTTAGAGAAGTGTGATTGTGTATTGTGCTCCGAATTTACAAGCTAACCTTTCATTCAGGGTTCAAATCCTGGGAATGAATATGCTGGTTTCAGCTTAATTTGTAGTCAATTTTTGTTTGCTTACACCTCAAGCATTCCCCCTACATATCTTGTATGTAAACAACAAATGGTGACAAGCTTAAATTTATTTAAAACCTGTGAACGCAATCTCTCCCACTCCTATTCCTTCCTCCTCACTTTCCTCCCTAAATCTAACCTTTCATTTATTCCTTCCTTTTTCCTTCTCGTTTCATTCTCAACATTACACCCTCTCCACCATTACTCACTCTCCTATACTCTCCCTTTCACTTCCTTTCCTCTTTTTGTGACCAGAGATTTTTGTCCCCAAAACATCTAAAACTATAAGCTGAAGGTGGAAAGCCAATTGACAGAAAAGCCTTAGAAGGGGTTTAAATCGCAGCAGGCAGCAGCAAGGGAGCTAGCCAGTTACAAAGTAGCAACAGTAATTAGGACCAGTTGCGAAGTAACAACAGTAATTGAAAACAATTACAAAGTAACAATATCCAAAGGAGTAGCCGTGTTAGTCTATTGTAGAAAGACAACAGAGTCCTGTGGCACTTTTAAAGACTAACAGATTTATTTATCGCATGAGCTTTCGTGGGAGAAAATCCCACTTCATCAGAAGCGTTTAAATCATTTGACAAAGTGGGATTTTCTCCCACGAGAGCTCATGTGATAAAGAAATCTGTTAGTCTTTAAAAGTGCCACAGGACTCTGTTGTCAAAGTAACAATAGTAATTGGGAACATTTTGTGCTAAGTAAATAAGGTAGTTAGATAAGTGTAAAATAGATCTTTTCAACTTGTGGTTGATCAGTGGTTTAGCCCTTTTCTCTACCCTCTGAAAAGCCCTGTACATCTACATTTCTCTTAATACTGTGAGCATTCTATTTAGTAAACTCTGTATTTCCTTACTGTATTAATCTTTAAATCTCTTTTCTCTTTTTTCCTAGTTTTTTAATGACCCTTTATTTCCCCTTTCCCCCCCTTCCGCATCTTGGTACATTCTACTCCCATGGGCCCCTCCCCTTGGGCATTTTTATGTTTGCCAATTCCCCCCCCCCCCCCCCTTCTCTAGTTTGACATTCAGGCAGGTTTTCACTCCTAGACCCTCCTGTAGGCGTGTTTCTGCACATTGCCTTCCCCCCACCCTCCTGGAGGGTATAAAAGGAACAGCCAATCACAGAAAGCTTCCTTAGAGAAAGCTAAACAGTCTGAGGCCATGTACACATTGCAGACTTGTCCTGCAATAACTTTTATTGCGGGACAAGCAAGCGTTATAATTATAACACTTTATCCCGTCCACACAGCACTCCTAGCGAAAAATTTTTGCTAGACGGAGCAGTGCATGGTGGGCACCAATCCCACCATGCACTGCCACTGCCAGCCTTTCGGCTAGCAGTGGTGCTGTTTCCGGCTTGAGCCCCAGTCCAGCCCCTGGAGCTCAGCTAGACTGGAGCTCCCTTGTGGCAGCCGGTGCTCAGCTGCCACCGGCCAGCTGAGCCCCCTGAGCCCTGGCCGAGCTCAGCTGCTGCCAGCCAGTAGAGCCCCACTGAGCCCAGGGACGGGGCTCCGCTGGCCAGCGGCAGCCGAGCCCCACCAGAGACCGGGCTCAGCAGGGCTCAGCTGGCCAGAAGCAGCTGAGCCCTGGAGTCTGGGGGGCTCATCGGGGCTTTGCTGGCCGGTGGCAGCTGAGCCCAGTCCCTGGCGGGGCTTGGTTACTGCTGGCAAGTGGAGCCCAGGGCTGGCCGGAGGCAGCTGAGCCCCACCACCCACTGGGCTCCAGTTGTCCGGGGGCAGCCCAGCCCCTCCGGCCAGCTGAGCCCTGGTCCCTGGTAACATGGGCCACCAAGTAACAGGGGTTGCAGCCTGGGCAAGGCCTCCGGGCCCCCGTAGAGCATACCCTTGCCCCCACGTGAGGGTCCTGCCTCCACCTACTAGTGGCCTGACTCTAGTGGCATTGCATAGGGTTTCTCATCTTGTGAAGGTGTGATGTGATAGTTGTCACGAGACATCTACATTTATTTTAAGAAATGGACAGATGATGATGTATGAAGATATGCCTGTGAGCAAATGACAGAGGCTGTTCACGGAGTCATTATACTAATGAGCATGTTTAGATCTACTGAAGGCTTGTTCCATCTGGCACTCTCCAGCCATTACCCTGAGGTGGAAGGCAAGAAAGAGGGTTGAGGTAACCTCCTCAAAGTTGCTCACTGTGTACCAAACTCTTAGGTTTGGAGCCCTCATTATCCATTGTTGCAACCACAAGTGCTGTCATAGAACTACCTGCTTAACAGGACTTTCTAGACTGACCAAGTGTACCCGTGTCCACCTCAATGAGGCTTAGCGCACATTGTAGGAATCTGAGATAAGTGATGCTTCCAATTTTCTCAAAAGACCTCCAAGGTAGGTGCCAAAAGGTGGATCAAGCTAAACTGGTAATCTTAAAGATCAAGGTGAATGCAGAACGGAGGGTGTTCTTCTTGGGCTACTACAATGCCAAGACAGGCTGACACTTTTTGAGGCCAATCCCATGGAAAGAGAAGGACAAGCCTGGGCTACATGAGTCTGAGCAACTTAAGTACCCAGCAGTGTGAATACTGATGGCATCGCATGGTCCCTTAAACTAGAGTCTTAATGCTGATGATGAATCCAACTACCAAGCAAGATGAAAAGTTTGACCTTTATTTTTAACAAACTATTTTTCTCTTTTATTTTGAAAAGATAGAGATGTCTTCCATTGCAATTTTTCTCTTATTCTTTTGAGGTATGAATGCTAGCAAGCCCATATAAGCACCCTGGAAGTTCATTTTTTTGAAGGCATCAGTAATAATTCCCTAGACATATTTTATTAAGTAATTCCTGCTTTTAAAAATCACTTGAGTCTCCCTGGTTTAATCAACTGTCAGCAAAACAATGCTGTACACTAAGAGAAAATGAGAACTGTTGACCACCCTTGTATCAAGTCATATAATCCGGCTGGGAGGATCAAACAAGATAGCCATTGGGCATACAAGAACTTCAGGAAAAGTCTAAATTTATTTCAAGGTCTGACACGTAAATTGGCTTTTGATTCTAAAACATTCATCCAGTTCAGTTGATTAACTTGCCCTGAGCAAGATCCCATAATTGATGTTTAGAAATTAAATGGACAACTGCCTCCTTAAATTCCCAAATTACTATTTGTAATAATTGATTATGTGCTGTATTAACTCCATCATCTGATTAACTGTATTAATTTAACAACTTGATGAATTGGTGATCCAGTTAGTGTCATGGTTAAAGCTATTGATTTATTGACTCAATTCCAATGGCGACCTTGATCTGGTAACTGTGCTCTTTACTTCTTAATTTAGTGAAAGGTTATATTAGTAAACTTCAGCAATGTTTGCAGGATTTTAAGATTAACAACTTTTAATAAAACCTATAAAAACTATACAGAGCCAATTTTTTCTTTCAAATTAGCAACTTGGTTCAGAAACCTCAAGAATTTAGGCAAATTATCTGAGAGTCAATGATAACAATATCATCGTGGGTATTCCTAATTAGTGATAAAATCTTATAAGGGATATTAAATCTCATGATTCCAGGCTTAAGTGGTTTTCTAACCATTAGAGATCAATATAAAACAATGTGTGGGCATATTATCCTACATCTTACTGCGAAGTTCTTACATTGTCTTCTGAAGCAGCCCATAATGATCATTATCAGATAGGATACTGGACTAGCTGGATGTTGGGTCTACTCCAATATGGCAGCACCAGTGTTACTAACTACTGATATTTAAACCTATCCTATGTCCCATTTTAACCTGGTGAAAAACCTTGTTATGATATTGCTAATCACAGTGATGCTGTGATATCATTCTCAGCGATATTGCTTGGAGTTGTACTTTCTGGCAGTAGTGTAGCTGGACATTGGTAGACACATCAGATGATGTGTTTGTTGCTTCTCTTCAGTATACTAACAACCTCCCAAAGATCACGTCATCATCTTGCACATTAGGCCTTCCAGAATGAGTCATGGATACCCAACATTGTTGCAATAAAGATGACTGATTAAATCCATTTCTTGAGGTAAGGCTCTGGACTGAGAAGAGGCGGTTGCCTTCAGAACAGTGTTTAAATGGGCCTTAAGTACTGCATGCACCCACTCTGTGCACAGTGGATAGCATTTCACTCAGAGAGAGGAAACTATATCTGTAAAGTAGCAGTGACGTTAACACATTCATCAAGATGAGAACAGATCCTGAAAGGATTACAAAAAACCAGGAGAATATTTTTGGTAGGTAGCTAAAAATACATCTTGGCTAATCCTTTATAAAAACCAAACCAAACCCTCTTCTCAGCACACTAACAGCATCTTCCCAGAAAGCAAAGACTAATAAAAATATAAAATATATTTGACTTTTGATAACTTCTTTTCTTCAGCAAGTAGTTTTGAGAGGATGCATGAATTAAGAGGACTGGTAATACAGGATCTAGAACCTACGAACCCCTGCAAGCTAATCCAAGTTCTGCACTAACAAGCTGTTTGGTTTTGGGCAAACTGTTTAACATCTCTCCTTCAATTTTCCAAGTAAAACAGGATACTACTGCCCCCTTCCATTCTTCATAAGAGAGCAGTGTTGATTATAGTGGCCAATGTATATACCATACAACTCTTCAAAAATGGAAAGAAAGCACAATATTTTCAACCAAGATGCTGTAGTTAGTCTCCGTACATCAATAAAGGATTAAAATTGGTGAAAGGGGCTGCAGGAAAGGGAACTGCAACACACTGACTTCCATATGAATGGTTTATTGAATAAATACATGCATCGTAATGTAGAATTACATGAGCAAAAAATGAAGTCTGTACAAAACTGATCACACTTTGTACTCATTTCAACTCTCATCAATTACTGCACCTCTGATAAAGAAAGGATCCAAAACAAAAGATTCATCTCCTTTAATCCAAATCCATGTGACAAATGGTGATGTGTGTTTGGATTATGCCAGCTCTAAATTTAAGAGTGCTGGTCTTCTTTCCTGTAAAGCACAGCATTTCTAAAAACCGTTTCAATATCACAGAACATATATGTTGGTAAATATAGCTAACAAAGCTCATTTTTATTTAAAACATATTTTAAACACCTTTTTATGTTTCTATTTTAAGGCACAGGATAAACAAACAAACTACATGGAAAGCTAATCAGCTGACATTCAAACCTACACTAGCTAATGAGACAGGTTTTTTGGCCCAAAAGGAAAAATAAACATCTTCACTTCTTTCTTTCTTTCCCTTTTCCAAATAAAAGAACAAACCAGGACTAATATTTACTATGAGACACAGATTTTTTTCCCCACTGCTGCAGGCAGAAAAAGACACTCTTACTTGGACAGACTTGTTCTGATCCATTATTTACGCAAGGCTATATTTTTTTGAAAAGCATCCAGCAGTGACTATTGAGAACAGGACCTGTTGGGTGCTCAGCTATTTTGAAAATGTGACTTCCTCATTTTAGGGACCTAAGTGGGATCTGGGCTACCTTGAAAATCTAGCCCAGATGGTGAGTGCTAAGCTATTTTGAAAATCTGTGCTACAAGTTCTGTTATCAGCTTCTCCATTTTGTGATATTACCTCTTGTCTGTACCACAAAGATAGCCTTTCTCCCTGAAGAACTAATGAAGGAAAAGCATGCAGTTATTTGTAATCCAGCACAAAGTCTAACTTCTTCCTCAAGTCACCACTTCGATGCTTATGGAGCTGACAATTTAGTCTTCAGATTTGGATCAAACCCCTTGGTGTCATTGATCATGGTGTTAACCACTGTTGTCAACTAGATTTACACCAAAAATCTTACCTTCTAGATAGATGAACTCAGGCAAAAGACAATGCCATTGAGCTACATCTTCCTTATTGACATCAGCTCTGACTTTCTACACCTTCATTTGCATCTACATCAATTCTCTCTTTTCTTCTTCCCAGCCGTGTAAATGGATGAATGACTATTTCACAAGGAAAGTTATATTTCATAATATATTCCATTGTGCATGTGTAGATAATGAATGTGTGTTAATATAAAGTGGAACTTTTAGTTAATTTGGAAAAGAGGCAGACTTGTTATGAAGTGGGAAGTTCCACAGTTTTCGTATGCTTCTAGGGAACCTTCTTGTACAGCTCAATTTTGCAGTCTAAATGGTTGCATAACTTCCAATGAGCATTTTGTTTGCTGAAGTGGTTCTGTGAAATAAAATGACCTCGTTGTAAGAGTTCCACAGCATAGGATTGTGTGTGTAACAGGTAAATTGTGTGAACAAAGAGACTGACACCAAACTAAAATGGGCTGGTTCGTAATTCAGATGAAAACAACAGACTACGTCTATGGTAGGCACTTTGGTACGTTTAGTAACACAGGTATACTCTACATCTAGAGTTAAGGTTCTCTCAGTAATTATAAAGCTATTTTTTCCAAGAGATTATTATGCTGCCTTTAACATTCTTTCTTGGCTAAGACACAATTTTAGACTCATCTAAATAATACACTTCTGCAGTCTAATTGCATATTCACCCAAGATCATGAGGCTAATGGCTCTGAAGGAGCTGGACTGGTCACTTGAGTTCATAATGCACATTTTATAACAGTCTGAGAAAGCTTTCCAAAAGAAGAAACTAACTGGATACAAAAACAGTTCCCCTCTGATTCAGAGCAGGAAGGTTGTAGTGACATGTCCTCCACTCTCAGTTTCTACTTTTTTTACTGATGTTTATCATCTACATTGTTGTAGGTACTAGGAGGAGAATACAGCAGTGTTTCAACAGAACCTACCTAGCACTGAGTTTAGTACTGGAGTTGCATCTTGCCTCATGTACCAGGTACATTAGGCAGCAATGAAGCAATTGTGGAAAGAGTCAATTTCAACTTTGGATTTCATGGGTTTTCTTTTCCCAGTTTGTGTTCCACCTTAATGCTGTACATATTCTGTATCTATTTGATAAGCCTCAAGTATAAAGCTGCTTTATATAGCTTATTTGCCAATGTAATGACAATGCAATTGTTAAGACAGTCCACGAATGGTTATTTATGAGAGTTGATTTCTAATACAGAAGGTGACTGTCCTCACTATGCTTTCAGAAGATCATGGATGTGGTGCTATAAATTATGGGAATAAATTACACTAAGAAGAAATAATAAATCAATCTGCATAATAAAATATTGTACTGCTTATAAGTCTTCATTCTTGCATCAAATGAAACCCCAGATTTATATGCTGTGATTCATGGATCATGACAATCCTCTCTTCATACTATGTTTTTAGAATTCTCTCTACCATACATTTGTTTATTATAGCCTCTAGAATGACTTTCCAATAATATATTTCTATATAAATATTAAAATGTTAATGTTTTGTATGTTTTCTTTTACTAGCCTTACAGGGCCAGAAACAGAGTCAAATCTTAATAATGTCTTTCAGTAAAAAAAAAATCCACAAAATTAATCATTTTAAGACCATTCTGCAGCAAGTGTCCAAAGAATTTAACATGCATTTAGAAGAAAATATCTATATCCTTGATATACTTTCTTCTAACTTCAACCCAGGATGGAAAAATTATATTAAAAAAAATTGTATATATTTACATGGTACAGTGTACCTTGGTGATACACAAAACAAGGCAGGAAAACAGTAGAACATCATCTTTTCATTTTCTAACAGGTACAACTGCCATAAAGTTCAATTTAAACACGAGGTTACTCTACTTTGCCATTGCACACTACAGTCACATGAAAAGTAGATTAGCAAATTAAAACACAAAGTTTAACAATAAGATTGTCTCAATCTACATATAATGTCCAAATATTATAAAACTATTGGGATGTGTCTAATAACTAAATAAATGAAGCTATAAAAATAATATTAGTACATCTGTGAGAACAATGCTTTTAAAATATATTAGGATTGGCAAAAGTATGCTGGGGGAACTCCTGGCATCTAAGTGTGCCTAGGTTGCAACGTGTGGCTTTGTACCATCTTCTGTTAAATCATACCTAAAAAAGAACAGAACAAAGGGTAGTTTATTATTTAGAGCAGAGTTACATTATTGAAAAATACCCAATACATTACCATACTCACCACTGGGTCCAGCCTTTGGTGAGTTCTTCAGATGCCAGAGGGATGAATAACTGTGAGAGGGATGTTAAAGAGAAAATCAATGCACATTTAAGTCTAAACTTGGTTTCTAAAGGAGATTTAAGTTGTTGGTTTTGATCTACAGAGTAGTTTGAGTGCAGGCTACTTGAAAGATCACCTATCAACCCTTTGATATCATCGCAGCTTTGACTAGCTGATGTCCTCATGCTAAAGCCCCCTAATTTAAATGGGAGGAAGCTGGCAGCAGGGCATTCATTGTGCATGGTCCTTAGTTCTGGAATTGCTTACCCAGTCCACCAGAGCCCAGATTTCGTGTCTTCCTGAGCTGTAATTCTTGCCTCTTTTCCCCCAAAACCCTTCCAGGGCACAGTGGTGATTAAAGAGGGTTTACAGGATGGTAAATTGTGCTGACAGATTAACTTGTTCAGGAGTAGGGAAGTCTTTGACAGAGGTTCTTTTCATGTCTTTGTACATTTTATTTTGATTACTGTGTATGAATTACTTTGAAGTGCTTGTACTTGCCTGTTCAGTTCTGCACCAAGTAAACATGCCCTTATGATAACTTTACCAGGCATTACTCGCAGGAATAATAATTTCAAGTCAATCAAGTGTCCTAGATCCCATTTTCAGGATTTGCAATTTTAGAAGACCATTTTCTGGGATTTCATCCATGATCTATTGCTCCCTATCTGTCTATAATCAATGTCAGACATTTAGAATATTTCTGAGTTACATTTCTGTATGAGTGTGTTATCCTCCCATTTCCTGTCATCTTCTGTTCTTTCATTCTTCCCACCCCATCCCATTTATTCCTGTCCTCACTGAGTCTTGAGGTATAGAATACCAGTGATTTTGAAAAACAATAGCTATGAACCAAGAGCTCAATGAATCAGGCTCAGGCCCAAGGATTTTAGTCTTTTTAGTTGTGACATTTTTTTTGCTTGTTTTCAACTTACCTTGCCAAGCAGCCCTTTGTCTTTGGACAAGAAACCACCACTGTTCTTCACTGCTACGTCTAGTGTCCTCCTCTGCACTTCAGGTATAGAAACACTGAAATCAAAGCTAACATGGAAAAATATATCATGCTGGAGAGAATTTGGTGACTGAAACATGCAACATACTTCTATTTTTTCTTCTGCTACTAAAGAAGACGTTACTTGCCTTGTGTAGTAATCCTGGTTCATCAAGATGTGTCCCCCCATGGGTGCTCCACTGCAGATATGTCTGTATTCCTGCACTGAAGATCAGAGAACTTGGTAGCAGTCTGTCCCACCCACACATGCACTGTACCTCATCTTCCATGACGCTAGCCAGCATGCAGCGGCAACCCTGCTCAGTTCCTTCTCTACTGCAGAGCCAACTAGTAAGACTCCAAAGTAAAGGGGAGGAGGTGGGTCATGGAACACCCAAGGGGGACACATCTGGAAGAACCAGCATTACTACGCACAATGAGTAACTACTAGTATTTTTTCATCAACTAGTATTCTTATAGGCGCTCCACTGTAGTTGACTCTTAGTAGTGCCCACCGCTAGAGCCTAGGACTTTGGAGTGGAGTCTGATATGGACAGCACTGTGGAACCAAATATGGCATCTGCAGCCAAATCCCCCAGGATGGCATAATGTTCTACAAAGATGTGTGCAGGTAGCTGATCTGCAGATTTCTGATACAGAGATATACTTGGAGAAGGCAATGGATGGAGACTAACCTCATAGAACGTGTGTGTATTGAAGAGGGGGGT
The DNA here is from genome assembly GCA_007922175.1 of Pelusios castaneus. NCBI lineage: Eukaryota > Metazoa > Chordata > Testudines > Pelomedusidae > Pelusios > Pelusios castaneus. The sequence goes on from ML685862.1 coordinate 4,364,568, forward strand.
GTTATACTGTGCAATTTGTAACAAAATTTTTTACAGCCTGAAACCCACTTAGAGAGTCTCTAAGGTGAAATTGCTGTACCTTTTGATCTATTCACAACAGAGAGGAAGTGAATGTCTGCCTACATGATTGGCAACTCTGGTAGCTATGTGTGGGTATGGCTGTTGCCTTCATTTGCAGGTAGGAAAGGCTCCCCTCCCCCTCCTATCTAGGGCCTCAATAGGGCTTAAAAAGATCCCATTACACTAAATAAGCTGATTTATATGGAATGCGGAAGTCACCTTGGGACTGAACTTTCAGTGTGGTAAGCGCGACCTTGTCAGGAAAGAACACAATGAAAGAGGGATACTATTTCCCACCTTTGCAGAGATGATTGCAATGAGGAACGCTGTCTTCATGGAAAGGTGAGCTAATGAGCAAGTGGCCATAGGCTCAAACAGTGATCTAATTAGCCATTTTAACACTAGACTGAGCTCCCACTGAGGTACTGGAAGTCTAGGTTGTGAGAAGAGGTTCATTATGCCTTCAAGAAACCTGTTTGTAGTTGGATGGGAGAAGACTGAGTAGCTTCTACCTGTTGATGGAAAGTTCCAATTGCTGCTAGTAAACATTTAGCAAACTAATAGAGATTTCTGATTTTCTGAGAGCCAACAACAGGTAGCCCAGCACTATTGGTAGGATGGCTGTACTGGGAATGACGCCTTTAGGTTGGCACCGTATCTGGAATCTCTTACATTTTTGTAGATCAGTATGACAAAGAGTTCCTTTCCTACTATGTAACAGCACCTTCTGTACCTCCTCAAAGCAGGATATATCTATGTGCTGGAACCATGAAGGAGCCATGCTTTGAGCCGCAGCATCCACAGCATGGGACAGAAAGTGTATTTCTCATTCTGCAATAAGAGGTAAGGTGTGATCGGAAGAGTCATCAGTGGACATAATGCCAGTTGTAACAGACACGTCTGTCTGGGCCATGTGGGAGCAATCAGTATAATGGTTGCTTTTTCTCTTTTTCAACAGGATCTTTGGTAATAGAGAATGGGGGAAAAGCCTCAAGAATGACCTTGTCCCATGGAAGGAGGAAGCAGTGTTTCCTCTGGAGTGTGCAATCCCCACTCTGGAGCTACACTGTTGACATTTCTAGTTCTGGTAAGTAGTGAATAGGTATACTGTAGATGTCCCCTATTGATGGAATATCTGTGGAATACCACCGACTATCTCTCACTTGTGATAGTGTGTGAATTTGCAGCTTAGACTGTCCACCATTGTGATGTGTGTTGCCAGTAGGCAAGCCGCTGATATTAGGATATTGTGGGAAATGCATCAGTTCCATTATCTTAGGGCTTTTACATACAAAGAATGAGACCTGGCACCTCTCCCTCAGTTTATACAATAAATGCAGATCCCACTGTCCCTCATGGCCCTTATATGGATGTCTTTGATCATTGACAGGAAGTGAACACCTGCATTTCTGACCACTTTGAATTCAAGCAGGTTGATGTGGAGGCATGTTTCTACTCGAGATCATTTGCCCTGTATTGTGCAATCATAGAAATGCACACCCCATCCTGTAGGGGATGTATCAAGGACCAGGAGTAGAGTGTGGGCTGACTGAACAAATGGGATCCCCGTACAGACATTTACTGGGTCCTTCCACCAGTTCAAGGACTGCTTGATCCTGTTGGGCGTCGACAGAAGTTTGCTTATGTAGTCTCTGTTTAGCCTGTAAACCAAACTGAAACATGCTTGGAGGCAGGGCCAGCCCAACCATAGAGATGAACTAGGTGGTTGGTTGCCTAGGGTGCCAGGCTGTAAGGGGTGCCAGATTAGACAGAAGTGATTTTTTTCTCTATTAAAAAAATATGTTATCTGGTATAACAATTTCGGGGGCCCGCGGGGGGGGGGGGAGGAACATGGAAGCCAAAGTCGTAGTTCACCTAGGGCACCAAAAACCTTTGGGCTGGCTCTGCTTGGAGGCATCTCATGCATAGTCTGACATGAGTAATAATTTGTTCATGGTCATGTGCCCTGGAAGTTGGAGGCAATGTCTGGCCAAAATTTGGGGGCTGGATTGTACTGTTTCTATCAACAAGGAGAGACTGCAGGGGAATTTCTGATGCAGGAAGAATGTCTTTACCTGACTAGAGTCAAGATTGGCTACTGTGAATTCTAATCTATGTACCAGCTTTTGTTCATTGATGTGTAGCCCCAGATTCAGAAACAGATCCAGTGTGGTGTAAGTGATTCACTGGGCCTCTGTGAAGGACCATGCCCTGAAAAAGCAGTTGTCCAGGTTAGGATAAATCATGATGCCTTGAGAGTGTAAGTGGGCCACCGCTACTGAGAGAACCTTGGTGAATACCCTGAGGGTCGATGAGAGCTGAAAAGGAGTACTTTGTACTGGCAGTAGTTCTAACCTACCAAGAATCTGAGGTAATGTCTATGATTTGGTATCATGGAAATGTGGAACTATGCATCTTGAAGACTGAGGGCTAAGAATCTTCTTCCTCTAATGCTGGAATGATCTTGATAGCGTGACATCTTGAATTTTTGCACTTTGACATATTTCTTGAGTGCTCCAGGATCACATATAGGTCTCCACTATTGATATTAGGAAATAGCAAGAGTAGAAGTCTGTGCCTTTGAGATATCCGAGCACAAATTCTATGGCTCCTATGCTGAGAAGAGGTTTACTTCTTGGTATGGTAGACTCTCATGAGAAGGATGTTTGGAAGGGGGAAAGAAGGAGAAACAAATGGCATATCAATCTGGATGATCTCCAGCACCCATTTTTGGGAGGTTCTCCATTCTCAGGTACTCCTGAATAGGTTACGTGGTCTCCGAAGGGATAGGCGAGGTTTTCCAACATGAGATGGTGAAGATAGTGTTCAATGGATGCCTCAAACAACCCGCCAAAACTGCCAATTCGAGGTGGAGTTCTGAGATGAAGTTGGCTGCAGTCCTGATTGTTTCGCCTGTGTAATCTCAGCTTCTTCTTCTGTGGCTCATAAGATCTGTGACAAGTACTGAGATATGTATTGTGATGATCAGAGTTTGAACAATGGCTGATGGCTATTTTCTTTTACAGGCTGACGTATTTATAGACCCCAATGTATTTAAAGGTTGCCTGAGAATCTTTCAGATACATTGGTCTTCTCTGAGAATAATTTTGTTCCCTCAAAAGGGAGGCCTTCCATCATGGGTTTATACTTCTCTAGGGAAGATAGACAAATGAAGCTGTCTCAACACAGTGGCTGTTGAAATTGATCATGCCTCTGTCAACCACAGCTAGCACAGACTAGAGGGACATCTTAGCCACCAGTTGGCTTTTGGTAACTAGGCCTCTGAATTGGTCCTTATGAGATTACAGGAATTGCTCAATTAAGTAACTGAATTTTGTGTAGTTCTGGTAGTCATACTTTGCTAGCAAATCTTGATAGTTTGCTACAGGAACTGAAGGTAGCTAATGAGTGTGCTTGACAGGTCCAAATGTTTCCAGTCCTGATCATAAGAGGTCGATTTGAAATGATGCTGGTAGTCCTTAATGTCAGCTGTGTCCACAATGATGGAATTGGTTGGTGGGTGAGAAAAAGACAAATTCCATGTCTTCTGGTGGCACATATTTTTTGTCTGCCTGCCTGCATGTTTGTGGGACAGATGCCAGGCTCTGCCATATGAGTCTGGCTGGGTCTTGTGAGGCCTCAATAATCAGGAGGGCCACCTGGAGAAGGTGGAAGAGTGTAAAATGTCTACCAGCTAGTGGGGGGATTCTATTACTTTCTGTAATGGTATTTCCAGGGCTTCTGCCACCTTCTGTACCAGGTCCTAGAATAGCTTGAAGTCATCTGTCATTGAGGGAAGAGGGGGTATCGCCATCTTGGCTGGTGATGATGATGATGAGAGACGGGCTTTGGAAGTGACTTTATCCCTCCACCTCTGCTTCAATTTCCTTCCCTTGTTTGGGGAATTCAGAAGCCCTCAAAGTAGCAGTTGAAGGAGGGTGTCTCCTTGCTGTTTGGGGTGCCACTCTGGAGACATGGCAAGCTTGTTGTCTCTGAGCCTGCCACAGGTACCAATATGGCCATTGTGGTGGGTAGGGGCCTGGCTGTTGGGACCATGGCTGTCCAAACCAGGAGGTTGTGGATCAAGAGGACGATATGACTGCTGCCCATTGTGAAATTGGGCTCCATTTGGCATAGTGAGAAGAGCGACAGGAACCACATCCTTCTGTTCACTTTTTGGTGGCTTCAGTGCTTTCAGTACCAATGATACTGATGGAGCTGGGGATTGTTTTCAGCTCAATCAAGGCTCGCTATGGGGACTTACAGACGCGGCTCTCAGTGATCTTGTGTGAGTGGCTCATGTTTCTTTGTTCACGTCCCTTTGACATAGAAGGCTGTGGAGAGAATTCCCACTAGGATTATGGTGGTTGAAGGCCTGACTCTGTGAGCTGGAGTTTGAGCCTAAACTCTGTTTCATGAACCAGGACTTCAGTTGTAGGAACAAGCCACACTTTTATGGACTGTGCTCTTTCCTGAGGCAGTGAATGCACTGCGAGTGTCCGTCAGTTACTGGGATAGATTTCTTGCAAGTGAGGCACTTTTTGAAGTCTGGGGAGTCAGGCATAGCTTTGTCCAGAAGAATCCCCCCTCATCAGAGTTGGTGGGAGGCAAATCCTTTCTTCATTTTTTCTTGGGGGGGAAGGAGGGGGCAATGGAGGGAGCTGGGAGAAAGGAGCACAGCCAAATAAAATGTAAACAAAATAACAAAGGAAAAAAGGCTTCAAAGGAAGCTAAAATTAGCAATTTAAAAGGAATTAATGATCTGTGAACGGACAGCTGTAGCTCTGTCTCTAGCCAGGGGTGGTTGAGAAGAAACTGAAGAGGGTTGCCTGTGAAAACTAGCTTGCCTTGCAGCAGGTAAGGACCAGAGCATGCAGGGGTGGGATGGACTGCTACCAAAGTTCTCTGATCAAGAGTGCAGGGACACAGACTCACCTACAGAGGAGTCCCCCCAGCAACACTCCATGAAGAACAGTGCAATGGAAGAGGATGATCCCACTGTCCTGTCCAACATTTCCTTTCACTAAAGTGTTCAATGTTTAAATCAAACATTCAGAGCTCTAGCCTTTATTTTTGTTCCCAGCACCCAGTGCTAATAAATGGCTGACCCCTGGTTATCTGGGGGAAGTAGGAGAATCTCATTCTCAAGGCTGTAGAGCTTCTATGCATTTTATAATCAAGATTCAAGGCTGCCTCAGACCACATGGCTCAATGTTTCCATTCTCCAGGGGGAAACTGCTACCCCTCAGGCCTTCATGCCCTTTTATCAGAGTTCCTCCCCAATCTTCCGCCACAGCAGCAGACAAAGAACCAAGCAGACTTTGGAATCTTCCCTTCCCCTCCAAAGAGTGGAACACATTTTATTGCTTTACATCTGGGACCTCTGCACCTCTGGAGAGTGAAGGCAGCCTGTACACCATAGCACCTCTAGCTGTGCATTCATATCATCGCTGCAGTACCCATACCTGAGCCACTGCTCTAAAAGCATTTTGTTCTGTCAGACAAGGAAACTCAAATCTGGCACCTGGAGCAGGGAGGATAAAGATGAAGTTTTAGGGAATCTACAATGGATTTTAACAGCCCTGTTATGTTTTCCTTGGCTGTTTTTAAAGACCTGAAAACTAGGGCTCTGGTAGCAAAGTAGGCTGGAGCTACTCTAACATCTGATTAACTGAAAATTGTCTTTTCCTTCCATTATATGAAAGACCAGATATGCTGGTGTACCAACCTGGCTACAGGTAAACACCATGCACCCTAGTATTTCCAGCTGCAGTCCTAAATCCTCTAGTCTAAAGGACTGAACAAAGGGAGGAGCCAGCCAAGCCACTACTGGAAGTTCACTTCTGTGGAGCATGCCACCTGGGATTGGAACTCTTTGGTAATGGCAATTCTAAAAAGGGAAGATCTTGTTTCAAGATTGCCTCTATCAAGAGGAAATCTTGTAAAACAGACTAGGAAATAATCCTTACAGGAAGCATGCCACTTGTGAAAGGCCCTTTTCTCTTCTTCCTAAGTTTAGGCATGCTGGCAAACAGGCCAATCTCCAGGCAGAATGATTATACAGAGCAATGATTCTCAACCAGGAGTACGCATACCCCTAGGGGTACATGTCTTCCAGGGGATACATCAACTCATCTAAATATTTGCCTGATTTTACAACAGGCTGCATGAAAAGTACTAAGTAAGTCAGTACAAACTAAAATTTCATAGACAATGACTTGTTTATACTGTTCTGTATACAATACACTGAAATGCAAGTACAATATTTATATTCCAGTTGATTTATTTTATAGCAATATGCTAAAAATGAGAAAGCAAACAATATTTCAGGAGTAGAGTGCTGTGTCAGGTTTGTATTTTTGAGTGACTTTGTAAGTAAGTTGTTTTTAAGTGAGGTGAAACTTGGGGTATGCAAGACTAATCAGACTCCTGAAAGAGTACAGTAGTCTGGAAAGGTTAAGAACCACTGACACAGAAGCAGGAAAAAGAGCCACTGCTTAAGTTCCTCAGCTTGTGACTGCTCCATGTCACTCAGTGGGACCTGGGGCCACAAAAGCCACACGCGCGCCACAACTCCTGTCCCATGCTGGCCCTTTTGACTTATAATCACTTAAAAATCCTTCTATAATTAATACATGTCTTTGATTGTGTTATCTTAAGCAGTGTATCTGATTTGAAATGTCCATTTGGAATAACAAGGCTGGTTCATATCAATTTCTTTGTTAAACTGATGAATTTACACGAGATACATGGTTCAGTGGGCTTTACTGAACATTGTAAGATGGAAGTTCCTAGGGTTGCATCTGTTCCTAGTATCAGTGGAGTCAGTTAGCAGGAGTGAGACTTTTCTGAAAACTGGCAAAAGAGGGACCCATAATTCATGACCAGTGTTGGTCTCCCAGTGAAAACAACAGTGCAAACTCTATAATATTTCAAGCTCATGCATTAAATTACATGGTGATAAAGACATGTGCCCTGTCTGCACTAATTTTTTCACAAATTCCCATTAGTAGAAGTGACTGTTAGTAGAACTGAGTGGCGGTGAATTACAGGGGCCAAATTTCTGTCAGAGTAGACAATGCCTTATTGAAGACACTGGGAACTGGTAGAGTAAAAAAACCTGTCTAAGGACCTGACTTTTTGTCTGACAATTGCCAGCCTACCCCCTGTTCATGCAACAGGAGTTTACTGGCATTGCACATTACATAATGTAAAACTAGTTAACTGAAAATGTAACATACGTTTGATCAAACACTGGGTTTAATGTCTTCTTTGATACATGTGTTTTTCGTCTTCCTGATCTTCTCTTGTCAGGTAGTAAATACATTCGGACATATGGATCAGATCCCTCTTCTGAAAAGGCGATTAGATTTCTGTGATCAGAGAGAACCCCCACCCGAAGAGAAAAACAGATTAGGATATAGTTAGAGCTTGTTAAATACAACAAAGAATAATGTGTTTTGCCTCCTTTTGATTGCACGGTTTTGTTTGACTTACACTTTCATTTTAATCCTTTGTTAAATTAAGAAATAGCTAACGATTGTTTGGTCAAACAGTGACTAAATGGGAGTGATGAAATGAAGTATAAGTGTCTGAGTCATGTAGACTTTGGAGAGAGACAAGAATTGTTTAGAGAGAACTAAAGGTGATACACATCTGGTAATGATGCACTGTGGGAAAAGACTCCTAAAAAGTGGAGAAAGCCCCATTGCCTTTGAGATTTCAAACCAGGTTGGCCAAAAAACTAACAAAATATACCCTAGGGGAAAATCCTGCATTGCAAGTGAGATTGACTACATGGCTTAACACAATCCCACCACCCTAACTTCTATCAAACTTGCACTGTACTCTGGAAGGTTCAAATCATTCATTCCATCATTCATTCCGTCCTCTATATGTATATCTATGATGTTAAAATATGAAAAACTGCTACACTTTGATTACAAGCCCAGTGGAAATAAGCCTTTTGAAATACATCAACTTTTTTTTACAGGAAAGTGGGAAGATGACAGTCAACTTTTTTAAGCTGTTTCCTATCAGCACTGTATTTCTGAGATGTTAGATATTGTTCACTAGCAGTAACTACCAACACAAAAGTTGCCAGAGGCACCTATCAAGATCAAGGCCCTGTTGTGATAGGTGTTATATTAATACCTAGTAAGAGAGAGTTCTGTTGTATTAATTTAGATAGAATATACAGCTACACAGGACCCAGTCACTGTCCAATATTACACAGTATTAATCAAGATTTGGCATACGGAAACCTCAGCCTGCTTGGTACCATGGCAAACACACCACTAAAAGTAGGAAAAACAGGTAAAGCACTTGAGATGTAAAATATTAGGTTTTCATTTTAACATCATCCCTTTTCCCCTTCACCTTATGAAGAGAATTTTTTAGACGGAAACCTCCCCTTGTTTAACAGTCTCTTAGACAAAACAAACAAGGAGTCTGGTGGCACTTTTAAACACTAACAACACTAACACCAATACCCTAAATTAATTGTGTCAAATCTGCATATGAATTCCAATTCTGTAGTTTCTCTTTGAAGCTTTGATTTGCTATCCATTTGCCTTAGTAAGGCTATTAACAGATCATCAATGGAGTGATCAGGAAGACTGAAGGGCTCCCCCAGTGGTTTGTGAATGTTGTTATTTCTGGTGTCAGATTTGTGTCTGTTTACTACTACCGCAGTCTGTTTACTACTGATGAGTACAATGGTATATGACTTTGGCATCTGCATATTATTGTACTCCAACATGTGGCTCCTGCTGACAGACCAGTCTAAAAAGATGGAGGAAGAATCTGGACATAGGTAGGTATGTTGAGAGGCATGCAAAAAGATATAGTTTGATATGTTGTGCTTACCTGCAGGAATGCACCACCACAATAAGTTTGTTCCTTTGTGAGCTGTGACGAATTGTCAACTGAATTTGCCCTAATGGAGATTGTCCCAGAGTTGTTCCACTGTGAGAAGAAATAGAATGTTACACTCTGTCTACATGGAATATCGAAGAGCAGATCAGTTGAATTATATATGCAGAGTAGAATGGTTGCTGTATTTCTCCAGACTATATTTAGTGAGAAGCATGAAGATCCTTTGACAATTCCAAATTCAAAAGAATAAAAGGAAATTCAAACTGTTCTAACAGGAACATCCTAGATTTCACATCAAGTCCTTCAGCAGTGAACCCTTGCCTTTCACTTGCTCATAAAGGCCAGTTAGCTCGGCCTGACTTTATGTTAATGACAGTAGGATCCAATGGAAAAGTAAGGTGCAATTCACCTGTCCACAATGGACCAATATTATACAGGCATTTCTTTAAGTGTGGTTATAGTTTAAAAAATAATTGTAAAAACGATACCTTCTTATTTGACATATCTACTTTCAATTTGCTTATTTAATTGATAAAAATAATGATTTCATTCCTCTTAACACTGTACAACTAATACTGCTACAGAGCATAAGGTAGAATTTATTCTCTCTTGTGCATTAACAAAACTGACAACTCAGTTCTAATTACAGAATCTTTCTTTCTGGGGAGTTAAGAAGCAGAAAGCTTCTAACAGTTAGAAAAATCAAAATGAGTAGGCTCTTCCCTTTTAGCAGCTGCATGGACCGTGCTTTACTAGAGCAATTTAGGTGTACTGCAATAAACAAATATTTAACACTCTACTTTTCAAGTTGTCGTAGTCTCTGACGTAGCTCCTGTGTGGCGATGGGCAGTGATATATCTGAGGCTATACTCGGAGTTGGCTCTTTGACGGAGAGATGGGAGGGAGAATAGGTGAAATTGGATGCAAGGAGACTGGAGGAGCTTCGGCTAAGATCCGTTGGCCACTGGGGACTGGCATTAGGAGGAGGATTTTTTTCAACTGTATCAGTCTTTCTATCACTGTCAATCACTGGGGAAGCTGGAACTGGTTTGTTTGAATCAGATAGTGGTGGAACAGGAACCTGAGGCTTAAAAGAACCTTTTCTTGAGTCTTTGGAAACGGAGGGTCTTTTTACTTGGGCTGAGTGTTGGTGATCTGGAGGTCTCTCTGGCTTTTCAAGAGAAAGTACCTACGGACAGTAAAAACATTAGTGTCAACACGATGGTATAGAAAACAAGAATACATGTTTATTTCTACCACCTTTTTGGTAAAATAACACATTTTCGGCACTCTTTTGTGCTTTCATTTAGCATTAGTGTAACTTTTATTCATGCATTATGTAATATGAATACTTCCACACTGCGAAGAACACCACCTGGTTCTCTATGGAAATTGTATTTTAAAATTAATGAACTATTAAAACTACTTAACATCACTATTTTCTCCACTCTTCTGGCATTTTCATCATTATTCCTTCCCACAATATGACCACTGCTGGTGCAAGAATCGTCTATTCTTCAGTTCTTGCCATCTGGAAAGACTGCCAGTAGCTTTCTGCCTCATATCTTTTCAAATATTAATTTACATCAGAATTTTTCTCCTTCTTGTCCTAGCCTTTTAATTTCTCTCTCGTTAGACAGAATGCTGTCATTTATTCATCAATGTACAATATTTTTGCCCCAGAATATTCAAATTTATCCCCTATTTTTGATATTTAACTCCGCAAAGTATTTTGGGGATACGGTCGGTGTAAGAGATACTATACAAAATAGAATTAGATGTTAATGTATTGCAGACTACTGTTGCTTATGCAGAGTGCAGGGACAGCACTTCCAATTCATTAGGCCTCAAAACAGGAAGATCACCAATATCCAAAACAAGACACAATTACCCAGCTTTTGCAGTTTTATTTTGAAGGCACTTTTCTATGCCATTGACAAGCTGAGGACAACTCAACTCTGGACTCGTGCCACAGGATATGCTTTTAATTCTCAGCCTACTTCATCAACACTGTTAATCCCTACCCTGCCACAATTGAAAAGAGCAAACAGTACAATACTTAAAGACGTTTGTTCTCCTTCCTTTGAAGCCAGAAAATACACACTGCAATGGGTCTCAAACACGTTACTTCAATTCAAACATGTACCAGATGAAAACTCATGCTGCCATATACAGGAATAATATTTAAAGTGTAAAAAACCTGAAAATGGCTGAGAACTTAAAAATGGGGCTGTAACAGTCTATAAATCTCAATGATAGTTCCACCTGGCGATACTCAAAACAAAAGCATCTCTTTACCATCCTTATAGCTGTTTCCATCACTTCACACTGACTTAGACATTTTAGGCTTCAGATCGACACACAAAAAGTGACACTCCTGGAATTGTACCATACAGATTAATTTTAAAAGACTTCTAATACCCTGAGTGCAATCTTCATGTTTACAGTGCTGTTTGGACCAGAATTGCTAAGCTGAAACCGCTGATGCATAGTCAAATCTTCACTTGCCAGCAGCTGGCTCAGAGGAAGCTTGAAGTTTCCCAAAGAACATTGATGTTGTTCATCCTTGACCTACAGCAACACAGAAAAAGTAATTTAATTTGCTTTACCTAAATACACAGAAAAAGAAAAGAGTTCAAATTTTAATGGCAAGTTTTCATCATGTTCAGATATACAGATATACAAATTTGGCTGGTCCAATAAGTATAGGTCCTTCACTGTGGTCAATATCCGTTCACTCTCATCTCCATTAGAAAGAAACTAGCCTAGCCTGAGCACTGATGCAAACAAGACAGTAGACCACTGCAGCTATGTCTAGTAGGATTGAAGACTATATATCTAAGATAGAGTTTGCTGACAGTGAATTATCTCAGGCAAAAGTGAACTCACAACAGTTATGGAACAGTATTAACTCAATATTCCCATCTTCTCTAGACCCCCCTGAGCTGCTCACATGAGGTCTCAAAAGTGTGAAGGGCTGTTATAGTTGGATAATGTAGGGAAGGACCTCAGAGAGACAGCAACATTAAGGATCTTGGCATGACAAGAATGATGTTGTTTCTGTAAATTAGTGGTTTACTGAAAGAACTGCTTGTTAAGACTCATGCAAGAATCACAGGATGATTAATTTATCCATAAAAATGTGAGATATCTCATTTCTTATATATTTGGGGTAAGGAGTTTAGTTAAAATTATTTTTTCTCCCTTTAACAAGAAGGCACTCACAAAAGGCCATCTTTATGCTGGTACCTAAACACTGTTTAAATTTAAATCATAGTGCCTGTTATAATATCTCCATGATGTCTAGCTCTTTAATAGCTTGTGAACTATGGCTGTTAGTTTGAAATGCTTTAGCAAAAAGGATACACAAGGACAAAGAAGTACCGTACCTCAACTTCCAGGTCCTGCCGTTTGGGATTGTGAACAAAGAAAGTGAAGTGTTCCTCCCAAACAGGTTCATTGGTCTTATATCGAATCTGAAGGGGAAAAGAATCACACATTAGAGGTAAAGCATTTCTTTCCAACAAAGCTGGCGTTGAAGATGTCCTCAGTTTACACAACTGGTTTGTAACAATCAAGTTCTGAACTTGCTCTACCTACAGAGGTGGCAAATAGAATTAGCTCAAGGTTCACATAGGTCACTATATGTGCATATACTCTATTGAATGAGAACTTATTTTTAGGATTTCTGGTTTTTTGGATTAATGAATTTTGGTGGAGATTTTTGGTTTGTTTTTTAGAAATTTTTGAGTTTCATGTAGATGTCCAAAAATCAGAGTGGACGGTTTTGGGGTACAATCTTTGCATATACTCATTTATATACTTCATATATACTGTAATGAGTTATGAATATTATACATTATAAATATTACTCATTCGAGTAGTATATACTGTAATGATGACCTTTTTGTAATCTTCCTAGTGTGCTTTAACATAGTACTGTTTCAAACAGCATTAAAGTACACTAGGGAACCTTTCGTGTGCATTAGCAGGATCTACAAAGACCAATTAATGAGTAACACATTAATGCATTTTAGAAATCACATTCCTATAGTTTGCATTACAACTCAGTGTACACAAGCTCACAGACACAATATTTCTAGTGTTTTTTAAATAAACGTTGATTATTTATTTATTTATTAGGAATGTTTTATCTGTGTATATGAGTTAAAAACAAAATCAGAAGCCTTACTTATGTTGTAAATTACATAGAATGATGATTTCCCATTGCTTTAATGCACTACATTGTGCAAAGTCTAATTCCAGTTGGTGAACCTCCACCTCACGTGGGATTGGTCTGTGAACTAAGTAACTTCACCATTAAGGGTCCAATTTTATCTTCAAACTAGTGATTGTTCTTTACCGGTCTTCCTCAGTGTTAGTGTTTGCATCAAGACTGGATGACACAACACAACAGGATCTCATGACTTCTAGCGAGTGGTCAAAACTGCATGTCATTTCCAAGACAGCAGCATTTTTTGGAAAGGTCTGACATTAAAAGGGCTGTTATATGGAGTTCATGTTAATAATTTACCTATAATCTATATGTTAATATTCTCTTCCAGTTCTCAATATCTATATGAATGTTGCATTTATAATATTATGTAGCCCTTCTAATAATATTTTCCATAAGACAAGTGAACACGCATATTATATATATATATCACTGTGTTGCCAATATTTGTCATTAATTCGTTTGCTTTTTTTAAAAGAAATTTAAATGCTTGATTGATATTTGTAGAGACTAAAGTCCTATTTATCTACAGAAGTAGTTTAGCACATGCTTTTGCAGTGCAAGCTTCTATACACAGTTCCATCAATGTGCTGTAAGCCCAACCTAGAGAGAACACTGTTAGTGACCACAGATAGTTCAGATGATTATTATTTATTTATATTACCAGAGCACTGAGGCACTCTGATCATTGACTAGGACTCCACTGAATTAGGCGCTGTACAAACATGGGCCAAAAAGTCAATCTCTGCCCCAAAGAGTTTGCAATCTAAGCACTTGCTCATTCAGTTCCTGGAATCTCTGCTGACAATGCCCATAAGGATGCTAATTAGTACCAATTGTGGTGATGGCATTTGGTTATATGGATAAGTGGACATTGGACTGAGATCACCAGCTAGTTTCAGACAGATACAGCATTAAATTGACTTTTAGTTACAACTTGCAAACATAGGGCTAAAGACTTGGGAGTCCATGGTCAAGCATATCTAATTAAAGACACAACTGTCCATGAAACAGCTAAGTGCTGAGAGCAGCAGCTTACCTTACTTTCTTGTGCCTTGTGTCCAACTGACAATAAGACAAGAGGGTTGGGGTTGCTGTTTATCTTCTTTCCTGACTGATAAGGAGGAGAAAGCGTAAATGTTGTCTTTTACACTACTGCATTTCCCTTTACTTCCATTTCACTCCAGTATTTAAAACCCCTCAGTGTTTTGAACCCAAAGTGTCTCTTTAAATATCAAAATGGGATATGTACTCTGCTATATGCATTTTTACTATCTTCAGTATTTATCAGAAAGCATGAACTGCAGATATTTACATGGGTGGAGATTTCTTAGCTGCTGAACGTACAGCACCAATACAGACTCACCCACCCATAGTAGATTAATTTAAGAAGAGCGCTACAATCCTTCTAATTGTTGTTCTCTCTCTACTTTTTGAATGAAACTGTTTCAAAAAAGCACGACCTCCCATCTTTGTAATGCACATTACAATTGAGTGTCATCAAAATTGCAAAATGAATGTTGTGATTTGCATGCAGATGGGAGATACATTGAAAGTGCCAACTCAGGAAGCTTACTTTATATACAATGCAATAGTATAATTAAACTGGATTTAATATCAGGCCATCAAAATTTCTCCTATTTGGGTGGGAAAAATGAAGATGCGCTGCAATGTACCTGATAGGTATTTCCATAGTTTACCAAATATTCTTTATTAGAGAATCAACCAACTCCATATCTGAGCCTTGCTCAGCAGTGGCATAGCATTAGATCTAACTGTCAAAATAAACATTAATTTAGATTTAAACTATATAAAATAGAAATATGTCTAACCATGTATTACCAGAACACATTTTAGATTGGCCTATCAAATAAAAATTTAAGCCAGCGAGAAAAGTTAGACATGGAAGTTAATCATCTGAAGAAGTGGTTAGTGCAATTTAAAAGATGTTAAAAAAAAAAAACAACCCAGTATACATGGTTAATTTACTTTGGAGATTACCCCAAAAGAGATTAATGAGATTAGACATAAATTAAAGAGAAAAGTTAGTTGACTCCTACTTAAATCATGTAAGGTCACAAGAATATAATTCATGATTGAATCACCCCTATTGTTTTGGATTTTTTAAATATTAAATCCGTTTGTGTCTGGTATTTTTCCAATAAACTACAAAGCTTAACCTTCTACATCTGATATTTCCTATGACATGACTTTTTTATCAGATACATTTTGCTCATTGTCAGGATTTCCTTTGAAACAGAAGGGTAAGTGATTGCTCCTTTCATAGACAAATGCTCAACCGCTGTTTTAAAATTGAAATAAATAGTCCCATCCAAAGTAATTGGGCTATAAGTGCTCAGAGAACACAAGAAGATTAAAATCCATCAACACTGTTGAAGAATGCTATCTGCAGATTTAAATTAGGAAGATTATTTTGAATTTATTTTTTGTTTCACAAAATGTTGCCTAGAAATGATATATTTTCTTCATCTACAGATGTAAATAAAAATAGAGGCATTAGCATAAAAATTCCTACAAGTTATACTGACAACACAGCGTCTTTAAATAATCATTTAAATCCAATAAATAAATGATATTGTGTGCATGCTCATTCACCCACCCTCTTGCTTCCATAACATTTGCCTTCGGCAGGTTCACTAGACATGTCACCATCTAAATGTGCAAAATGCTATTTCAACAAATTCCTCCAATTTCCTCCTCATCTTCATGATGTTCTGAAGTTGTTTTCTAAATCTAATCTCTGGATTTTACATACAATATGTCTGGGCATAATGTAATTATGTGTGTTCATGTAATTAGGACTCAAAGAATTTTTACAAAAATCAAATCAAGGAAAAGACCACATTTTAAATCCATGATTTATATAAGAAACAAATAAAAGATAATACAAGGCAGATACATTCAGAATGGATTTAAGGGGCATTGATATAACATTAATTAAAACTTGACATTCAACTCAATAGAGAAAATTAGTATTTAAAGTTCTCTTTTTTTTCAGAGCAGTCACTAAAGCAGAGATTCTAAAATGAAAAACAGAGACTGCACTTTTCACTTCAGAAAGTCAATGACCATAGTTTATAAGAATCTGTATATATGTCTTACAATGAAGTGAAGCTCAGTTTTTGATACATTGTTGTAAAGCCTTTATTCTCCAATGAGAATACACATAGGCTTAGATTTAAACAAGTACTTTGTTGGCTTGGGACCACAGTGCTCAATATCTTGCATGATTGAGCCCTGGGTTGAAGCTGGCATCTTTTAGGAAAAACATCCAACAGAAAATGCATGTTAGAAACAGGACTAAAATATTGTGTTTATTACCTATTTCTGAATCAGTAACCAAGTCTTATTCAGCATATGAGACATATCAGCTTTGTTAATAAAGTATTATTTTAAATTCTAAAGATTCTAAAGCTGACTAGACATCATTTAGTTGATTTACAGCCTAAATTCCCACAGACCAAAATGCTCTATTTATGTCTGGACCATGTCATTTATTTCTTGGTGCAGAATTAAATATTCTGGCACTAAATACTTTGCTGACAATAGAAATTCCATCTACTGTTGGCAGATGGGTGTTGCAGACATTTTTGTGTTTCCAACTAACTCTGTGACCTTAAATGGAAAACTGTATTAAGTTTTACCTTTAGAGCTTTCTGAACAGCAACCTTCTTCAAGCCATCAGGGTTAAAGTTTAATGGATTATTCTTTTAAGTCAGGAGAGAACATATGAAGGGTTAATAAGTCATGAAATGAAGCCATTCCACTAGGTTAATTAATTAATGACATGAAACAAACAAACAAATGTCCCCAAAAAAACAATGAAGGGACAACAACCAAACAAGAAGTAACTTCAAAATAGTCCAATAAAATCTTTTGTTCTTCTCTCATCTTCTACTTCTATAGTGCTTTTAAAACCCAGTCATTTTCAATCCTTTTATATTCTCCTCTATCATTTCTGCTGATATACAAACTGCCACCATTGTTTACTAAAAGGATGGGGGCTGCTTTCTCCCAAAGCCCTTTTATATATTACCCTTTCCTATTATGGGAAAGTATTTTTTCGGAAATATCACAACACAGAAGCTAACATGAAGAAAGATAAATCAAAGTGGGTGGGGAAGAAAGTGCTTTTATGGAGAAATAAATATATAACTTTTGCAACTATCAGTAAGTCTTAGATTACTGTAAATGAAAACATTTTTATTCTCTTTCCTTATTCTTTTTCTTTGCCAAGTGGCCAATGCAATACTTTGCATGATACTGGAAATGGAACTCACATTCCACTAATATGAACTGAAGTTGTGAAAAACTACCAGCAATGGAATCTGAGCAGATTTAACAAATAACAATTTAGCCCTCTGACCATTTCCCCTAATTAAACAAGGTTTCTCATTTTACTCTGTGAATAGTCATGGTGCCCTTGAATAGATGCATGCAAACTGTAAAACATTCATGGAAATTTGCATTGTCACCAGCTCAGGAGGGTGTAATTTTAGGAATTAAGTAAAGGGGTTTTAAATAAAGGAAACAAAAGAGACGTCCAAGGTGTCATATCACACCACTGATTTTCAAGCACAATTTCCCATTGATTGCAATGAGAGTTCTGCTTAAAAAGTTGTGGCACGTGGCAGTCAGCTTTATCAAACACGCCACACTCCAGACAGGAAACGATGTTATCAGGTTTTTGCCAAGAGAAAATCTCTCTCAAATTCAAATGCACTGCTGACTAAAATTACATGTCAATTCTTTCTAAGAAGAAAAAACCCCCAAAGTTTTTAACATTTTTGTCATGGAGTCATTAGCCATATCCTGGCTTAGTAGAGCATGTGCTATAGTATTCCTGGCATTAAACTTAAAAGTTTGTGTTTCAGTATGAATAGAAATGATGAAGGTAATGACCAGAGACCAATAAATTATGATACAAAGAAAAAATGAATTGCGGTATAACACAGCTACATTTCTTTCTTAGTGGGCTGATATTAAAGGATAGCCAACAGTTTATGTGTTGATGTTCTTCTCTGAAACTACATACTCCATAATTTTGCCTTGTGGATGGATCCTGCAGTTCTCAGCGGCTCATGTAACTTTGCTTTCTGTGAAACAGTGAATATTTCCCTCTCTAACACTTGGTTCTGGGAACCAATGTAACAACTTTTCTCCTACATTGTAAGATTCACTATATGTGATAAAGAGGGTGTGTGACAGAGAGAACTTGACAGAGGTGCCAACCTTCAAGACTTTTAGGATGTTTATGAAAAAAAGAGAGAGGAATTAGGGAGGTGGCTTAGACCTCTCCCCTCCACAGAAACTGGGACAACTCTCTCCTTCTGTCCTCTCCTCTCAGAGAAACCAGGACCTCTCCCCCCCCTTCCCTCTTTGTCAAGGGCCAAGAGGAAGAGGGGCCTAGACTCTTGAGGGAGCTCCACAATGCTCCATTCTGACCTGACCCCCACCGCAAAACAGGGAGAAAGGAGGATTGACCTAGGAAAGCTGCTGTCCTATGCCATCTATGTCCCTTTATTACCTTGTCCAGTCCTGGACCTGGACCTTCTCTTCTACCTCCTCTGTTGTGTTCCCCTTCTTCTCCACCAACCCCCTTCTCCTCCCCTACAGACTGTGCAGTGAGGGTGCATAGCAATTATCAGTGGATCCTGGGGCACTAGATACCTAGGTACCTAATGCATGTTAATGTAGCCCAGCAGAGTCCACAGAGGGTAGTTAAGAGTGCAATATGCAGCCTGTGGCTTGGTGGTGAATCCAGCCCCCGACCCATTCCAGATTGTTGTGACTTGCCTTCTATCAGGCCCTCGCTGTACAGTCTACCTGACCTAGCTGGAGGTCTATGCCTTGATGCATGACCATTAATTACTCCCCTCTCTCATAAATCCCTCTTGTGGTCTCAAGCGGGATTCCAGGAAATACTGAAGCTCTGGGAGCATCCTTGGTTAATCTATGGAAGATACTATTCTTGGCAACAGTTGTATTAAACTATGTGTGACCTGTAAAAAGCCAAAAGTGAATGGCAGATATATTTGCAACCCAGTACTATAAGCTAAAGAGGACAGTGCATGCCAATACTAATGATAGGCACTTTTGAAAATTTTACCCTTGACTACACTAGAAAGTTTTGTTAACACAAGTTGTGCCAGCATATAGCCATCGCTGTAATTAAACCACTGTTGCATGTCCTCACTTGTGCTACTTGTGTCAGTGAAGTGCATTCACACTACCAGCTCTTCCGTTGCCAAAGGGAACAGCATACACTGTGGGTAGTTATCCCACTGAACACAGGGTGTTTTGGGAAAGGTTTGCAGTGCCTCATGGAGTAGGCACAGCATCACAAAAACACAAGAAGCCCACTGAAGTGTGAGGGAGAAGGGAAGTGGCAGATAGAGAGAGAGAGAGAGACAGAGAGAGGGAGAGACAAACAGCGTGTGCTGGGGGACAGTGAGTGTTTCCACATACTATCTCTTTACGTTCAGACAGCAGCAGCTGGAAACAACCAATCCTGAGTCAGAGGCTAGTGCACAGACAGCTGGTGTCCCCAGTCCACCCACCCCGCTCAGCTGAGACCAGTATAGCATCAGGAAAAAGAGGGACACCAACTTCAGCCCCGCCTCCCTTTCTAGCTTGGCATGGCACATCAGGAATCCTTCCTGCCTCTCCCCCCAGTAGCACGCTGGGCTGCCTGTCTATGTGCCCAGAGCTGGCATACTTAGCTGTGTGAATTTCAAAACTTCGTGGGGCTGTGAAAGGAGAGAGGCAGATGGCTGCAGGGCAATGGAGTTCAAACTGCTGACCAGAGTGGTCACAATGGGCATTGTGGGACACACCTGATATAACCCAGGGCAGAGTCTACATTGTGCTTTGTCGCTAAAACTTTGCCGCACAAGCTCTACGCCTCTTGACAAGCTGGTCGGTTTTGTCAGCAGGGGAACAGTGGGATGATGGCAGTGTGTTGACCACCTCTGTTTTGCTGGAAAAAAGCTGATTTTGGTCAACAAAACTCTCTAGTGTGGACCAGACCTAAGTGATTTATAGAATGTCACATTTTCATAGGTGCCTTGGGCTCTATGCTCCCTAGTCACCTAGCTTCCTTTGTCGATTGTATCCAGTGACTAAAAGGGGCTATATACCCGGAAGAGATGTACTAAGTGATGCATTCAAATCTACAAAGAAACAATAAAAAGAGACCAAAATTTAACATTAATAATTCCTTTACATCTAATTTTAAGGTTGCAGAATAATTTATATTAAAGAAAACACCAACTAACTTGCAATTTTAGTACCAAGAAAATATACCATAATACATGCTTTTATGCTTAGGACACCTCCAATGTATGCCTTTTTAATTATAAATGTAGATATTTAATTGTATTTTAGAGTTTACTAGATGAAGTATAAATACTTACTTGCAGTTCATATGATTTGGTATTTGAACATTAACCAGAAGGATTTTAATGGAAAGGACCAGGCAAACAGCTGTCTTTTGGTCCACCAGCATTGTGTTTGGTTTGGATCAAGTAACAGGACAGCCAGGACATCTTAATCTGCACATCCTCTTATACATATCCAGCTCTCTCTGGCTCAGACACTCTTAACCTCAATTGGATTCCAATCTCTATTTGTTGATAGCAATGTGTGTGTTTAAAGAGTGTATGAAGAATAGTGGTAGCTGTGTCAGTTCCAGGGTATTAGAGAGACAAAGTGGGTGAGCAATATCTTTTATTGGACCAACTTCTGTTGGTGAGAAAGAAAGCTTGTCTCTCTCCCCATCAGGAGTTGGTCCAGTAAAACATATTCCCTCCCTCGCTTTCTCTATTTAACGCTTGCTAATCAAAATACAAGACTATTCAAATTCAATGGCTGTCATCAGCTTTCTGTGAACCCTACATTATTCAAAGCAAGCATGAAGAACTTACACTACGTCAGTATAACTACATTTATTCGGGGGTGTGACTAAACCATACTGGACGACATAAATGACACTGGCCTAAGTGCCGGGGAGTGTGGACAGCACGTCGTCAGTGGAAGATCTCCTGCTGACATAGCTGCCGCATGCTCATTGAGGGCAGATTAATGAAGTCAACGGGAGAGCTCCTTTAGCCCTAGTCTACACTTACCACCGTTTTCGGCGGCAGTTGATGGGAGATACACACAGTATGTAAAATACTGTGCGTATCTCCCGCCGACTTCTTAAATCCTGTCTACACACTTCACCAAGCCTACCGGAAATGGTGTCCAGTGGGAGTACTGTAAGTGCAGTTACAGAGCTGGTGTTCCCGCTCCGGTTTGGTTATCAACTGAGCGCGTCTACACAGACACCTCAGTCAAAAACTGAAGATCGCTCTGACAGCGGCAACTTTGCTGCCATCGGTACAGACTTGCCCTTAGACTCAGAGCAGCTACACCAGACAGCTCACAGCAGTGCAGCTCTGTCACTGTAGCTCTCAGCCTTAGTAAGTAATGGTCCCACTAACCAGGGCCACTGCTGGCTAAGAAAAGATATTTGAAATAGTGAAAAGGAACTTGAATTGGCACAGCAAGGAAAAGAATGGTGTGAAATGAGATTTTGGCGTTTGGGGAGTGCAAAGAGCTACAAAGAACTTTTTATTGTGAAACTTGAACCAGGCAAGGGGAGATTGCAAATTCTCACAAACACTGCTTGCATCTCATTTTAAGAGCAGTCACAAAGGAGGTTGTTTGTAATGATTTATTACTATTTCATTCCCCTGGCAGTAAAAGTCAACCTTTTCTCTGCAGTATGCTGATCTAGAATGCATTTTGTTACTCCATGAGTCTAATAATCTAAGTAGAAGCTCTTACTATTTTAATAACCTGCACATCTTGAGCTTCTTACAATAAAACGGAATTTACTTACCAGATAAGATTATAGCAGTAATGAAATTTTAAATCTTTATAATGCAATAAAAAGGTAGCACAAAAACAATGCACACTTGTTGAAACCATGCAGTAAAACAAATTGCATGCTCCATCATTCCACTAGAGAGCCAGTGGCTTTAGTAGAACTAATCCACACTCTGGGAGCTAAATAAAATATACAAACATATAACACCAGAGAACTCACAAATAGTGCTCTATAGAGTGAGGTAGTGTTTTCACAAAAGACTAGTCCCGATGCTCTCCTCTCTTTTAAGTATCCACACCCAAAGTTTCCCTCGTAGATACTCTTAGGAAGATGGAAATGGAAGGAGAAAGAGAGTGATGGGACTGTGGCAGGATGAATGCACAAGCAGCTTTACTATATAGAAAAGTTAAGGAAAACAGTCAAAGGATTCCAGAATAACCGACAGATGTAAAAAATAAATAAATGTTTCTCATTATCCATTGTTTCATCAATCAATTAATCCCACTTTTTTAGCGCACAAGTCAGGTGCTTTTCAAAGTTATATGTATATTTCACCTCCAGCAGTACATTGTACTAGGGCAGTAACCATGAGAAGATCGCTCAATGATCATCAGACATTCTCCTGATTCACCTTTGGTATTCCATATTTATGTTCTAACATAGCAGGGCCTACTAAGCAGGTGAGGAGCAGCAAGCCCTCTTTTATGCCATTCCAAAGTTAAACAGAACACATTTAACATCTGTCTTTGTGAAGTCTGAACAGTTAAAGATCCCTTTCTCAAATGTGATGCTTTGTAATTCACAATGGGAAGGCAATGCCATTAACAAACCATTTTTGAATGAAAAAGTGGCATTTCTTTATAGAGACAGCTATGGCTAGGGACTGAGAAAAATATTGTTAATGGAGACCCTTAAGACTCACTGTTAAAGACTATCCAAGGTAAATGCCCCTGACTGTTATTTCCCACAACAAAACAAATGCGAGTCTGACACTAACACCTTAGGTCTGAAATGTACTATTGAACATTAGTCCATGGGTAAACATGTGCACATTGAAAAGAGATGGGTGCCTTTCATGTTTTGTCTTGTAAATATTATATCATACCTAGAAGGCAATTTGCCACCTTTGGACAATTTTAGAGTAGAAAGACGCTCTCGTTCTTTCCCTTCTCCCCATATAAAATCACGCTAGAGCTTTCAAGATCTTTACAATAGCAGACTGAGGTCACGTCTACACTGACTGCAGCAAAGAGGCTGTCAGATCTATCTTTCCTGATTGACTTAGCAGTCAATTAAGAAATCGACTTAGTAAAACCACCCACTCAAGTGGTACAGCGCAGCCAAGCCACTCTGTGTAGTTTGTATAACTCCCATCAACAGGCGCAGAATTTTCCTGGCAGTGTAGACCAGGCCTAATTTGGCATCTATAACAATCTTTTCTGCCTCTTTACATGCTACTATTAATATTTTTTCACCCATCTGTGAATTCTCTCTATTTTTGTTATCTTTTTTGTGATAGCATACCCCGGACTGAACACAGCATTGAAAGGGAGAGCACACCATGGATTTATATAATGCGCTTTTAATATTTTCAGTTCTATTTTTTACTGCACTCCTTATGATCCTAAAGTTTTGTTTCTTCTTTTTGGCCAACATTTTAGAACAAACTGAGGTTAACGCTGAGCTGTTGACCACATCACTCAGATCTAATTCTTGAGTGGATAACAATGCTCAAAAATTACAATTCAGAAATGGTAGTCTCAGGCTATGGAAAGGCAGTCTCTAGAGAGTATCAGCCAGGGCCTATTTTCCTCATTAGTAGAGATTAAAGTTACCTAAAGAGAAGGTGGTCATGTTTGTACTTGGGACAAAAATTCACATTATTCCAATACTGAGAAATCAATGTTCTCTATCAGATTACTCCTTTAAGTTTTAACACCATATAAAAATGAATGCTACAAACTCCAGTCCTACACAGTGAGCTAAAAATATTGTCCCAAAGAACAGGCAATTCTCAGATTTATGCCTAGACAAAGAATTTGTTTAAGACCTGAATTCTAATCTGACCTTTTTGAAGGAAATCAACCTAATTAGATGAAACTATTAGATATTTACAGGAAACAGGAATAGGAAGAAGCCAGAGTCAGAGTCGAGGTAGAATCCCAGTGAGGAAAAGGGAAATAGAGAAGTAAAAGATTTTGTTGTTTTTTTACAGTATTTTTCTATACATACACATACTTAAAACTTGGCTTTAATGTGAGTAAAACCTCAGCAGCTGAACAATGAAGGGAACAATTTCTCAAGAGCAAAAACAGATGGTGGACAAATGCTTTCCGAAGTGCTGGACTTTCATAAAACTAAAATTAAACTGTACAAATAGATTTCAGAGACTTCCTGTTCAATAAAAGGGGTAAATTCTGTGCAGATTTATACTCCATTAATGTCTACTGAAGCAAGAAGGTGGCCCCACGGTGCAACTCCACACAAAGTTTTCCTTTATATTCTATACAAACTATCCACACTATGTCCAACCAATTATTTTATAAAAAATAATTCCTGTGCTAAGATTCATATGGAATGACTTGTGAAATAGTAATGTTGTTTGAGGAAGACAGAAATGGGGATGACTCATTCAGCATGTTTACAGTTACTTTTGTCATCCAACCATTTTAAGCCATATTTTGAGAGAGACTAGTTTTTAAAAAGTGCATTACTTTAATAAGTTTTCATACTTTTATATTTTCTTCTCTTGGTTTGAAAACCTTACAGATATAATGTTTTAGCCAACATTATTGCTACAACCAGCTTAACTGCAGGGAAACCCAATGGTATCCTCCACATTCCAACTTAAGATATCGGTCATTCTGTTCCTGTTATCATTTACAGCAGTATTTTGTGGGCCATCTACAAGATAACCAATCCTTGCTATTCTTAACCACCTTTGTATACACAGGCGTAACACTGAAACTAGTGCTCACAAATGTATTCTTCATTATGAAACAGCTCCTAAAGGAGCTCGTCTGCTTGAACTCAAGGTAATGAGGTCTGTCAATTTCTCTTTTACAGGCTAATCCACATTATTTTCTTAAGAAAATATTATATCATAAAATATGAAATCTTGCCAAATCAATCATAGGAGCATTCTTTTAAAAATTACTTTGATTAAACAGCAAACTTTATGGAATGTCGTTAACTACTTTGTACTTGTTTCTCAGAGACATGGACCTTACATTGTACATGTGAAAACGTGAGCAAGAATAGAAAACATGACAAGTGGGTTAGTGAAGCACTGAGGCATACTATTAAACAAGAAGGGCTGGAAGGAAGAAACTGCCACCTAAGGCATGGGCTACAATCACAATATGACTTACTGGTAGATTTCTTGCTGAATCCAAATAGAGAATAAGCAATGCAGAAGAAAGCCCATCATTGGCTTGGTCTTTATCAGCTTTAATACTTGACAGCACCTAAAATTAAAATTCAAGAATATAATCTTTATATACATATATACTTTACGTGCAAATAGTAGTACGTTACCTTCATCCCTAATTATCTTTTTTCTTATGGACAAATTCATCAAAACACTTACTTAAAAATAAAACAGTATTCATAAGTAAAATAAAAATGCTATATAGTGATAAAAAATGTAACAAACAATACAGTTGATTTATCGGACAAATTATAATAAGTGTAAGATTAAATATGAGGTCCATCTTCTTGAAGGTCTTCAGATCGCTTTATCTGAAAGCAACTATTACTTATGAACTCCAAACACTTCTTTTCCTACACATTTTCTATGATGTCTAATGTAGCTCCTAATAAAATAAAACAAATAGCCAGCAAATTTTGCTAAAAGTATCCTACTTGTTGATGCTATAAGCAATCCACTGAACAGTGAAACTGTTTTCAGTGACACGAGTCAGGAACTCATTTGTTTCTTACTGCCACTGTGCCACATCAGAAGATGCACCAGTTCCTGCTATTACCTCGGGAGGCAATTTTTACATTTTAGCAACCAGGTCTTTTAGTCTGCTGTTGAGCACGCAAAAGTGAAATGAAATGGATTTCATATAGTTATGCTGATGAAGCGGGATTTTCTCCCACGAAAGCTCATGTGATAAATTAATTTGTTACTCTTTTAAAGTGCCACAGGACTCCTCGTTTGTTTTGCTGACCTAGACTAACACCCTTTCGGAACTTATACTGACCTAGTTTCCTAGGGTAAACTAGGCCTGAGTGCAATGTATTGGCACTGTTCCCAGGATCATGCCCATTACAGCAAACACAACACATTTTGTATTAAGGAGCCTGCAACTTTCATGGATTCCCACCCACGGAGCATGTGGCATCTGGCATGGGACAATGGAGAGCAATTTAGAGCTTCATTAGTACAGACTTTAGCCTTGAGGCAACACCAGCTGTTGTTCATTGTGAAGTGATCATTGTACACAAATGCCACATTAACCCCCTTTGGAAATTAACCGCTTGTTTGTAACATTGTTGTAGCCCTGATGGTCTCAGGATATTAGAGAAAAAGGGTGGGTAAACTTGTACCTTGTACCTTTTCCCATCTTTCAACCTTCCCACTTTCTTATCTGCTTTTCCACACTCTTTGAATCCAAACAACTAACTTGGTTTGCTAAGAAAATTTTAAACTGACCTTGTGACGTACCCTGCTCTGCATTTATATATCTCCTTTCACACTGTAACCTTCAATTCATGCATCTGATGAAGTGGGATTGTAAACACAAAAGCACATGTGATAAAAATGTTGTTAGTCTTTAAAAGTGTCACAGGAGTCCTTGTTAATATCTTTTAGTACACTTTCTATTAGTGAAAGACAAATATTTGAGCCTCACAGAAGAGCTCTGTGTAGCTTAAAAGCTTGTTTCTTTCATCAACAGAACTTGGTTCAGTAAAAGATATTACCTCACCCACCTTGTCAAATTGCTTTGAACCTAGTCCATTAACATCCTAAATAGAAGAGTAATTCCTCCCTTGACAGCCCTTCGATATGCGTTGATTGAGCTGTCCTCTATAAAGATTTTTCTGCAGATCCTGAGTTCCTTTCTTCAATTTTTTTGGTATAAATTCTAAGCCTACAATGATCCTGAATCTAAATGTGATTTGAGATCAACTAGTCAGTTCTGACTGTCAAGTTTTAAGCAAAACACTAATTACAGCAGCAGATCAGCCTCAGTGGAGAGGCCTGCCTTTTATTTTTTCCTCCTTTTGGAGGTCCGGCAGAATTTGATGAGGAGAAGAGTATGGTTTATCAAGGTTCATTTTGTTCAGCATTTGGCTGACAACTTATTATTGCTTTACCTTTTGATCCGTATGTCGTTTTATAATTATCATGGTTTACTGAGGATTAACATTTGGCACAAGGAGAGAATGAATATAGTGGCTGTATGAAGGTTGATTATTTGTGTTTTAACATTTTCACAAAGACAGATTTAGGACACCTATTCTCCATTGAGAGTCAGTGGAACTCAAGCACCTTTCAATATTTTACCCTGGATTAAATTAATAAACAAACTTGGAAGTGAAAAGCAGGCAGGAATGGTGAAAGCCAATCATAAGGAAGCTTATCTAGAGACCAAAGGTAGATAAGAGCTA
This sequence comes from Pelusios castaneus, assembly GCA_007922175.1. Taxonomy (NCBI): domain Eukaryota; kingdom Metazoa; phylum Chordata; order Testudines; family Pelomedusidae; genus Pelusios; species Pelusios castaneus. The sequence goes on from ML685862.1 coordinate 4,392,251, forward strand.
ACTCTGTCGACAGGCTTTTTCTCCATTTAAAAAATAATGAGAGAGAGATTTGAACAGGATGTTGAAGATTCAAGTTAGTGGGCATGTTAGAGACAAGTTGCTTGATAGCTAATCATGATTAAATCACAAAGCTGTGGTGAACACAGTCAACTCAATTCTTTGCACCACGCTAATAAGCAATAAAATACTGTAGTCATATGATCCCAACAGAACTCAGCTTAATCTATAGGAGTCTTACATCTCTGCAACTCCGGTCCAAGCTGCCTCTTGATAAGAGTATCGATTTTAAGATTTTTCTTATTCTATTTGGAGCTAGAGAGGTAATATATTTCATCAGTGATTTTCTCCTTCTCTAGGAGAGAATCATTTCCTCCCCCTCTTTCTGACGCAGTAATAACAGACATTGCTATTACTTTTCTCTGTGCACCAGTATCAATACCAAAATTGGCAGGACTTTGCGCAGAGCTTTCAATAATACTGGTTGTAGTAATTCATTCTAGAAAGTAGCCACTGGTCAAACTATTTTGTTTTAATTTTAGTGTGTCACAAGTTCTGGCTCTTTCCCAGAGATAAATGGTTACATACAGGACAGTCAATCATTTTTCTAAATGTTTTGTTAATAGTCAATTTAGTCATCTGAACAGATTGAGAGTGTTTTTTTCACAATTATATAGGTAAAAGCAGATAAATATGGAAGTAACCTGTTAATGCTTAATGAAGATGATATTTTATTAAAGTTTTCCAGTGCTGTATGGAAAAAAAAACAACCCATATGAACCAACATAGTATTTACAATAATTGAAAGGTTATATAACAAATCTAGAGACTTTGCCTTCAAGCGAGGCTCTTTAGTAACCAAGCTATACCTACATGATACTTAACTTAGGAACTGAGCACTGTCATGCTAGGCCAGAAAAGGCCGAGCAACTTTGCAAATTGAGCCTTTAAAACATATTATAGGAAAACACAATGGTAGTGAGGCTCATTCCTTACAAGTAGAATAATACTTTGATATGCAAATGCATTGTTGGTAGTTATTTGATGATGTTTACATCTATCGTGTTAGAGGTTAGCAATGCTTTCCTGTCTGTCACTGTTCTATGGACTAAAAGTTCAAAAGAAACATATGAACATTTAGATGGGACTTAACTGTTTTTATTTCTCTTTGGAGTTTAAGCAGTAAACACTTGTGAATGGACAACTACCAGGTGCTAATGTAAATAGTTACTAGTGTGCTCAGGACATGGGAGATGACACTTCAAAGCCACAAGCGATCATCTATTAATTGCTCAAGAAAGTACCTGCGCTGTTGTCAAAAATATATTGGTCAGCCTGCATAGATCTATAAAAAACTCTAGTGCAGCTGTTCTCAACCTCTGTGTCGTGACACAAAAGGGTGTCACGGCATAGCAGCTGAGTGTGTTGCTGCACAGCAGCATGTCACCAAAAGCTCCCCACCCACCTCCAAAAGAAATCCTCGGCAGCTGCCTTGGTAGGCTGCTGCCCCTTTAAGAGCTGCCACCAAAATTCCGAACAGCAGCAGCTTTCTGTGGCAACGGAGGCACTCCTGGAAGAGGCACCGCTCAAGCTGCCTGGGGTGGCTGGTTTTTTGCAGCAGCAGGGACTACTCCTCAAGCCTCCTGCCACTGAAATTAGCTGTGGAAGCAGGGTTTTTTGGCAGCAGGAGCCACTTTAATTTCAGCTGCCACCAAAAATGCTGGCACTGGGGGAACTTTGGCAGCAGCAGCCTCGGTGGTGGTGGACTGTGCAGGCTAGGGAATCCCTGTGTTGTGCATGGTTGGAAGCCCTCCCAACTGCATTGCAATACTAACAGGGTTGAGAACCCCTGCTCTAGTGGACTGATCCCTTTTTATCTCACGTCTGTGCAAGCTTTCCAGAGAAAGTTTGGATCACAAGATTGAGATCCCAGCAGCAGGCTGCAATCACGCTGTTAATTCTCATAGGAGAATTAACAAACTCTGTACATAGATTATTCGGTCTTCGTTTCTTTGGACTGGATTTCTAACAAGTGAAGCTGTGAAACAAAGGACTGAGACTCATCCAAGTATTGGATGTACACCAGAGGAACTATAAAAGCCACAATTCTGCTAGAAACCTGACATACATTGACATCGAAATCATTTGTATGTATTTGAATTGCTTTAATCCTCATAGTTCTCTTACAGTTAGTTTCTTCTCTTTTATAATAAACCTTCAGGTTTTAGTTACTAAAGGACTGGTTGGCAGAGTGGTATTTTGGGTAGAATACAAACTTATAGTGATCTGATAATGTGGCTGATCCTATGGGGCCAGGAGAACTCTTTTGGTAAAGGGCATGGTGTTTTAAGTAACTTATCTCTTTATTAAACCCAGTGGCTGACTGGAGGCCAGAGACTGAAATGCGGTAAAAGAGACTCAGCATATTTTGTTTTGGCTTCTTGATAACCAGTGTGGGGGCTCAGAAGCATTGTCTATGGCTGGTTGGGAAGCCTGATTTCAGTATCACCCACCAATGCTGAGAGAATTTGCTCTCCATTTGCAGCCTGCCCTGACCGTAGCATTTTCAGGTGGCTACTCCAGGCACAGATGGGCAACAAACGCCATTAAACATATTTATTGTATCCGTTAAGAATTTTCATTTTCCTCATATATCAGGATGCTGAATACTCAAAATCCAGAAATGTCTTTAGATATTATATGTAGGAATACCGATACAGTCTTTATATCTGATTTTAAAGATACACTCTTTAAAAAAAAAGCTTTGTGAATGATCAGCCTTTAAGGATTATTAGGAACTTTGAAGCTATTAATATGGGGCCCTTTTTAACCTGAATGCCATCAGTGAGAAGATTCTAACTAGCAATGTATATTTAGAGATGATCTCCTATTTCCATAAAGCTTCAAAATATATTTAGTTCACAAAAAAAAAGAGTATAATTGCTATGTAAGAATAATTCCACCAAGAATTAAACTACTTGCCCGGGATCACAAGGCAACTACATCTGACAAAGACATTGTTGCCCTTTAACCATTGTCCAACCCATGATCTTTACTAATGCTGCTTCGGAGTCACAGATGCAGGTTGGGACAGACACATATGACTGCTCTGAAAGGATCTCAAGCTGTATCTACAGAAGCAACACTCCAAGTTTTCCCAATCTTATCAGATTTAGAGAACTGGGTCTTTAAAATTTTAACAAAGAAAGAGGGGGCAGTGCAATTAAGATAAAGGAACATGCTTCAGACTAATACCTTGTCAAGGCTCTCAGTAGTTGGCATCAATGTGAGCCATTCCAGTTTTAGGTGCAGTTTTCCTTTGGAGACCTCATCCAAAGTGAACCACTGCAAAGAAAGCAAATTAAGCAAAATGACAATAGGTAAGTGCTCATCATTACATGAATATTGATAATTACAGTTAGCTAACTGACTTTTTGAAAATTGTAAACTAGAATCCATCAAATAGAGCTTTAATCTAAATGATTCAGAGACACAGAGACTTTACATAAAAGACTGATACAAGTGCTCAGCTTCATAACATGAACCGGCCCATCATGTAGTCCAGGTTCTTGCAGCACAAAAGGCTGTGAGACATTGAGATAATTCGTTAAAAAAATTTAAAAGGTATTCAGGAGTTACAAATGCAGTACAATATAATGATACTGTAAGTCCTTAAGGCTGATATATGGCACAAAGTTCTGCTTCATGATCAAAACCATATAAAAGTCAGATATTAAACTTTTGTACCTGTTGGTCTTCGAGATGTATTGCTCATGTCCATTACACGTTAGGTGTGTGCACGCCCTTATACACGGCTGTCAGAGATTCTTTGCGTTAGTGGTCTCTGTAGAGCCAGCTCTAGAGTCTGTGCTTATGCATCGGTATATGAGGTACCGCCAGCCCTGTGCCCCTCAGTTCCTTCTTGCTATCAACTCTGACAGCGGGGATGGAGGGTAGGGTATAGAACGGACATGAGCAACACATCTTGAAGGACAACAGTTATAAAATATTATTAACCATTTCATCATCTTCAAGGGTTTACTGATGTCAATTCCACGTTAGGTGATTCACAAGCAGTATCCCTGGAAGTGGATTCACAGTTCATAAATGTGCTGCAGTATGGCTCTACTGAAGCTGGTGTCATTTGAGGCTTGCTGGGTGATAGCATACTGGGACATGAAAGCATGAACTGAAGACCATGTAGCAGTTCTGAATATGTCTTGGATTGTCACTCGCTCTAGGAAAGCTGCTATTGAGGCTTACACCCTGCTTGAGTGAGCTGCTACAAAATTGCTGATGGAGGCACTTTTGCTTGTTTATAACACAAGGAGGAAACCAGTAGACCTTTCATCCTTTCTGCAACTGCAGCAAAAGAGCTCTGTTAACCTTTGGAAGGGTTTAATCCTTTCAATATAGAAGGCCAAGGCCTATCCAACATCTGTGACACCACCTTCAGTAAGAAGGTTGGGTGGGTGGGGTTGCAGCTGGAGTTTGCCGTGAACTTTTAGGGATAACACTGCTAAACCTGGCTGGTTTTTCTGAGGAGCTGGTATGTGCAGACCCAAGGACTTCAATGTTGCCCTAAAATCTTTCAGGTTGTGGAGCTTGAACTCCTTTGGCAGGGGACCTCCATCTCAGACCCGTAGACCAGGGTCAAAGATTATTCAAAATAATGCCAAGCCTTCAAAAAGCAAATCTGGTATTGTTTGTTGGACATCTGGGAGACTGCTGGACACCTGTAGACTTGAACTCCTCCTCACAGCAGCTGGAGATGACATTGTTCAAGTAGCCCAGTTCACCATGTCCAAGGTGGCCCCAGCGAGGTCTTCCCCAATGTCTTGACCTCCTCCATGACTGCTGCGAACTCCAACCTGGAGTCAGCCGGGAGTAGTCATTGAACTCTGATGTGGTGCCCTGTGAGTTGAAGTTATAGAGGATCAAGATTGCTTTCTGGTTCATGTTACAAAGCTGGAGCTTCACAGTGGAGTAGACCTTTTCTCATGAAGAGGTGCGTCTTCTTTGAGAGCCTGGATTTGGGTGATGTAACTTGTTGCACCTGCCTCTCTTTCTAATTTGCAATCACTACTACCAGACATCCTGGCTGTGGATGAGTGAACAGGCACTCGTACCCCTTTGAAAGTGCAAAGTATTTTCTTTTTATCACTTTAGCTGTAGAGGGGATAAAGTAAATATCTGCCACAAAGTTTTGTTACTGCCTGGATCATCTTTATAAGAGGCAAGGCTACTTTAGAGGGGCCTTCCAGTGCTAAAATGTCCACCATGGAGTCCACTAACCACATCACACTTCTACTTGGACCCTAGATTCTGGGCCACTCTCCGTAACGGCTCCTAGTGGGCCCTGTTGTCCAGAGGGTCCTTGTGGTACGCTTGCTGACCTGTGTTTTTGAGGCTGGTGACTAGGCTCTCACTCCAACTTCAAGGAGGACAGTTCCTCCCTTAGGAACAGTGACTCCTCTTGTTGGCTGCAGAATGGAATAGGGGAGTGATACCAGAAAGATAGTGATTGGTGACAGGATGTGCCTGGGCAGTGCTGCATTGGAGGGAGTAGTACTGAAATGGTAGTGAGCAAATGAGGTGCCAGACTGCAGGGTGCCGAGGATCAGTGCCAGGGAACCAGCAACAATTGCAATACTAGTGGTGACTGGTGCCGTGAGGGCAGTGATCGGTACTGGGAAGACCAAGACCAGCAATATGTAGCTGGTGAGTCTCGCCTCCATATTGGAAACCAGGGATGCGGTTCTGGGAACTGGGGTCAAAATGGGGAATGGTGCCTGTTGACTGACCACTGTGGTAGCTTATCCTTGGAGACAGGTGCCTTTAACCTCTCCGATGCTGAAGGTAAGACCAGTGGAGTAGGAGGCACAGGGAGACCATCAAGTCACATGAAAAGTCTCCAGCATTGAGGGTAACATTAGGTGTAGGGACCAGCTAGGAGTTGGGGGTAGCTCCCTCAAAGGACTTGCAGCCCTGAGAGGAGAGGCTGATTTTAGCCACTCTGGAGTAGGTGATTGGCCCAATGTGGGTCCTTTACCCAATCCCATCTTCTTATCCCTCTTCGATGAATAACTTCAACTGACACCCTGCTTGTTTTGCCACTTCTTCAGCATTGGCAAAGGCGAATGGTAGCAAGAAGGCCTTGGTGCTACTAAGGCGCTCTGCACTGAGGTTGAGGTACTGGGCACCAACTCTGAGCAGCAAAGTTCTGAAGCCAATCTGAGTGTCGCCTCCATTAACTGAACTTTCAGGAGAATGTCCCTGTCTTTCTTAGTCCATGGCCTGAAGTCTTTGCAAATCTTGCAATTATCCCTCACATGTGTTTTCCCCTCACCACTTTAAACAACTGGTGTGAGGGTCATTAAGTGGGAAGGGGTTATGGCAAACAGATCATAGTGTGAAGCCCAGGAACCGGGGCCTGCTCCATCTCTGGGTGAAGGTCTCTGACTGGACATCCATCCATCCTTCCTCCCTCACTGACTCTCTACAAGAACCTTCAACAACTATCAATGAAAAGAACCAAAAGGGACTTGTGAATACATGAGAGAAAGCCATTCAATCAACTGCCAGAGACAGAAAGAAGGAACGGAAGAGGTGCAGGACCAGCAGTGCCTCATATACTGCTGCATGATACAGATACCACTAAGGCAAAAAATCTCTGACAGCTGTGCACTAAGGAATAAACACACTTAAAGAATTGACATGAGCAAGCACTTGAAGAAGAACAATGTTACTTTAACTAGTTTGATATGTCTAACAATATTTCATCTAGACAAAAGAAAGAACAATTCTTCTGGGCTCTTGCTTTTTACAAAGACCGAATGACCAAAATTATGTCAGTCCTTTTGACGTTTACTTCCTGCTTGCAGATGCTGGCAACCTTAGACATGGCATGATAAAATATGAAAGACTTCTTCCTGCAACCTTCACTGATCCAAACCATTCATTTCTGTGAATAATCCCAACAAAGTAGTTAACAACTGGGACTATGCATGACACCAACATTCATTCACGCGTAAGGACCACAGGACTTATTGCCTTGAAAAAAGGGCAAATATCAAAGAAAGAGTGAGAGACTTACCTCATCTAGTAGGCGCTCCTTCTCAACTTCAGTTAGATCTATCATTAAACTAGAAGAACAACAGTACTTTAGAGGGGAATCACAAAACCTAGCACAGGACATGACAAGCCCATTTACCCTGGCAACTAAAATTTTCCAGCAGGCTCCTTCTGAAGGGAGGATCTGAGAGAAAAGTAGCAAAATGGCCAAGCACTGCTATTCCTTTAACATGACAAAGGGAAGTGAGGGAGCCAAGTGGCTGGAACAAGATCAGAGGGAAAGACATGAAAGAGCATGACTGAGCTGCTGCTCTTGTTTACAATATGGAATGGAGAAACCAAGGAGCAGAGAAGCCTTTGAGCTCCTGCTTCTTTACAAGTGGTTGAGGGGAAGCACAGAGCGTTGGCCCAGTTGTAGAGAAGGAACTGGGGGAGGGAGGGTGGAGGGCAAGAAATTCCTGTAAATTGAAGAGACCAGCAGGGGCACCACTGAAGCCTTTTAAGAGGTAGATGGCAGAATTATTTGAAGAAGGAGAGGTGGAATTGACGGGGGGGGGGAGGAGAAGGGAGGGGACCGGGACAAAAATGGGTTTGTGGGGGTTGGGATGCTGGGGATAAGCATGTTGCAGAAGATGTGGCAATTCAGATATTTTTCACACCATCTAGTAGGGTTAGTTCTCAGACAAGTAAAAGATCAAGGAACATTTTCAAACTCTGTTTACAAAGACAAAAGAGGTGCAGTTATTCTGTTGTTTGAAGTTATCTTTACTTTGCCTGCAAGGAATATTATATATTCAACACAGGTTTGATTTTGCAATGCTACATCTGCTTTCATTAAGGATTTAATTTTTTCAGTCCAGAATGAGACATTTTTAGACAGAGTATTTTGAAAACTGCACAACTTAGTATTTTCTATAACACAACTTTAAAACGATAATGTTTTTGAAAAATTAACTAATTTTCTGTAAATGTTTCCATTTCCACAATTTTTGAAGTTTAAATTGAAGGAGAGAAAAATCCGTGTCATCAGAAACTTGTACAAAATGTTAGACTGCTTAAGAGTTAATTCACTTTTAAAGTGTCTTCATATGCATACAGAGGTCAATTTTATCTACAGAATGGTACACAATAGTCCCATGTTTGGGGGTTTTTTGAGACTTCAGAATACGTATCCAGGGAATTAGGGAATTCTTCAATTTGTTTATTTAAATTATTTTTAAAAGATACATTATTTTAAAATTTAATTTTATACCAAACCTCAATATATTCAAGAAATTCCAAATGAGTATTTGAGAACATTTCATTTCTTTGGCCATATTTAGCAACCAATCTTACTGTAGCATTTACCTTCCCAAAAAGTCATCTTTGTCTGGATCTTCATCAAAGAGCTCAATCTCCAGCTCCTGTCCTGGATGTTCATACACTAAGGCCTAGGAGTATAGTAGTTATTAGCAACTAGACTACACCATTAATGTTAATGGTAAGATCACCTAGTCGGTATTACAATAAAAAAACAACAATGGAACATTGTGAACCACAGTACCTACCACTGGGCATTTGTTATCACACAAAGCAAATGCAATAATAAATATTTAATCTGAATTTGCGGAATGAGTCGTCTATTTTTAAGTGATTTTAGCATATAAATGCTGAAAACTAGATGCGTTAAAAAGTATCAGTAGCATTATCTAGAAGTAACAGCGCTAGACTGAAGTTTTAGAGTTAACATAACACTTTCTGGCTTTAGATAGATTCCCTTATTTTAATTAAAGTGCCTAGAATTTGTCTTCAGAAATGTTGGGACTAATCCCAGACTAAAGAAATTTACGTCTTAAATCAATAGACCATTTATGTATCAATAACGTGGATTTTAACAGAAGACACATCCAGACATTTATCTGCGAAATCTCCATAATATTTTCCATTGACCAGAACAAAGTGACTCAGATTGGAAAACAATTTTAAATTGTGCAGCGCAGACTCTGGCAGATTGTACCTCATATACTTCATTCCACTTTGGACTGAGATTTTCTTTGATGACTTTGCTTTGGAATATTTGGTTGCCAACACGAATGACTCCATAAGGGTCTGACTTTCCCTTGACAAGTCCCTTCAGGTAAGTGTCTTTCCCTTCCAGATCCTGAGCTTCAATGAAGTGTATCCTTAGAACACCCTGAGAAAACAAAGAAGTGTGTTTACTGGGTGATCTAGAAATCTCTATGATCATTAATAGTCTCAAAAGCAGTTTCTGTAAACTCTTCTAAAACATTCCATCACTATTTTGAGACTATATTTGTGTTTAATGTGGATGCCACTAGTTTGTATTTCCAAATGTTTTTATAGTAATAATTTAATCGACAGCCTCTGACTTCTTTCAGTTGAGGTCTTCAGAACCAAGATAACTAGAATGCTATTGTTACTTTTTGCAAACACAAGTGTCACAGTGTTGCTGGCCCCACTAAGAGAAGGGATGGACAAATGCATGTATGATGGGCCTCTTTAAGGAGAACCAACTCATCTCAGGCAATTGGAAATAATTAACCACCTAGGCGTCTGGGTGGAATCTGAATGTCAAACAAGCAACAGGACCTGATAAAAGGCTACAAGCCTCAGTTAGGGCGAATGGTAGAGAAAGACAATTTGTGAGGGGGAAGTCAACTTTCCAGGGAAGAGAGTGGGAGAATTACCAGGGAAAGGAACTTCAGGAGGGACCTCCCCAATAGTCATAGGAGGTCAGCCTATGAAGAGCTGAGCTTGAAGTCGTGGCAGGAAGCCCCTGCTTCCTAGGAAGGAATCAGCCTTGAGAGTGACTCTTAGGTAAAGGATCTGGAGATGGGATTGACAAACTCAAGTGGAGCATGTCTTCTTGCTAAGAAGCCTGGGTGAAGCTTTCTTGTGTCTGTTTAATTTTCCATTAATAAATGAGACCCTCATAAAAGTGGGAGGAGACGGCTGGAGGTGGAATGGCTGTTCAATTAATTAAAGTCATGCTAAACTTACTAACAGTCTGTTGGGAGAAATTAAGAGAGAGCATCCCTGGAGCACCACACTTTGCCACAAGTGGGCACACAGGGATGACACATCTTTTAGAATAGTCATATCAGTCTGCCATGGCTTCTGCATGAGGAGAAGGAGGGCCACTGTCAGGTCCTGGGAGGGCGAATTTCTACTCTGAAAATAAAATACTGAGCAGTGATGCAAAGAAACTTCAGATCTAATGGGATCTGAACTATGGCATCCAGCAACCTGGCTTATACTATAATCTAAAATTAAATAGTTATTTTTAAATGTTTTAATAAAAATAACCATCTGGGGTTTTGATCTTAAGAATCTAACCACTTTGGTTAGTGGGGGAAAACTTCTAGCAACACTGAAGATATTAGTATAACACAGCTATATTTTATAAACTCTTTATAAACTGAACTGCAATATAAACAATATAGTATTCAGAATAAATTGTACTGTTCCATACAGAAACAGCTATAAAATATGATTACACACACATACAGGTAAATACGTATCCTGAAAAACACCAATACCATACTCAATTGCTATATTAATGCCAGTTTACTTCATAATACAAAAGCGCTTACCTTTGGTATAGGAAACCGTAACTGGGCAATCTCTACTTCACTCACAAGGGGGACTGTGATTCGATTTGGAAGCACCAAGTAATTGGATATTATATCCAATATAATGGTGTCCGATAAACCACTGTTGGAGAAAAAGTAACAATTACGTAACAAGATAAAGATTTTAAGGCCATGTCCATGAGACATTAACACATTGTAGTTGCTTGAGCATGAAAACTTGCAATCCTCATAATAATAGAAGTTCTTAGCAGATCTACAATTATCCTTAAAATACTAGCATACTACAGGACAATAATAAGCAAAAATGCGGTAGCAAGACTACTTTGAGCCAGTATCCTTAGTGTCCTTAGTGAACTTTTCACACACATGTACAAAATCCTCAGTGAGAAGGCACTGGACTTTATCTTTTTTCAGGACAAAAATAACATGCCTGCATATTCTGTGGAGAGGATATAAAGAAAAAAACCACATCTCTATATCCTTATTGCATGGTACTGTACAGGAACTTTTTATTAATCAACATTTTGCCCTTTATATTGTTCTCCAATTAAGCTGCATAAATGCATGCCAGGTTTTTTTTGGGTAAAGGCCATTTTTCTTCTGTGGAAGTTGTATACATTTTTTTTCCTCTAATTTATCTGGATTTTAAACCTCACAGTATTTTCACCCTAAAGAGCCACCAGGGGGAAGAAGCACATGTAAAATAATAGAAAGGACTAAGGTACTCTATTGTATGTTATGCCTTTTCATCATGCCTCTCACCATCATTATCCAGAAGAAAAGGTTACTAAATAAAGTATAAGGTTTTTTATTTCCATTATATATTGATGAAGGAGATTTTAACTCTGTGGTTTTTTAGTTTTTAAATGTGATTGTTTTAATCATTCAACTGTTTTGGAAAGCTACACTGTTCTATATTGTTACAAAACAAGCTATCTTTTTAGCAAGAAATCAAAGAAATTAGGACTTAAATTAAAAACAAAATGCACAAAGAAAAAACACGATCTGTGAGAGTGAAGCATAGCCTGCAGTAAACAGAGAGCTAGTATCACACCTTGAAGAGGAGGAGCACTAAAATCACCCTGGTTAGGAATCATTACGAAAATCACATTTCTCCTCAGCAAAGTCAATGAGAAAACACGAGGATAGGATCTAAACTAAGCTCTGAAACCACATTAGTACATGTCTGGAGAAACAGCGCTATCTGGTTGTACGACAATGGTAAAAAGAGGGTGTGTAATTCACGACTGGTAAGGGCCAGCAGCAGCAATAGTGCAGGAACATTTAGGAGGTTAAACCATGGTTAGAGGAAACAGTGAAACGTACCTGAGCCCTCTCTAAACCACAGCTTCAAGTATTCACTAGAGATGGTGGAGCTGTATCAGTGATGGATTGCAAATTTGATTTTGTTGGTGAAGCCACACACTTTAAAGATGCTATTTTCAACTTTCAGTGTAGACAGGACTTAAGACAATAAACAGGAGCAAATGTTTTGGACTACTCACAACAGGATGTACAAAACGGACTATTTGTTTAAAGTAAAGCTTCAGCTGCACTCAGGAGTAACCCTGATTCAGCAATTGGTGTAGCTGCTAAGTGTAGACAAGGCCAACCCAGGAGGTTTGCACTGAATGAACTGATGGCAAATTCTTGGTTTGGTGTCAGTACACGTAGAGTACAGCCCAGACCCCCTCAGTTACTGAACTGGGGCTATTCTCAAGTATTGACAAGGCCCAAATCACAAGTTATATTTTGTATCCCTATTTGGTATTTATTAAATATGCATCATACTGTTAGAAAAAAATACACATCTACTTCTTTCTGGAGCACACATACTACATGTCACCATTATGTTACTGTCCTTTCCATCCTTCATGAAGTACACATTCTTCAATAGGCCAGAACATCCCGACTCCTACACATATATCCCTCAGAACTGCACAATGCTTTTCTGACACATTCAAATCCGAAGACAAGTTGTACCATCAGAAAGTTTTATTTTATCTGACTAGAGAAAACAGTGCTTAGGTACTACAATTTTTGGATCGTTAAATTCCTTTTCAAACGTCTTTGCTTTAATTGTTTAAATCAGACTAAGTTAGCTGAAAGTTAAAAATATTTTTTAGGAAGTAAACCAACATTTTAAACACATTAATAAACCTTTTTTTAAATACAAAAAACAACAAATATGATGGCAAAGTTGCATCGAAGCATTAACCTATATATTAAAGTTTCATTTCGAAGTATTTGCTGGTAAGTGGATAAACCTCCGAAAACAGAAGCTGATAACAGATTCAACATATTAACTGTAGTTTGAGCAGTGGATAACTAAAATAGGCATTTGAATCTGAAAGCTACAAATTTGCTTTCTCCTCCTGCCTCCTGTGCATCTCTGAACAAGTATGTTAGCTGAGGGAAGCATGCAGATAAGAGAAGGCACTCCCATCTCTGGAACCTTCCATGTGAACATGAAACTCCAATACAAAGCCCTAGAGGTGGTCACTTAATGCAGTGGTTTTCAAACTTTTTTCCTTGGGACCCAACTGAAAACAAATCATCTTTGACCAATGTGTTCTATTCCTGCGGTGGTGGCAGCAGGGGCCCCCACGACCTAGCGCCTGACAGTCCGCGACCCAGTACTGGGTCCTGACCTGTAGTTGGAAAACCACTGACTTAATGAAACTGGCAGTTTCTAATCCTTCTCACCAAAATACTCAGGTATCTTTAAAATACATTGAACTTCTAGGAAAATGTTTTATTTTTACTGGGTGTATGAAGTCCAGTCAAATGGAGGACTCAAAATCTGGCAGGTAAAAAGTCTAAAACCAGACATTTGTGATACTTTAGTGAATACTGATAGGCTTTGCAGCTCAAGTGAAAACCAGCAAAATAAACACATTATAGTGAGACAGCAACAAGGGCCTGTAATTACCAAGTTTACTGTAATGGGTGGAGCTTTCCCAGTTAACCTCAAATATTTACCACCCTGAGTTTTGGACAGCTGGACTGGGAAAACGAGAACTGCTACATTTTTTCACTCCAAGAAGAGGTGTGTCGAGCAAAGAGGGACTGCTAGCAAGTCCTCTTCCAAGAAAGAACTGCTTTCTTCCAACTGTTACATTGCTGCAGACTACAGCGAAAATGCCAGTAATTTACTAAAACATTTTCAGCTCTGTACAGAAAGCTGATGTACAGCAATTCTTATTAAAAGCCAGTAATTTGTTAGCAGTCTGTCACAACACACTATTTATATCTGTGACAGCACAGTTTCCTCCTACACCTCAAATAAGAAATAATTACAATCACTATGGTATCTGTTAGCAAATAACTGATTTGTTAACGGCAATCACTATCTTAGGAACACAGGAACTGCATCACTCCATCCTGCTCAATGTCCCTTCTCTGATACTGGCTACTATCAGATGCTTAAGGCAGGGCAAGAAAACCCATACCAGACAATTATGGAATATCTTGCCCAAAGGTAGAATTTTCCTTCTAATCACTGTCAGCTTGTGGTTCACTAGTGCCCTGAAGCATAAATGTTTATGTCACTTATATTACAAAGTTATTTGTATCCTATTAACCTAACAGTGGCCATTCCCTACCCGTATAAACCCTGAATTCTACTAAGTTCACGGCTTCAGTGAGGTCTTGTGGCAATTTTTATCACGAGTTAATTAAATTTTGTAAAATCAGATATTTCCTTTTATCAGTTTCAAACATAAGCTTCCCCTGAACTTCAAGAAGCACTTGACTAATACATCCCATATGTACTGAAAGAGAGGAGCATCAAAGTTAATCCTAGTCCCCGCTAGTGTGTGATTTAGATGTTGGGTCAATTTAGGGATAAAAAAAACTAAAGTATATTACTTAAGATAAACACTTCAAGCATAGTCTCAAAATAAACCATTTAAAGAAAAACATTGAATAGCTGATAAAACTTCCAGAGCCACAAACACAGATTAGATGGTCAATGGGAGACTTTATGTCCTTCCCTTAAAGCAGCAACATCTTACTCACCACTAGTTACAACGGCTAAAATAAGTTTGTTTTGAATGTCCGCCTTAAATCAAAGAAAATAAATGCAAATACAGCACTAATGTGTTATTGGTGAGACTAAACACACAAGTCAATTCAATTTTAGTTTCCACAGTAACTATATCTCGCCCACATTGCACGTATTATGTTGAGGTTGCTGTGGTAACTGTTACTGAGTTTTTCACTTTGGCGTACTTATACAGTTTTATTTACATTTTAGGTCTTCGTTTCCAAGAAAACTAATATACAGATAGAGAGAGAAGACTCTCTTAAGTCTAGTGAGCCTAAATGTTGCTGATATTTTGACTGGTTTAATCAGATGGCAAAAGGAAAGATTCTTCAAAGGCTGTATTCTAGAAGGATATAATTTTCTCTTCGGCCAAGAGGACTTCCTTTCCTCCAAGAGTCAGTCTTAAATGGGCATTGAACAAAAGCGGTTAGGCAACTATTAACCTAATTTATTAACGTTATTCGAATTTCAGCTTGTTCAGTTGGGATTTCATAAACAGATTCAAATATCTTCAAGTGAAACTGTTTTAGTCATACATATTGAGTATTAATCTCATTCCTTAATTCTTTAAAATCCAAGAAGGTTACAAAAAGATTCTGGAAACAGGTAAGACTTGAGAGTTCAAACACCTTATTTTCAAGTTTCAAACTTAAGTTTGGCTTTTGTGATTGACCCACGAGTTTTCTAATTTGATCCCAAATGTCTGAGTCAAACTCATTCCCCTCATTAGCCTAAATATGGATAACTTTAATGTGAGGGACTTCATGGTGGTCTCCTAGTTAGCATCAAAATCCTGATATCACAGCCTTTTTTCACCCCACCTACTTCTTCAGTTTGTGAGAAATTTTTATCCTTCAATTAGTTTACTATCACAAACCTAGGTCAAAGTGTTTCTTACTTTTACATATAAAGAAAAATACTCGTTGGTCACTTAATTTGGTCACCACTGAGTGCAGGTCCCTAGAAAGTTTTGAAAGAAGGAAAATCAAACACTTCAAATTAAGGAAAAAATAATCATGAACATCTTTAGAATGAACTTCTATGAGAAAACCCTTCCCCCCTTGTATATTATTTAGTTTTAAACAAGTAGACCATAATCATGGATTATATTAAATCTTAGTAAATGAAATTCATATAAGTTCTTTTTCTCTTTATTTTTTAAAATTCTTTTTCCCACTGAAGTGAATGGGAAGTTTCAAGCCCTCAAAGGCCTATTGCTATTGCACACATATACACACAACACTGGTAGCTTACTAGACATGAGAGTTGATTGGGAATATAATTTTCCATTCTTGCAAAAACTTTTCAAAAACCATTTTTCATCGGAAGGAAAAAAGAAATTCAATTTCATTTAAATGGATTTTTTTTTGTTTTGCCAGCCTTCTGGCTTCCCAGAATCCTTCCACATGGGCAGTTCAGGATGCCAATTGTGAACAATTTGACTGAAAAAAAACTGTTTTGTTGGAAATTTTTCAGCCAGTTCTACTAGACATGACCTTTTCTTACATTACTATAATTTTTATCATTAAATAATTTCTACAGCACTCTCAATGAAATATTAAGTAGCAATGAGCCTTACGCCATTTACCTACATCTTTAGCTGCTTTGAACATTTTAGATTGTCTAATTTTCTGTCTGCCCCTTTTTGAGGTGGAGAAATGGACAAAGAGGTAAAACAGACATCGTGACTTTTATTATGCTTACTTCAGTCCTGGAACATCCAGAAGATTGGTCAGTCCTGTCCAGTTAATTTCCAGAAGCTGTAAACAGGAGAAAAAAAATAAAAGCTGCTCACAGTTCCCAGTGCTGAAGAAACAAAGCAGATAAACAAGCATTTTGACAGGTAGAAAGCTGACAGCTAGCTTCCAGGAAGTTATTGTTTTTAAACTAAAAACCAGAAAAAACCCCACAAGCACACAATTTCAGTTTTGTTTTTAAATTAAAAACCACACTGGTCCTATCATTAATTTCTCAATAAGAAGTGCACACATAACAATATCAAGAGAGTTCTAGACATGTCAATCCAAAAAAATGTACTATTATCTGTGGTGCCCAAGCTCTGGCCCACCACAGATTTTCCTAAGGCCTATGGCCAGCTTCAGCACAATATACTAAGGGCCAATTTATTAGCATTTTGTCATCACGTCTACATCATTTTAGTTTACAAACAACCTATCTAAATACATGCAAAACAAGCTGAACTTAAATATGATTGTGCATAGATAGGTTGTGCACAGTTTTAGGTGGCCCTCCTGTGTAATAAGGTTGGGTACCACTACTATAATTAGTGGATTCCTCCTTCGGTCAAATATTCATAATTCAATCTGCACCTACTTCTTGACAAAGTGACTAATGAAAGGCCTTATCTACACTGACAAAACTGTGGGATCAATTGAGTGGGCAGTGTAGACCCACTCAATCAATCCTGGAGGCGCTTTCCAGTTGACTCAATAATTCCACCCCCCAAGTGGAGTAAGGATGTGTCGACCGGAGGGCGCTTCAAATCGACGCAGCTGAGTGAAGACAGCCCGGTAAGTAGGAGTAACTAAGTTGGCGGGAGAGACGCATTCTGCAGCAATGCGTATCTCCTGTCGACTAAGCCCCATAGTATAGACCAAGCCAAAGACACAACAGTATTGAGTCTACAAATAAAACAAGTCTCCCCAGCGTTAGTACTCAGCTATAATTTATTATTGGAGACACCCATCATTTTTCATTTACTTCTAGATTGTGAAAACCTACCTTTATATTATTACTTTAATTCACTGGACTTTGTGAAAAAATCAAGCATAAACCTGAAGTTCTTGAAAATTATGTTCAAAAAGTGAACTCAACATCTCTTCAAGCTCTCTTCTCTATTTGTTAGTGTCTCTCCTGAGTTGGCTCATGGCACACTAGAGACCTGAAGAACAGTGTTTGTAAATGCAGCACCTCAACTTATACCATGAAACTCTGTGATGGAGTTTACAGATCACACACTAAACATGTGCTAGGCACAGAGCAGTGCTGGGCTAGAGAGGTGGGAGGAATAGTTAAAAGGATCCTGGTAGCCCAAGGGACAAGGGGCTGCTGTAGGCTGCACCAGGAAACGATACCGATACCTGGAGCTGTGAAAGGAGTGGCTGTAACATTCCTAAGACTACTCTGGATGCAGAGATCCAGGTTCATCTACCCTTTCTTTAAGAACTGGAAATGCATAAGAGACAGAGAACAAGATCTTGTCCCACTGATAGACTAACCTCATATTCCTGAGCCCACCATGACCTAGAGGAGCCACAGCGTGGTAGGAAGTGACTTGGGGTAAGTATAACTTGGGGTGGATCAGCAAGTGGTCCAGAGACTGTAATGCCTCTCTTGGGCCCTGGCTTGGGTACTGCTGGAGAAGCCCTGGGTCCCCCTACTTTGCTCGCCTGTATCTCTACCATAACAGAACCCTAAGGGTAAGGCTAATAGAAGCAATACTCATAGACTCTAAGGTCAGCACAATGCAGGCCACAGAACCTTGAAGCCTGCCACATATGAATCAAGCCAGGGCCCTGTCTAGAACTAGTCCAGAAAGGACTGTGGAGCTACTGCCTGACCTCTAGGCTACCTCGCTATCAGACTGACTTGCTACACCGCCATGCATGGAACTGTTTGTGGCATGCATTAACAACCATAGGAGAGGTTCTTCCATAAATCTAGGTTGTTAGCTTCAGTTCGTGTTTTATTTTTTACTATACAAATGTCAATGTCCTTATTGATTATATAAATACCTAATCCTTTCCTGAATCTTACTAGGATCCTGGCCTCAACGACATGTGGCAGTGAGTTTAGGATTAATTGTGCCTGGTGTCAAAATATATTTCACTTTATCAGTTTTAAAATATGTTGTCCTTCAATTTCATTTAATATTCCTTTTTTTTTTTTTTTTTTTTATTGAGAGTAAATGACAGAATCCTTGGGTGATGCCTTTACAGGCTGATATTTATAAAGACACACATAATATGATTATTTAATTCATATAATTTACAAGTTCAAATATGTAAACACACATAAGATAAGCCGTTTGATTAGAAAAACTCCGTTTTGGGTTAGCAAAATTAAAACAATGCCAACAGCTCCCTCTGTTCTCTTGCAAGATAAAGCTCCTTGTTGGTTTTGAATAAGTAAACAAGCTGATAAAACATATTTTAGAAAGTAGAAAGGAGATTGTAGCCTAAGAAATTCAATTTTATCAATTGCAAAAAATTAGCTGAATGGAAACAAAATGCACTCAAATGGTAATATGACCAAGCAGAATGGCACAACACCCTTTTGCTTCCTTCTAGGTTTTAGCTGAACCACTATGCTGTTTCTTGACCTAAAAATATCAAAGACTGACTTTTGCAACTAAGTATAATGTGTGGTTATGAAAAATATGTGGCAAGGCTCATATATAGTCATTTCCGTATTTAAAAACCAGAGCTCGTGACAGTCTTTTTAAAGAGCCAAATCTATCTCAACCGTTTGCTGTAACTGAAAAGTACCCTTGAAATGCTTCCACTAACAGTGAACAACAAACAAGACCGTGTCTTTACATACTATCATACATGTGAAGATTTCAATGTAGTTTTATGAAGATGGGTAAGTACAACTATTGGACAGACTGAAAAACTGAGGCACAGATATGAAGCAACTTGCCTAATTTCACAGTAAGGTAAGGAAACCAGATCTCTGAACATTCAGTATAGAGCCCTGCAGCTCTGTGGGTATCCGCTTCAGATCCGCGGGTATCCGCAGATCCACTGTTGTGGATTGGAGGTTGGATGCAGATTCTATTTTTATTTGCCATGGGTGCGATTGCTGCAGCTACTGCCTCTGCTGCAGCTGCGGAGAGCAGTGAGCAAGCAGGGAACAAAGGAAGAGCTCCAGCCAATCTCAGCTCAGCTCTGTTTGCGGTCTGCCAGTCAATCAGAGACAGTCACTCATGGGAGCTCAGCTTACCGACTAGTCCCACCGCTGACTCTAGGAGCCCCAGCAACTCCCTCTTCGCCCTCCGCCAGCAGTCAGCCACACGCTCTGCTTTTATATTCAGAGCAGCAGCTGCCGAGAGGTGGGGGCGGTGTAGAATGCGGATGAACGTAAAACCTGGCATGCAGATCCCTGATCAGATACAGGCTGACATGAGTGGATGCGGACTGGATGCAGATCCACATTTTTGAATCTGCGCAGGGCTCTAACCCACTACCTCTGCTCCTACTACTTGATAGTGCTCAACTATTATGAGGATAGAGGTTTGTGGCTTCAAAAGTACTCCCTTGGGGAACTTGTGGAGGCAATAGCTATGATGGCAACTTCTGCGGAGAAGGCACCTCTGGGACTTTGATCCAGTCACGACCCTACTCTCACTCATCACTGCTGCTGGGCCTCTAGGAAACTGGGGACTTGTGACAACGAAGTTACCTGCTGCAGAAGGCTCAATCTTGAACTCCTTTCTTAAGGAAAACACTCACTGTAGAAAAGGAGTGAGATTAGGATTCAAAACCAAATATTAATGTAAAATCAAAAGGTACTCTATATTTTGGGAGAACTATAGCTAGACTGGATTCTATACCTTGCCTGCCTCCGGTACTCAGTGGTCAGGCAAAGCAGAGGGCCAACCTCAATGCAAAGTCTGCATAACCTTAAACAAAGACGTGAATGTTAACTGTAACAGCCTTCTCAGAATTATTATGTCCTACTGTTCTGAAATATATGAACTGCACTAATTTTATGACCAATCCTCAAAGCCCTAATGCATGTGCTCAACTATACAAGCATGTGAATAGCCATACTGACGTCAGTGGATGATTCTCTGCTTGATAGTAAGCACATACTTAAATATGCTGTTGAATAAGGGTCTTCATCACCAACAATTATCGGGTAATACGTTGAGCCATTAATTTAACAACAACAAAAAAAGATAATATTACAATATATACCTTTTTTGTAAAAAAGGCTGGGGATACTACGAAGAGAACATAATCATAAGCAAAATGAATGCTGATCAAAATCTTAGACTATCTTGGATTTATGCAGAACATCATCTGACAAAGGAATTTTCAATGCATGGGCACAAATCCGAATTTTAAAGACCCACAGACCCAGGAGTGGGGTTGTAAAAGTCACCAACACAAAGGGGGAAGAATCAGGCTGTAAAACAATTCTATCCACTTCTGTGACTGATCATTTAAACTTTAGGGCAATAAAATGGATGGCAATTAGCAGGAATGCCAAAGAGGTAGCCGATAAGCAGCAATGGCCTGGAAAGAGGGCAGACACATGTATCCCCTCTACACTCACTGCAGAATTTTTGTTGGAATGAGGAAGCAGGAAAATCGAAGGGCGTCCTCTTTTAAGCTTCCCATTCACCTGACTACCTTTCCCTACTGTCCCCCCTCCCCCCTGCAGGACAAGCACATGTGGGAAGATAGGCAAGAATAGCTGCTTTTTCCAGCCAACAGATGATATGGTGAATGGAAAAAATAGGCTAATCTATTGGAGACCCAGGTACTGGGATGAATAAAGGGTGGTTAACATACATTGAATAGATGAGGCACAAAACACATTTCAGATTTCAACAGGAGGGACATTTCAGATGTTTTGATAAAAGATCTACGCTGAACTGGTATATGTAGCTCCACTCTGAATACGAACATTTTCCTGTTCTCAGGTATCAATCAGTACTTTCTGTATTGCTGCTGAACAGTCCAAAATATGGCAAGAATCTGCTCTCTCCTTGCAATCAGTGGTAATCACTTAAGGACAATTACTGTATTCACCAGCTGAAACATCACTAAGGGAAGATCAACTGAAATAAGGTGGAACCAGACCTTGCACTATATTTCCCATTCATTTTGGAAAGCAGCTATAAAGAAAAGTTAATAGTCCCTTCTGTGGTGCCAAGGTCAAGGGACATCTCTCAAAAAATTACTTATCCTGATGACTTACATGGTGCTAACAGGGAGTACTAAAGAACACTTGCCAAACTGAAAGATGCACATTACATTCATTCAATCAGGCAGTATAGAGTTACTTGTTCACATTAACACCAGCCAGTAGGTTTTTTCAACCTTGTCATGAACTCCTTGCTAAACTTTTTAAGTGGCCTGAAATATCCCAAGAGGAAAAAGTTCATGTGAGCCTTGTTTCATGAAGAGGTTTATTAAGATGATGGATTGAAAGGGATTGTGTCAACACATGACAAATGTATCTATGTTAACTCACAATGTACACATACACTTAGAACATGCCTACTATGAAATGCAGCTGTTAGTATTTTAGCACTGCACAGCCAAAGTTACAGAGCTGCAGTCCCAACATGGAGTGAGAATTATCTGAGTACTGCAAAAGAGAGAATAAATATACTCCTTTAAATTTCTTAAACCAAAATAACAAGCCCTCAGGTCAGAATGCTCTGAGCATTAAAACAAAAACAAGTAAATTTTTAGAACATATGACAAAATGGAACCAGATTTTTTTCTTTCTAAAACTAAAGAATTCCTGTTTTCTGTAGTCTCTAAACAAACACATACCCAATAAGACTTTACCAGTTTAAGGTCTCATCCAGCAAATACTTCCTGGTGGGGATAATGCTAACTCCTACCATACACGGTCCCAACATAAGTGTTTTTAGAATTGCATTCATTGTCAAACATTTTCTGGTCTATGTAAATACTGTACCCTGAACCGTAAGAACTGACAGGGATTAAAACCTGTAAGGAAGAGGTAGATAGGCTTTCCCAATACTCATAATTGAACACAGTTTATGGGAAAACCCAGCTATGAAGTAACTGAATTAACCTGTGTTCAGTTTTCTGTGGTTTCTTGCCTTTATAAATACAGAATCCTGTAGCATTTTTAAAGACTAATGGATTTATTTATCGCATGAGCTTTCATGGGAGAAAATCCCACTTTGTCAGAGGCTTTGAAGTGGGATTTTCTCCCATGAAAGCTCATGCGATAAATAAATCTGTTAGTCTTTAAAAATGCCACAGAACTCTGTTTCTCTGTAATACACTAAGACGGCTACCCTTTTGGAACTTTATAATCTCAATGATCTTTTATTGTTTACTGAGTACCAGAAGTGTGCTTGTAACTTTGAAATACACAGAAAAGCCACAGTCTTTACCCTAGGACTTTCCATTTAATTTAAATACTGAATGCATCTTAGCCATATGGTGAGCGGAAGAAATGTCTAGTTCAAATAGTAAAAATAATAATTCTTACTAAGGAGTATTATTGTTGAAAACTTGCTCTTTGAACAAACACTTCAGTGCACAAATCTAAGTTTTGTTTTGTAAAGGCTCTTTGGCAACCAACCAAGACATACCATTTATTCCCAAAGGTTTTCTGCCACAACCATAATGATTATTTATCTTCTTTATTTGCAAAGTACACTGGGTCAGACCTTGTTCTCAGATGCACATTTAAACAAAAAGGTCTATGTTCCTAGAAGAATTCTGAGGAAAAATATCTTGAAGGCATGCACTGTGAGAAGGGATATATAACCCAATTGATTATGGTAGAGAAATTCCTACTGAAAAGGCTGATAAACGTGTTTTCATGATATTGACATTTAACTCTGTGTAGTAAAATATAAAGCAACCTAAAGATTGTATAACTTCCCACTTCGTTGTATGACTAAATATGAAAATACCAGAATGAATAAAAATCAGAATGAAAATCATTTTTTAAAAAGTTAAATTATTTTTAAATTGATTTTAAAATATGTACAACCAAATTTTATGTACATGTTGGTAGTTCTTTACTTCCTAGTTTGTAATGTTCAATGACGGGGGTGGGAATTTTGTTTCTGTTTCTTTAATTAGTTTCCTATTCAATAGAATTTCAGATTTTCTATGTAAAGTTTCTATGTAAAGTAACTAATTTGAAAAATTGTGTTTCCAAAGACTCAACCTGATATACATCAACTTTATTTTAAGAAAACTAAGCCATTTAAATAACATTTTTAAACAATAATTTAAAATCACCTTGATTTTAAAATTGTTCCACCATGATAAATAAACTTTAAGAAATAATTCTGGAGTTTAATGAAAATGAACAAACAAGATTATATAGAAAAAACCTTGGATTTAGTTTTTGTTTTGTTTTAGGAACCAGCAATATTTACAGCTTACTAAATATAATTTATCTCTGTCATTGCTTACTCAAATTCTTGTCATTCAGTTCAGCAAATGTCAATTTCCAGTCATCTACAGGACGAGTGAAATTTCCTAAATGCTGTAAAAATAATTAGTAATGCAAAGTAGGATTTAGTGAAGCTATTTTTATTTATTTTGCTATTGCGCCTGCAGGAAAAGAGAAGAATGGACTATCTCTTTGAAATGATTGTAGCCTCACCCACCCCAGGGATTTTATCTACAGAAATCTACTATTATTTACAGTTTAGGACAAGCAGAATGTTTGAATTCAACTACATTTTTAGATTCATCTACTAACTATATTGTAGTACTTTTACTCCTTTCATCTTTTAAAATAGTTGTTGTCTTTTTAACACCAAACATCTTGCCAGGAATTCTAGTGAGTATCTCACGAGATGTAATAATGGTGACACAATGAAAGTTGAAGAACCAACACACACTCCAGGACTGAACAAACTCTATCCTCAGGTTGTCTACAGTCTATACAGCAAGGACACCGAGAGCTATGCCTAAACACAATGCCTAGTTCATTTTTTTGCAAGCAACTCAGAATTGCTCCATGTTTGTTAAAAGCCCAATTCTTTGGCCTTCTTTGGAAGCCCCCACAGAAACTAACAAGAGTTTCACAAATATAAATATTTCAGGATTGAAGCTACAGTGAGAAAGAAGGGTGGATTACTTAATATCTTAAGAAGACTTGAGAAATAATTTCTTAATGAATTAAATATAATTTATTAAATATTAGTGTTAATTTCTCCTCTGATATCCTTTTCTGCATTACACCCTAGCCAGGCACCAAAAGATATGATTTAAAAACAACAAAAACACTATAGGTAAGTGAAAAAATACACTCAAACAAGATTTGGTACATTTTGTGCACTTCTGTGCAAAAAGAAATATTGATAAATATCCCTTACATTAATAGCTTATAAAATTTCTCCTTTTTAGCTCCTAGATTGTTGGAGAAATGTATCTCACTGGAAAGCATAATTGAGCATTTTATTCAGCTGTTGGTAATTAGTTACATTTGGTGACCAGAGTGGTTTTTGTTTTTATAATCAATCTGTTCCAAAAAGTTACTACCCACGTGATCAGTCAGTTACACAGTAAAGGG
Source organism: Pelusios castaneus (assembly GCA_007922175.1). Taxonomy (NCBI): domain Eukaryota; kingdom Metazoa; phylum Chordata; order Testudines; family Pelomedusidae; genus Pelusios; species Pelusios castaneus. The sequence continues at coordinate 4,417,241 of ML685862.1, forward strand.
TTCATGATGCTGTGGTGGGTTTCTTTTGTTTTTTCCCCATACAAATTTCTCAAATTCCAGTATTCTATACTGGAAAATGGACTCATTCTTTTAACAGTCATGCTATAAAAAGTACTGAGTTTAGGAGATACCATTTTTAACTAGTCACAGTGGTGGGGTATTAATAAGGAAGCAGGTAGAATCTTCAAAATAGCTGGGCAATTTAATTTCCTTCTCTATCATCAGTTTATAAAACAAACACAGTCTCCTCTTTGTTTAGCTGAACATAAGGAATATAAGCTACAGTGAAGCTAAGAGGACACTGAAAAGATTTTGTTCAGAATTTATCACTGAATGAAATGTTGCCAACAGCTGGAAGCAATACGTAGCCTATCCACAACCCATTGCAACTGAGAAAGGAGATACAGTTTGCAAACAAAGATTGTTATTCAGCCAACTTGCTGGCCTGCATAAGAATATTTCAGAGACTGGAATAATTATCTAGTGCATGTTGCCACATCACATGTATTTCTATTTCAAACTCCCTTGATCTCGCTGAAAAAATGATTTAGCAATTTCTCCTTAAAAATCAGATATGAAATTTTACCTACATTCTGTAATGAAGGGTAGCAAATACAACATCAATCAACTCTAAAACATACTATAGGGACTCCATATAGCAAGACTTTTAAACAACCACTGACTTGCCTCTTGGTTAACATTTTAATACAAGCATTGGAAAAATGTTTGGGTTTTTTTTTGGAAACATAAGAAAGCCGAGGACTGTACTAGGGTGCCATGGACAAACTGTACAATATCAGAGCACACGGAACACATTACTCAGTTTGATCTTGTGGTCATAGACGTTAGGATACAGTGTTATATTACAGAAGAGATGTAGGGTGAAATGCTGTCCCCCTGAAGTTAATAGACATTTTGCCATTTATTTCAATGAGGAAAGGATTTTGCTACTGAATTATAATGTGGTTCTGTAACAGATTTCTAACACAATTTAGCCTGCCTACAAAAGGAACACCAAACCATGTTATAACTTATGTAGGACATTATTATATCATAGCAATTCCCCAACATGATACGTTTGTTTCTGTAAACATGAGACAATACATATTATGGGTTAAAAGTTTTCAAAAGTGCTAAGATGATTCAGGAGCGCAAGTCCCTTGACTTTCAATGGAAGCCAAATTAAAACATGTTTTTAGAAATTTTGCTATTAGCTAAGCAATGGAGATGGTGTTTGGGCCCCAGTTGTGACTGACAAGCTTGTTCCAGCTGACTAGCTTGCAATTGGCAAATCCTTTACAAATAAAACTTTCATCTAGTAGTATAGTTTTCCTCCAAAGTCACCAAGCTCAATTGTAGAGCTGTAACATGTGTCTCTGCTCTAATGCAAGATATCCTTGGGTCAACACCAACTTTGAACTTACCAAGTGTAACCACAGAAAAATTCCTTGGTACGCTCTAAAGCACTGTCTCCTACCATAGCCCTTGAAGGAAAAACCAAAAGCACTAGAAAATGGGAAATAACTGGCTAAGCAGTAGTACTGCAGAACATGATCTAGGGGTTATAATGGACCATAAACTAAATACGAGACAACAATGTGATGCAGCTATCAAAAACGGTAAATATAAATTCTGGGGTGTATTAACAGCGGTGTTGTATGTAAGACATGGGAAGTAATTGTTCCACTCTTCTTGGCACTGGTAAGGCCTCAGCTGGAGTAGCATATCCAGTTTGGGCACAATACTTCAAGAAAAAAGTCGATAAACTGGAAAAAGTCCTTAAGAGAGCAACAAAAATGATCAAAAGGAATGTTCAGAAAATCAAGGTTACTTACTTGTAACTAAGCTTCTTCAAAATGGACTCTGCAAAGTTGCACTCATGGGATGCACCAGTGGGTGCACCTTGAACTATAAAATTCCAGCTAGCAGTTTCCATTGGAGTGCTCATGAACATCCTTCATCACTCCCTTCAATGAATGTCAGATGTGCCAGATTGAGGGTATAAAAGGGGCATGGTTCCAGCCTGCTCAGTCCCTTTCCCTGCAATCTCATGCTCTTTGGCAAGTAGTGGGGAAAGGCAGCCGGGGAATGTAAGTATACAGTGTCTCTCTCAAAGAACCTCAGTTACAGGTGAGTGACCTTCATTTCTTCAACAGTCCTCTGCATATTCCCACTCCTGGAACAGATTAATAAGTAGTACTCCAAGTCAGGATGGTGGGATGATGGAGTCCCAATTAAATAAAGACTGCAGGACTGTTTTGCCTGAATCAGATCTAGATTCTAACTCCAAAGAGTGGTTAGTAAAAGTGTGAACAGAACACTTTGTTGTTGCTCTATATATCTCTGTTAGAGAAAGGTGTCCAGAAAAACCTATAAAGGCTGCCTTCAATCTAGTAGAATGTGTTCTAAATCTTTAAGAAAGGGAATCCCTTCAATGTATAAACTTCAGTAATATGTAATCTAATCCATCTTGAAAGCTTTTGTACAGAAATAGCATTTCCCTTGGTTGTCCTTTCATAAACCCTAAACAATTTTGGGGCTGTCTAAATTGTTTTTGTCTTGTCTAAATAGAAGGCTGAAGTGCTTCTAACATCTAAAGTATATAATTTAACTCCACCATCCTGCGTATCATGTTTGGGGAAAAAACCTGGTAAAATTATAGAGTGGTGTATGTGAAAATTGGAGTCCACTTTTAGTAAAAACCAAGGGTGCATATGAAGAACTAAAAATGGGTCATGGTAGATCTGCCATTAATGCATATCATTCATTTATATTCCTTGCAAAAGTGACTGCTATCAAAAATACTATCTTTACAGACAAATGAAATACAGCAGCTTCCAAAGGTTCAAAAGGACTAAAGAGGTTTCATTAATTGCAATAACATTAAATTAAGATACCATGATTGCACAGGACATCTTTCTGAATGATGCATGTTGTTAAGGCGTTTTAAGAGCCTCTTAGTGACACTATTAGTAAAAATTAATTAGCTTTCCACAGGTACATGGTAAGCTAACATGGCTGGGAGATAAACCTTCACTGAAGACAGTGAAAGAACTGCTTTCTTAAGATACAACAAATATTCTAATAAATAATTAACTGATGCTGTATATGGATATCATACACAGAAATTCACAATAAAACCCTTTTTCATTTATGACTCTAAATTTCTACATGGACTCTTTCCTGAAATGTAAAACAACTTTTTTCTATATGTCACAGAATCCTATTCCCTGTGTTTTAAATGAAGAGACTGAAGATATAGATGATAAACCATCCTGTATTGTTGCAATAACTCTGGTACAAGTGAAAGAGGTTTCATTAATCTTCCAGATGAATGAAGTCTGGACACCACTGTTGCGGGGGAAATGCATACATTAATTCAGTAGTGCCCAAAGCATTCTGGTTACACCCCCATCCTTACCTGTAATGGAATCTGTCTGCATCTCCCCTTCTGCTACTGTAGTTAGCTCAGCAGAAGAGCTTGGTCTGAAGGTGGAGGGGATGGGAGCAGAGAAGAAATGAGGGCCCAACTGACCTGATATTGGATCTGGGTGCTGGGAGGTGGTGGCCAGGGGCCAGGAGTGGAGTCATGGCTGAGGTCAGAGCAGAGGGCTGCAGGCAGGAGCCAAGGCCAGGGACAGAGCTGGGCTAGATGGCACTCCCACCCCACTCCTCCCTGGGGGCTGACCCAGGCTCTGCCACAACCCCCTAAATGTTCCTTTGTGCCTCCCTGGAAGGGCATGCCCCACAGTTTGGAGACTACTGCATTAAGCCCTGATCCAGATCATCCGATAGTAAGTCTCTTTTCTGTCAGCTCTTGTGCAAAATTTCTGACACTTCTGGTTGCTGTTAGGTGCACAAAATTAAATGATCAGATTCCCCCATAATCTGATGAAGTGTTTTACTACTTTGTCCTTCACAGACCACTCGTGCATTTCACATTTCAGTTCACTCAGATAATATGCCCAGGTGATGTATTCTCCAACTACATTGACTGCCATTGGTTGAACATTATGCTCTATACACCATTTCCAAAGATTCTTTGCCTTCAATTGTAATTGTAGGAAATGAACCTCCCTGTGCTTTTTCAAATCACATAGTACCATCATTTTGCCTGTTACCTGACATACCCAGTGTTTGATCTGAGGTAGAAATGACTTCCAAGTCAGCCTGATTGGCCTCAGCTCAAATATACTGATATGCCGGTTCTTTTCTTCTGATAACCAATAAGTTCTGGCTAACAAATTGTTGTTCAGATACGCTCCCAAACCCCCTCCCAGTGTAGCTGCATCACAGGTATTACTAACAACACAGGGGAATTGAAAAGTGCATTCCTTGTTACTTTTTGAGTGTATGTTACGCATCAGTGATGTTACCACCTACTGAAATGAACATTTATGACCACTGAGTGTGTTACATGGCTAACATTAGACATGTGTCTACTATCAAATACAAAGAAACATGTTTTATCAAAGCTCATCTTTATTTAAGTATCTAATTATTGTATTTATTATCCTACATCAGAGTGTTTTTGGTAAAGTACCTACACTTGCTACTTATTGAGAATACTATTTTGTATGTTGTTTAGCCGGAAAGGTGTATACACTGCCTATATATGTGTGTGTGTGTAAATATAAATACACATACAAACTTTTAAACAGTCATGCTTTCAATCACTAAAGACACTGGAGTCAACAGCTTGTAGCCAGTTTCCTCTCATTGACAAGTACTTTCACTTGCCTTTCAAACACACTACGATGATATATTCACAGAATCATAGAATCATAGGGTTGGAAGGGACCTCACGAGGTCATCTAGTCCAACCCCCTGCTAAAAAGCAGGACCACTCCCCCTAAATTATCCCAGCCAGAGTTTTGTCTAACCGAGCCTTAAAAATCTCCAAAGATGAAGATTCTACCACCTCCCTAGATAGCCCATTCCAATGCTTCACCACCCTCCTAGTGAGAAAGTTTTTCCTAATATCCAACCTTGACCTCCCCAGCTGTAATTTGAAACCATTGCTCCTTGTTCTGTCCTCTGTTACCCTCGAGAACAGTCTAGCTCCCTCCTCTTTGGAGCAACCCTTCAAGTAGTTGAAGGTTGCTATCAAATCTCCCCTCAGTCTTCTCTTCTCTAGACTAAATAAGCCTAGTTCCTTCAGTCTCTCCTCATAAGTCATGTGCCCCAGCCCCCTAATCATTTTTGTTGCCCTCCGCTGGACTCTTTCTAATTTGTCCACATCCTTTCTGTAGTGGGAAGCCCAAAACTGGACACAGTACTCCAGGTGCGGCCTGACCAGTGTCGAATAGAGGGGAATTATCACATCCCTCGATCTGCTGGCAATACTCCTACTGATGCAGCCTAATATGCCATTGGCCTTTTTGGCAACAAGGGCACACTGTTGGCTCATATTCATCTTCCCGTCCACCATAACTCCCAGGTCCTTTTCTACAGCACTGCTACTTAGCTGATCGATCCCCAGCCTGTAGCAGTGCATGGGATTTTTCCGTCCTAAGTGCAGGACTTTGCACTTGTCTTTCTTGAACCTCATGAGGTTTCTTTCGGCCCAGTGTTCCAATTTGTCCAAGTCTCTCTGGATCCTGTCCCTGCCCTCCAGAGTATCTACCATTCCCCCCAACTTGGTGTCATCCGCAAACTTACTAAGCACGCAGTCTATTCCATCATCAAGATCATTAATGAAGATGTTGAATAGAACCGGCCCCAGGACCGATCCCTGGGGCACTCCACTCGTTACCGGTTGCCAACCAGACATCGAGCCATTGATTCCCACCCGCTGAGCCCGTTGATCTAACCAGTTTTCGATCCACCTTACGGTCCACTCATCCAACCCATACTTCCTTAACTTGCCAACGAGAATGCTGTGGGAAACCGTATCAAAAGCCTTGCTAAAGTCAAGGTATATCACGTCAACGGCTCTTCCCGCATCCACAAATCCAGTCATCTCATCATAGAAGGAAATCAGGTTGGTCAGGCACGATTTGCCCTTGGTGAATCCATGTTGACTGTTCCTGATCACTCTATTGTCCTCCAAGTGTTTCAGGATGGATTCCTTGAGGACCTGCTCCATGATTTTCCCAGGGATTGAGGTGAGGCTGACCGGTCTGTAGTTCCCCGGATCCTCCTTTTTCCCTTTCTTAAAGATAGGTACTATATTTGCCTTTTTCCAATCCTCCGGGACCACCCCCGTTCGCCACGAGTTCTCAAAGATAATGGCCAGCGGCTCTGCAATCACTTCCCCCAACTCCCTCAGCACCCTCGGATGCAGTTCATCAGGCCCCATGGACTTGTGCACATCCAATTTCATTAAGTGTTCCCTAACCTGACTTTCCATCACTGAGGGCCACTCTTCTCTCCAGTCCGCGTTACCCCGTGTAGTAGCCTGGGAGCTGGCCCGCCCTGTGAAGACTGAAGTAAAAAAAGCATTGAGTACTTCAGCCTTTTTCCGCATCATCCTCCACGAGGATGCCTGCCCCATTCAGTAAGGGACCTACACCACCTCTGATCCTTTTCTTGTTGCTGATATACTTATAGAACCCCTTTCTGTTATCCTTCACATCTCTTGCTAGCTGCAACTCCAATTGTCCTTTGGCCTTTCTGATTTGATCCCTGCAGTCCCGAGCAATATCTTTATACGCCTCCCTTGTCATCTGTCCAAGCTTCCACTTCTTGTAAGCTTCCCTTTTATGTTTCAGCTCCCCGCAGAGTTCCCTGCTAAGCCACGCTGGTCGCCGTCCACATTTGCTGTTCTTTCTGCACATCGGAATGTTATCTTCCTGTGCCTTTAACAGGGTTTCTTTAAAATACAGCCAGCTGTCTTGGACACCTTTCCCCTTCAGATCAGCTTCCCATGGGACCCTGCCCATCAGCTCCCTAAGGGAGCCAAAATCTGCTTTTCTGAAGTCCAGGGTGTGTGTTCTGCTTCTTTCCTTCCTTCCATTGATCAGGATCCTGAACTCTACCATCTCATGGTCGCTGCTGCCCAGGTTGCCATTTACTTCTACTTCCCCAATTAATTCTTCTCTGTTTGTGAGCAATAGGTCTAGAGGTGCAAGGCCCCTAGTTGGTTCCTCCAGCATTTGTACTAGGAAGTTGTCTTCAATACTCTCCAAAAACTTCCTGGATCACCTGTGCACTGCTGTATTATCTTCCCAGCAGACATCAGGATAATTGAAGTCCCCCATAAGAACCAGGGCCTGCGACGATCTGGAAACTTCTGTTAGTTGTCCATAGAACGCCTCATCCATCTCCTCTTTCTGGTCTGGTGGTCTGTAGCAGACACCCACCACAACATCCCCCTTGTTGCATTCTCCCCTAAACTTAACCCACAGACTTTCAACCATCTTGTTTCCACTTTCATAGTGGAGCTCCGAGCAGTCATACAGCTCTTTTACATATAAAGCTACTCCTCCCCCCCTTTTTCCTTGCCTGTCCTTCCTGAACAATTTATATCCAGCCATGGCAGTGATATATATATATATAGATATATTGTATCTATATTTTCCCATTACCGATGAAAAAGTGATATTTATTATGAGTCAGAGTTAAAATGATTGTGTCGTGATAAAATATGCTTCTCTATACTAGAAAAGAATAATAAAGAGATTATGCTTAATATACAAATAGTTAAGAATGCCATATATGTTCTGATTTACATGCTTTTGTTTTGTAAAAGAAGTTGATAGGTTATTGTCACTCTGTCAACCTGGACTGGTTTTTTAAATTAAGATTTTTGTTATTTAAATCTGTCTTTTCCCTTTTTTTAAAAAAAACCTGTGATTTCATCTACCTATAGTATAAATAAATATGTTAGAAGGCTCACCAGATTACTTCAGAAGTGAACAGATCTGACTAAGCTAATAATGGCTGGAAACCAAAACAGTATTCTCGTATACTTTGAAATGGTTGTGGAAAGAATTCATCAGTAAAATACTGACCACAAGCAATATATCATCGTATGTTTGAAAGGCAAGGGAAAATGCTCGTCAATGAGGAGAAACTGGCTACAAGTCATTGACTCTGGTATCTTCGGTGGTTGAAGCCAAAATAGGGAAAGAGAAAGTTAAAAGTTACTTGGACAAGTTAGACGTCTTCAAGTCACCGGAGCCTGATGATATGCACCCTAGGGTACTCAAGGAGTGACTAAGCTAATGGCTCAGATATCTCCTGTTATCTTTGAAAAATCATGGAAGACGGGTGAGGTCCCAGAGGACTGGAAAAGGGCAAATATAGTGCCCATCTACAAAAAGGGAAATAAGAGCAATCCAGGGAATTATAGACCAGTCAGTTTAACCTCTGTACCAGGAAAAATAATGGAACAGATAATTAAGGAGTCGATTTGCAAACATCTAGAAGAGAATAAGGTGCTTAGGGCTAGTCAGCATAGATTTGTCAAAAACAAATCATGTCAAACCAACTTGATAGCTTTCTATGATGTTGTAACAAGCTTTGTGGGTAGAGGGGAAGCGGTAGATGTGGTATATCTAGACTTTAGTAAGGCACTTGATACGGTCTCACATCACATTCTCATTAATAAACTGGGGAGGTACAAACTACGTGGAGCTATTATAAGATGGGTGAAAAATTGGTTATAACCGCTCCCAGAGAGTAGTTATCAACGGTTCACATTCAGGCTGGAAGGACCTAATGAGCGGGGTGCTGCAGGGATCTGTCCTGGGTCCAGTATTGTTCAACATTTTTATCAATGACTTAGATGATGGCATTGAGAGCAAACTTACACAGTTTGTAGATGATACCAAACTGGGAGGGGTTGTGAGTGCTTTGAAGGATAGGATCACAATTCTAAATGATTTGGACAAACTGATGAAATGGTCTGAGATAAATAGACTGAAATTCAATAAAGATAAGTGCCAAGTACTCCACTTAGGGTTGAACAACCCACTGCATACATACAAAATGGGCAATGACTGCCTAGGAAGGAGTACTGAAGAAAGGGATCTGGGTGTAATAGTGGACCACAAGCTAAATATGAGTCTGCAGTGTAATATTGTTGCAAAAGAAGCAAACGCCATTCTGAGATGTATCAATAGGAATATTGTGAGTAAGACACGAGAAGTGATTTTTCCACTCTACTCTGCACTGATTAGGCCTCAACTTGAGTACTGTGTCCAGTTTTGGGCACCTCATTTAAAAAAGGATGTGGAAAAATTGGAGAAAGTCCAGAGAAGGGCAACAAAAATGATTAGCGGTCTGGAACATGTGACCTCTGAGGGAAGATTGAAAGAGCTGGGTTTGTTTAGTTTAGAAAAAAGGAGACTGAGAGGGGATATGATAACAGTCTTCAAATACCTAAAAGGCTGTTATGAGGAAGAAGGAGAAAAATTGTTCTCCTTAATCACAGATTACAGGATAAGAAGCAATGGGCTTAAATTACAGCAAGGAAGGTTCAGCCTAGACATTAGGAAAAAATTCCTAACTGTCAGAGTGATTAAACACTGGAATAAGTTGACTCAGCAGGTTGCAGAATCTCCTATATTGGAGATTTTTAAGAGCAGGTTTGACAAACACCTGTCAGGGATGGTTTAATGGGGGTACTTGGTCCTGCCATGAGTGCAGGGAACTAGACTCGATAATCTGTCATGGTCCCTTCCAGTTTCTTTGATTCTATGACTGTTTAAAAGTGTTTTATTTCTTTTTAAATTTACATGTGCACAAGAGGGGGAAAAAAATCAGCCTTATATAAGGATACTGGTTACAACTTAACCACGAAGAGGATCTTTCCCCCACTAAATCTTCAGGAGGTAACAGTAGCCAATTCCTATTCTGCATGCATACCTTCGGAGGACACAGAATAGCAGTTCATCTACTGTTTAGCTTACAAAATGAGCAGGGCTCCTGTATGGCTCACATGCATCTTCAGTATACTTTTCTGCACACACACAGAAAAGCTTAGCTAATATACTATCTAAGGCTATGTCTACACTTACTAAAATTAGTTCGAATTAGTTAGTTCAAACTAACTAATTTGAACTAATTTTAGTTAGTTCGAATTAGCTTAATTCGAACTAGAAAAAGTTAGTACGAACTAAGCAAGTGCCATTCATGGCACTTGCTTAGTTCGAATTAGCGATCCCCATTCATTTCAATGGCCGGTTAGTTCGAACTAAGAAATTAGTTCGAATTAACATGGCCACATTGGCTAATTTGAACTAGTTAGTTCGAATTAAAGCCTTACTTCTGAAGCCCTATTCGAATTTATTAGTTCGAATTAAGGAAGCCCTTAATTCGAAGTAACTAAAGCCTAGTGTAGCCATGGCTTTAGTTAGTTCGAATTAAGCCTCCTTAATTCAAACTAACTTGCCAGTGTAGACATAGCCTAAGTGTTTGCATATACACAACGCAATATTCAAAAAGACATTTTTAATTACATTATTTTTACCTCTACATTAAAGTGGTAAACTAAAAATAAGCCAATGCCTTCACAAGCTCTCAAAATTTTCAGTCACCCAGATGTCTTAAAATCAAGAATGGATTCCTGAATGCATCAAAGCAAATGTAGACTAGACACCATACAATTACCTAAAGGTTAAGAAGCATAAGAGGTAAACTGTATGTCCTGGTGAATAGCAGAAGCTACTTACAAACCTGTGGTTTGTATGACCACAGAACTCTAGTAAGTCGGAGAAGAAAAGCCAAAATATTTTAGAATCTCAGTAAACAATAAAGCTGGTGTGAGAAAGCAGAGCATGCTTTCTACAAGGTCTGTTACAGGATTAATTCTGAAAGTTAGAGAGGCAGTAATGGCAGAACTCCGAAGACTTAATTTTATCTCTTTACATAATTATCTGGAAAAGGGACCCAGCAACCCTTTTCTGATGGACCCATTCTAGAGAAGAGAATCTGACTGTGTTAGGAAACACAGCAGCTACCACTAACCGGTGATGCTTGTTGTTTCAGAAGGCAATCAAGACAGGACATGCACAGGGCTACAACCCTAATTCCGACACACTTTAACAGCTGGATTCATGGGAATGGTTGCCTACACTGGAGTACGGACACTTCTCTATCACCCTGAAAATATGTTTTGCAAAGGAATAATGATGCCTCAACCTCTCCAGCATAGCTCATGAAAGGAGATAAAATCACAAATTACATGGGAAAACAAACAAGGAATCTGGTGGCACTTTTGAAGACTAACTAGTTTATGTATCGCATGAACTTTCATGGGAGAAAATCCCACTTCGTCAGATGCTTGAAGTCGGGCAACTTACAGAATGGGAGCAAAATAAATGCAGGGAAATGTAAATCATAAGATCTGGTCAGACTGTAACAGCAAATCAAAGCAGTTAGGATTTAAACAGTGAGTACAGCAATTAGCAGGGAGGTGGTAGGGGACAGGTAAGCAAAATTATCTGTTGAATGGGAAAAGAACCCATAATCTTTTTACTGTAACAGCAAATCAAAGCAGTTGTTAGGATGCTAACAGTGGAGTACAGCAATCAGCAGGGAGGTGTGCGGGACAAGATAAGTATTTATTTTGCTCCCATTCTGTAAGTCCCCCATTTTCAAGCATCTGACGAAGTGGGATTTTCTCCCACAAAAGCTCTTGCGATAAATAAACTAGTTAATCTTTAAAAGTGCCACCAGATTCCTTGTTTGTTTTTGCTGGTCTAGACTAACATTGCTACCCCTCTGAAAATTACATGGGATTCCCGAAAAATATATTGTCAGGGTTAACTCACTGAAACACCTGTACTTCAGAAGTATTCACTTAAGCCATTCCGGCTTTAACCTATCAAATGTATGAATTCAAAGATGTATGTTATACTGCTAAAGTGCAGGACATTACAAATACCACCAATAATCTGTTTTCCCTTTCTAAACATGTAAGCTAATGTAATTTTAAAGAATATCATTTACTGCAGTGATTCTCAAACTGTGGAGCTCTTCCAGATATTCCACTGAGCTCCTCTGTAACAAAAGGTGACAGACTGTACCGGTGAGTAATGCTGTTGCCCAGTACAATTTTAAAAAGGTTTCCAGAGATTTTTTTTGACCAATTCAAACACATCAAACAACCCGCTAGCCACATCCTGCGTGACAGATTTATAGTCTTCTTTGTCAGACATTTCTTTAGTACAAATGTGACCAGGGATAAAATTTTCCAAAATACCTCACGTCACTTAAGTCCAGATTTTAAAGTTTATTTAGGTAGTGCTGCACTCAGTGTTGCAATGTCTAAATCTCATTTCCAAAGGGCTTTAGGCCTAAGTCCCACTGACTGTCAAATAAGAGTTAGTTGCATTCACTTCACCAATTCTGTAAATTTTACCTAATATTCCAATTTGCATCCACTACTAAAACTGAAAGGGATAGAAGACAGAAGGACAGGACCAAATTTCCAAATGGACTATCTTTCCTGATAGTACTTGATTTAGTAAAAACACACGTAAAGTTCTACACCCAGAAGGAGGAAATAAACAGATACACAATGGCAGGATGTTACCTAGCAACTGTATCTTTTCTACTGAAAGCAAATTTATTTTCACCCTGTCTTCTTTCATTTTTAAAAAAATATATATATCCTACTATTCTAGTTACTGCCATAAGGTGCATGATCAGTAAAGGATTTTAAATTTAAGAAGTCACTATATGAAAGTTTGGGAATCATGATTTTATAGAATGACTGTCAGCAGACTTTGTAGTAAAATAAATAAATGATCAGTATAATTAGCTCTTTATGTGATATTTTATTCTTGTTAATATTTAGTGCAGGTCAAAGATGCCAGCAGATGAGCTGAGTTTAATTTTCCAGGGAAAGTTGAAATATATAGTTAAATAAATTCCTGCATGATCTGTTACATAGTCATTTTTTTAAAAAGCAGCAAAAACTACATTAGAATTATTGACTGTTTTCTACTCTATTACACAATGTTCCCTTTCAATTCTTTGACATTAAGGCATGCGAGATTTAAAAGAAATATCTAGGTTCAGAACAAGGAACAATTAAAGATTCTTCTCTTTTAAAAGATGCACACACTAACGTATTTGATAAACATATTAGTCTCACCAACAAACCTAGTTTTTAGAATGTGTTTTATTGGAAAATATGAAGTGCAAATTCTCAATTCCAAAACAACGAACAAATAAAAAAACCCCAACCAAGCAAGCCTATGCAAGACTCTGGCAAACTCATTAGATAAGTACTCGGGATTATTAATTTAGGCAGCATAGCCTTATATAGTCATTAAAGCCAGAAAACAGATGCTACCGAGTGAGCAGAATTATTGCCGGTTACTTTAGACTGGAAAATATGAGAACAAAATCCATCGCTAGTTGCCAACTAATTCCTCTTCCTCCTCCTCTTCTCTCCTAACAAATATCATGAAGAAAAGCTTTCCTTGGCTACAGCTACCCACTCTCTAAATGGTGGATAGGATTTTGGTACAGAACTTCACTACTATACTAAAAAGTTATTTTAGGTCTTGCTGCAGAAGATAAAAACACAAATACTGAAGAAGATACAGTGGGAAAGAAATCATAATAAAACAGAAATATTTCTTCTTAGTTGTAATAAACTTGCTATATAAAACTTATTTTATGAGTCAATTGCCTTTTGGACGAGTGTTATTTTTCAATATGGGTGGGACTGGTTCACTGGCTGAGTCACAACATTCTCAGGAATTTTATGGCTATTTATAATATTTCTGATTTTCATACTCTAGTCTACTTGCAGTCTTAAATCAAGTAAACCTAGATGTCAAAATACATTTCAAAGTGCACGGGATTAGTAATAGGACAAAGTTGCTCTTCCCCATATTGCCTGATCAAAATTGGCAGTGAATGAAAGTTGTGTCATCTGATGTCAGTTCTGTTTCCTGCATTAAGAGCACGATTATTCTCAGTCCACAGGGATCCACTATCTCTAACACACCACAGGTCAACCAACTTTTTTTTTCTCCAAATGAGACATCAGCTAAGGCCCAAAGAAATGCAGAATGAACTACAGTGTCTGAAAGAGATTCTTATTAGGCTGTGTTGGTTCTGAACATAGCATGCTTCACTGTATATCTGGCACCTTTCACAAGAATTAAATGGGCACTGACAGACACAGAAATTGATGAGGGCACTTAGCCATGTGAATCTCAACCGCTAGATCTATAGGTTCAAAAAATATACAACACTGACACCACAAGTGACCAACACCTTTTAGGAAAGGATTCGAACTGGAATTTCCATTTAATTTAAAATCTAAAGTCAGAGGATTTGCATTTACATCACCTGTTAGTTAAGTGGTCCTGAACTAACATTAACAAAGGCTTCCACCATCCCAAACATAATGGACAGAGAAAAACTCAATTCACAGGTTTCAATGAGAATATCTGTACTGCTTTATGGGATAGGCCTTGTGAGAGACTATTATATAGTTATGTAGGAACAGAAGCAGGATACAAGTCATTCATATCTGAACAGTATAAAAATTTTACCCTATCTGTACTCTACAAGCTTACATTTTTCATGCCAAAGGAAAAAATGCTCCCCAACCAACAGAACTTGAAATGAGTAACTTTCTCCTCTGTATTTTAGAAAGACAAAAACATTCATTGTTTTTATACTTTCTGCAAATTAACTTTCTGCCAGAATATCACCTGGCAATTTGAGTCTTTGTTAATGGGCTCCCTTACCCCCAGAATAAATTCTTTCATCCCTTTTGAAACTATCCTAAAGAGAGAAATGTATGTAAATATTGTTAACTTCCTCCAATGAACTTTATTTTAAGAAAATAGAAAACATAAGGATCAAATGGAAATAACATAGTACATACACTGCCTCAATTAAACATAGGGGGGAAATAATTTTTTCCCCATCTAAAACTACCAAAATGTAGCCAGTGGTCAGACGACAGTTTCCTCTTTTCATTGCGGTGTGGTACAGAAACTTCTTGAATGGACCCAAGTGCCTGAAGAAAGGGCAGATTTCTAAAATGTGATTGCCCCAACAGTCCGATTTTAAATATAGAAATCATTTTAAAAACATGTAAAAAAAAATCGGACTAACAGGAAAGGTATTATGTAAATGTTATTGTTCTAAGACCTCTGAATCTAATTTCCCTATCCATATAATTCCAAGGTTTTAAAAAAAAGTCTAGCCACTAAAGACACTGTAACCTTTGTTAGATATGTCTTTTGACAAGATAAATCCTGGGAATTTCTGCACATGAAGTCCTAATGCTTGAGTCTCTTTCCATAATAAAATCAGATGACCTCATTCACTCTTATTCTTATTAATAAACTAGCCAAAGAGCAGAGCAATGATTCATAGATAGATTTTTTTACTTACGGGTTTCCTAAGGAAAAAAATAGATAGCGCTCCAATTAAGGGCATGTCTCCAATTAACGGTTCCATGATAACCCTCATAGTACCATGAATCTGAAAAAAGAAAAAAAGAAAGGATAATGTAATTGATTCCTTTCAATCCAGATACTATTTATAGATTAAGTGCACACGGTAGCAAATATATACATAACTATGTTTTTGAAAAATCTGAGTTTATGCAAGTGCAGATGGCCCTATATACCACTTAAATCTACCTAAAACCTGTAACAAGGGGAATTTAAGTAGAACACAGATCTTTGTACCAGTTATCTGTAAACAAAAGCATTCACTCTAAATTATATTAAAGTCACACTAGCATATGTTTGATCTATATACAATTAGTGCTAAACATCTATGGATGCTTTTTACTAGAAATAAGCAATAAATATGGAAAAATGTATTTACTCTTATGCTACAAACTGTTGCAAGATACATATATGGATAGCAGAGGCACAAGTAAATATGAATTCTTATAAATACATTTTATGAAATAATTTATTCTTGAAAACTTTTATTTCTGCTACATGCATTTATTTCCATAT
Organism: Pelusios castaneus; assembly: GCA_007922175.1. Lineage (NCBI taxonomy): Eukaryota > Metazoa > Chordata > Testudines > Pelomedusidae > Pelusios > Pelusios castaneus. The sequence goes on from ML685862.1 coordinate 4,433,137, forward strand.
TTGATCATGTAAATTAACTAGTAAGAGGTGAGTATACTAACGCGATTTAAAATACTATCAATAACAAAAGCAAAAGAATTACGAAATTATATTTTGTTTCATGAATTGTGTCATGACAAATGTGAGACTAGAGAAAAACTGAACTTCACCTGTATACTTTTGACACCAGCTCTGCAGAAGTATCTCTTGATCTCCAAATCAATTTCACAATTGCCAACAAAACTGAGGAAAAACAGAAAAACTACAATATTGTATGAATGTTTTATATTTCTAGACTCTAAAAATGCAACACATTTAATTACTAACTGCAGTATTCTTTTTTCCAATCACACTAAACATTTGATATGAAACTGTTGCGCATTTCAGAAACAATCATACTCTATATGAAAATAATTATAATTTTAAAGCACCAATATAAAATTTTATTCTGAAGATAGAATATAAAATCAGATCGAAGAGGTGCACTCTTCTCTTTAAAAGTGTATGTAAAAGAGAAAAAAGCAGAAAGTTATAGCTCTGGGAAATAATCCAAGTATTTATTATGAACACACACTTCCTTGTAGGGATACATGTTATAGGATAAGTTTGCTTATTTGTTACATGGTGCCAGGAACCTCTTTCATCCACTTCTATCATGAGAAAACATTCAGACTTTGAGAAGTACCTTTGATTATTATAGACAAAGCTAGGAGGGCCACCTAGGGCTGTCTGACACGTCCAGATATATGATCCTGTTTTCAGTTGCTTTGTAACTTTGATAAACTAACTATTTGGGTTAAAGTTTTCCATGCTGACTGTCTGATTCAGGCTGAAATGTTTTGGAAAATTTCAACCAGCAGGGTACAGCCATTTTCAAGAACAAGGCTACAGGGAAAAATCTTGGTTTGCCCAGGTCAAAAACATTTAGGTACCTTTTATTTAAAAAACATTAGTTCAAGAAGGATGTTGATAAATTAGAGAGGGTTCAGAGAAGAACCACAAGAAAAATTAAAGATTAAAAAACATGCTTTTTATAGTGTTAGATACCAGGAGTTCTATCTATTTAGTTTAACAAAGAGAAGATTAATAATGGGTTTTTCAATCTAGCATAGAAATGAGTAACACAATCCAATGGATGAAATCTGAAGTTAGATAAATTGAGACCGGAAATAAGGTGAAAATTCTTAATGGTGAGCGTAATTAACCATGAGCTCTCTGGCACTAGAATTTATGACTCCCTCATGATTTGCAGCAAGGACTTTGGCCAGGGGTAGCCTTATGTCACCTACCTCCATGAAAATCCACCCAAATTTGGCGAAGATATATGCTTTTGATAAAGAAAAAATCGCAGTTCACACCCATCCAGCAGAGACCTCAGGGATTTTAGGTGCTAAAATTCCTGAAGATTCTGTCACCCCTCAGAAGGTCTTTCCCCACAATAGCAGCTCTTGTGGGCCATGGCAGATCCTGAACTCAGGGCTGGATTAACACAGTTGCTAGAGGGGCTGCAGCCCTGAGCCCCAGCATGAAGGGAGGCTCCGGGCTAAAGCTCCTGCTGATCTGGCTTGCAGGGCTGTAGCACTGGCATGGCGCTGTGGAGAGGGAAGGGCCCTAGGGCCAGAAATCATGGCAGGCTGCAGCACTCCCGCCCTGTTACCGGGCCAGCTGGTTTGCCATAGGGGTGAGGAGGACCAACACGTGTCTGCTGCACTCCGAGGGCTGATTTATCCCCACAACTAGAACCCTGAAAATCTGTAGATAAATGCTTCTGTCAAAAGATATCTGCATCTGCACATGAGGATGCGAATATCCGTGGACTGTTTCTTGTGATCACAGATCAGATAGTCATAGAGATCAGGACCACTCTGACTTCTGGGGCAGGGCCGGAGCAACTGCCAGCTAGGGGTGCCACAAATAGCTGATCCGCTGTTAGGTTGCTGGCAGGGCTGATCTGTTATTAGGACCTCTGATCAGCTATTAGGGAGGAGGACGGGGGGCGCTCATCAGCTCTTTGCGGTGATAGGAGCTCAAAGGCTGATGGAGGACTGCTGGCTCCAAAACAGCCAATGAGCAGAATGGAGATATGGTTAAATCTAAAAGATGGAGGGCAAACTGTGGGTTGGGTAAAAGTTTATTCCAGCAGATGCGGATTCACGTATTTATAACTGTGCAGGGCTCTAGTCAGAAAGAATGGCTACTTACCTGTAACTGTTGTTCTTCAAGATGTGTTGCTCATGTCCATTCCCAGTTTAGATTTGTGCGCTTGCCATATGCACTGGTGCCGGAAAACTTTTTCCCTTAGTGGCATCTGTGCAAGTCAGCTCTAGGGTTCCTTCATATAGGTGCTCTCCCTCCCTCTCTTGCTGGAAATCCAACAGAAGGGAAGGAGGGCAGATGTGGAAAGGACATGAGAAACCCATCTCAAAGAACAACAGTTGCAGGGTAAGTAACCGTTGTTCCTTCTTCAAGTGCTGGCTCATGTCTATTCCTGCTGTAGGAGCGGTGCTTGTACAGGTACCACTAAAGGAAAATGTTTTCTGGCCCTGGCGCATGTGGCAAGCACACACACTTAAATTGGGAATGGACATGAGCAAGCACTCGAAGAACAGGTCCTTCTTGTGCACTGAGTGAGAGAAGGATCCTGTGGGGAAAAAAGTACTGAATCACATAATTAATCATTGTATCATAATGCATGTGCTACAGAAAGGACCCAAATTAAGGTTGCATGGGCAACTTGAATTCCAGTTTGTCCTAACTTTTTCAGAGCATGACTTTGCAATCTTAATGTTCTTTATGTTTTTGTGTGTAATATATTAGTTTCGTTGTCTCTGTATCTGTAATAAGTTTATCAAAACAAACTGATCACTAGAAGTAAAAAGCACCAAACTGGAAAAAAAAAATCAATAACAAGCTTTAATTATAGAATATATTAGAGAAAACTCTGCTCTTTAACACAGTTTGTTGGGCTGATGCATATGCCACAGTCAGACTGTGACATCATCTACTATTTGATGTCTCAATTAGTACGCACAATTTATCCAATTGACATCATAATGGCTCTGAAATATATAAAAGTATTTTAATTTGTAGATCACTAATGTGACAGAGAAACATGTCACAGTCTAGTGGGGGGGCACTTTAATTCACAGCCTTTAGATTTCTTACATATTCATCCACTCAGGGACTAGAAGTTACACATCATATGAAATAAGAGAATTAATAGACCATAAAGGGTGCGGATTCTTTATTTGGCAAACCATAAGAGTCATTATTGAGTCACTAAGTACACAGGAAGAATAACAGAAGGATTAATGACCTTATGGATTAACATCTCATTTAGACTTTTTTGTATCTTTTTAGGTACGTATATGGCTCTCAAAGATTCTGAGCCCTTCACATACATTAAAAAGACACAGTTCTCTCTCCCCCTCTTTCTTCTTTGCCATCAAGATGATCAAGAAAACATGTGTTTGCCTGAAAATTTTCTTTTTCAAAAAAAAAAAAAAAAAAAAAAAAAAGTTGACATTCTGCCAGCTAGAGTGAATTTATAGTGCACTACCTTTCCACATGGGCTCTTATGGAGCATTAAAAGTGCCATTGGGCAATTTAGCTTAATACATTTTAAGAGCTTGTTTCCAGAGCAAGTTCTTGCAGAGCAAGCCAAGGTATGTATCTATGAAACACCAGTTTGCTGTGCATTAATGTCCCATGCGGACAAAATTCAGAGAGAGAAGCTTAGCATACTACTACTGCAAAATGTAATACTCCAAGCTGCACTCAGGACTTTCATTGTCTTGTATCGCTGTTCATACAGGACCTTACCGAACAGCATGCTGGTGTGCAAAGATTCACTTCCTGGCTTGCATCGCAGTAACCTGCTGCATAGATAGAGCAAATAAAGGTAAAGATCACAAAGGTACTTTTAGTGTGCAATAAAAATGTCCACACAGGGAATTAGCAGAGAGTAGCCAGTATGCTGTAAATTCTCACTCTCACACTCAGTGTGCTGTAAGTTCACACTCTCACATCAGACTGCTCACATCTTGGGCAGAACCTGACTTGTCAGTCACTGGCAAGAGAAGAATGCCCTGTCCCCTGATGTTCCTGCCAGCTGAAGAAACTTCCACTGTCAGGATAATTCAAATCTATTTTCCTAAATTACATAGATATTATGAAAAACATTTCCCCTGTTGCAGAGTATAGTGAATTCCACAAATAAAACCAAACCCAAATCCTGGTATGTTAATTTTCATCTTTACACTGGATGATTTGTATGTTCCAGGGTGAGCCAGATCCTACTCAAAGGAAAATTTTTTTTACGTAAACACAGATCAATGTTCCTATTCTTCTTGGTGCTAAGGTATACAGTTGTGTTTCTAGGGTGGGAAACAGGATTATTCTTTAAATGTGGACATCCAAAATGAGATCAATTACATATAAACCACCTCCATCTTCTCCTGAGCACAAAGGTCTGAAAAAGACTTCTGCCAAGAAAAAGGAAATGGCATTGACCCAGACTGGATGAGCATATGCCTCAATACAGGACACATGAATATTCTGCCCTGAGATTACCAATATCTGTAAGGACTCTGACACTAAACTAAAGGAGGTATATTTCTCAAAGAAAATGAACATGACAATTCTGAGAACTATCAGAAGAATTACGTGAGCAGGATTGGTCTCGTTAGAGAAAGCTTCCAACTTCAAACAAACTCAGCTGATTGGAGATAGAGTAGAGCTCCTGATGTTTGCGCACGGGTAGATGTATGACACTTTCTACATAACTACAACATTGCATAGGACACCTATCAAGACGGGATGTTCTTCTAAAAGATCTGCTCTAGGAATTATATTGGGGAAATTCTATGGCCTGTGTTACACAGGAGGTCAAACTACATGGTGACAGTGATCCCTTCTGGTCTTGTAATCTATGGAAGGGTTCAAGCTGTGTTGCAATCAGAACAATGAGGTTCCAATGTGACCCTGTAGGTTGGAATAAAGCTGCTGGGAGTTTTTGAATGTATACAAAACTTCCTTTCCTTGAACATGCTGAGAACATCAGACTACAAAGACCTGAACATTTTGTCTAGTTATACCTACTGATATATTCACAATAAGGCCCTCCTGAAGGAAATGAAGGCTATGTTTTACTGGTTTAATGTGATAGTTAAACAACTGACTTTGCATCATTCAATAGATTAAGTTCTACTTGATGATTTCTCTTTGAGGGTCCATGAGAATAATCACCACTACATTGAGATGTTCATTTTAAGCTTATCTGTTCCTGGATGTAGGAGAAGTCTTGCAACAGCAGGCATCCTCTGTGAAATACAGACATCTGAAAAATCCTTGCTAGGTTAATCAAGATTGAGATCCAGAAAGGCATAAACAGTATCACTGCGGCTCTCTCCTACCAGCACAGCCATACTTGATTAGATCAATGATCCATCCAACCCACTATTCTCTGAAGTAGGTTGATCATCTTCTTCCCATTTTTATGAAAACCTTAATAGACACAACGACTGTCAGAACCAGAAGAGTCTGTTATCTATTGAAGGATGCCACCCAGAGAGCTCAATGGATAATTTTGTCCAGATATGGGATGCTGGGCTTGCTTGTTCTGGTACCCATTTTCTGAACAAAACTGAGATAACTTGTCATTTTAGAAAAATGAAAGTTTTTTTTAAATAGTGGGCTCATAAAGCAAACCGACAGACTGTTCGTTTTAGGTAAATGACTACATACAGCATACCATTCCTTACTCTGTACATAATTACATTAACGGGTATTACAATCGCTTGAAGAAACGAGAATGACCTCCTAACAAATTTAATTAAAGAAACCTCAATAACATCAATGCAGAACCAAGTCAGTCAGTCATAAATTCTAAAATATTTTTGTAATGGATGCACATGCTCTTATATGATAAATAAATAAATAGGATTACCTGATCTGAAGATCCAAAATGATCTGTCTTTTATCCACATTTTCAGTGTACACTTTTACACCATTTATCCTAAGTGGCTGAAACAATAACAATAAGGTATCCATTTTAAAAAGTTAAACCTTCTTCCCAAATTTTTCATATTATGAACCTTTTCCTTAACAGAAGGATAAAGAATTGTTTAATATCAACATAGTTACAGCAGGAATTGTTTACATATTTACTAACTGCATTATTTCACCAAACCATTACTAAAAAGGCAATTTAAAACAGAGTTATCAATTTACTGTAAACTAGATACAGGAATTTACTGGCCATGTACCCAGCTTAAAGAAAGTGCTGCCATGCTGTAGCTTGGCAAACCTACCCAGACCATGCCCGGAAACAGCATGATGGGCTTGGACCACTATGTTTCAGGCTTTGCCCACATACTTTATATCAAGCCTTTGTTCCTCTTAAAGATCTCTTTCCTGCTTTTCAGGGGACATCAATAATTCCTCCCAAAAGAAACATCCCATCACTTACTCTATCAAGTTTATTAAAACAGCAGCATTTAATGGAAACTGACAAGAACTATATTCAGTTTCAGCAACTCATTCTTATCAACCAGTGTGGGGTAAGTGTGACATAAGAATCTCAAACATTTTCTTCTGCCCATGGAGTCTACAAAGTTTTCAGCTTTGCTCACCTCAGAAGAGAAAAACTAATATTCAAACTTTAATACCCCTATATGGCATACTAATGCATCGTCACAAGGACGCTGGTCTGGTCTACACCAGGTATAAGCAATTAACAAATCAGCCACACACTGTAATGAGGCTGAATATATAGTGTTTGATGTTCTTTTAGGACAATGACTGTTTTCATGGATTGGATCTTGACTGTTTGTAAGGGAGGATAAGGTCCTTCAAATCCTGCCAGACAAGGCACAGCAAACTATATCATTAAAACTAGCTCACTAACCCATGTTTCCATTTTAGACTTTTTAAAAATAACTACCAAAAACATATCATGAAAAGACTCATTTATGGTAGTTTAAACTTCAACTTTTTTAGTGGAACCTGGAAAGGTAACAGTCCAAGACACTGAAACTTGGACTCATCTGAATTGATTTAATAATTCTACATTGTATTAAAAGGATATGCTGGAATTAAACATATAAAAATACATGTTCTGAATTTTCCAAGATCTTTTACAACCCTTGACTAATACATGCTCTTATGAGAGAAGATCCATTTTGGTACAGCTTCTCTAATACATGCAAGAACATTAATTTTGCACACGTGCGACTCCTGTAAGTGAGTATGTGAACTGAGGGCCTGACTCAAAGTCCACTGTCAATGGAAGTCAATACAAATATTCTCATTAATTTCAATGGGCTTTCTATCAAGTCTAGAAATAACATTTATAAAGCAACTTTCATTTTAAAAAAAAGTCACAAAGGAATCCTATTTCTCCCATCACCCACTCCTGGGTGAAAAGTTTCAGCTATACTGCAGAGAGCAATAGCACACAATAAGACCAGAACATACACAACTGAAACTAAAGGAGAAGTTTTCATATGCACAATTTAGTTGTCCAAATTGAAATTAGCCAGGACAGAGGGTTTAATCTCCAAGATTCTTTAAATATTACAGTAATAGTCTTGTCTTTATTCCATTCCTTATCAGAACCTAAGGTTTGTGCCCCAAAGGAAAGACAGCATATTCAACATCACAGTCTTCTGCTCCTATTCTTGCTCCACTCACAACACCATGTTGAGGCATTGATTCAATACTGACAAATGGAAGAGTCCCGCCAATTAATTTACTAACATCACTTCCTGGGTTTTCCTTTCCTGGAGGTCTTCAGTCTAAGAGCTGATCTTGGTCATCTTTGCTTTATTATTTATTTTAGAATAACACCTTAAGACTCCAACTGAGATCAAGGTCCACTGAGTTAGGTGCTGAACAAGCGTATAGTGAGAGTCTCCGCCTCAAAAAGTTTACAATCTAAATAGGCAAGAGAGATATAAGATGGAGGAAGGAAAGCATTATTATTCCCATTTTACAGATGGGGAATGAAGTCAAAGAGATTGAGTGACATCCCCAGGGAGTCTGTAGCAGCACTGGAAACTAAACCTCAGATCTCTTGAGTCCCAATAGGGTTGGGGAGGATAGGAGAAAAGGAAAAGGAAGCAACTCTGAAATCCCCAATGGAAACCTCTCCATTCTTCACACTTATGATAGGTTGAAAGAACAATGTAGGACTTGTCAAGAAACAAAGAAACAAAAAATAATTATAGACTACATCCTCAACTGCTTTACAACTCCACTTGACATAGATGAGCATAAGCATATTCATTGCTCTAACTCAGTGGTTCCCAATCTTTTTGCTTCGAGAGCCACAGAGATTTTTACAACTCTGACGGGCCACCAGTCTCTGCCAGGGGCTTTCAGCTTCTCCCCTTCTCCCCACCAGCCACTGCAGCCAGATTGAAGGATTTCAGTGTCCTCACTGATCTTCTATCTCCCTGGCGGCAGCAGGGACACTGCATGCATCCTGTAGCACTCTGCACTCCAACTGGGCCCTACGCAGTGGCTCCCATCTGCAGTCAGGAGGACAGATGGTCATTTCTCCCCTCCCCCTAGCTCCATCAGGGACCCCAGCATCTAGGGACCTAGGCAGAGCACTCTGCTTGAGCCAATGGAAGAGAGTGCTGATCTCCCCTCCCTTGACTCCCCCTGCGATCCCAGCTCCTATGGACCTGAGTGGAGGGCTTTGCCATGCTCTCTGTTATGTCCGGGTGGAGGGGAGCACTGATCTCCGATCCCCTTGGCTACAGCAAGGAGTCTGCACCGGTTTCATAGCCCCGTGGAAATGCACTCCACCTGGATCCTTAGGCAATGACTCCCTTCTGCAGCAAGCAGGAGGGGAGCCACAGGCCACTCTAAAAGCCCCCATGCGCCATTTTTGGTCCCTGGGCCACAGGTTGGGAACCACTGCTCTACCCCATCTTTGCATTTCCCCAATCTGAACGGTTACTGGAAGTCATTCTAGACTTTGCTGTAATTCAGCGCCAGCTCAGAACAGCTCTTAATTTAATTTGGCTGGAACAACCCCAAGGGGTTATTTCACTGCTGGGGACGGCTAGAGGGTAGCATGCTCTGGCCATGCCATTCCTTCTCTGCAAGCCAGAGATTCACCCTTGCTGGGGGAATCCTCAGCTGGCTACTTAAGGAACCTGTGCAGACCATGGGAGTCACTGGCACAGAGCGAAGTGGCCAGAGCCGGGCCCAGGATCTGATCCTTTTAATTATCAATGTTGAAGTGCTGAGAAATGGAAATACAAACCAACAACCACCACCAGAAGAGTGACAGAAGTCTTTTGAAAAGCTCCTGATAGACCAGCAGACAGAGGAATTTTGTTGTTCTGCAACTTTCTGCATTAAAATTAATCAGAGACTCTAAGGTCAGACGGGCCAATATTACCATCTAGGCTCAATACAGGCCACAAACCTCACCCACCACTCCTGTGATCCTATCCTTGAAGTTCAATGAATATATAAGATTTCATTCTCTCTAAATTAGGCCAGTATGCTATGAAATGTTTTCTGTAAATTGTTACCTCTGTATCTGAGCTTTCCTATGATTTTCCTCTGGAGACTGAGACCAAATTCACTCACTCACTTAAGCTCATTGAAGTCAACAGAAAAATAAAAGGCAGGAATCTGGCTTTCAAATACTGTCAGACTCATAAAAAGGGGAAAGGTAATATTTGTTCTTTTCATTATAAGGTGGAAAAAACCTGCAAGCATCAATTTTTGAATGTTCAAAAAGCTCATTATACAAGTTCTTATATTCTTATATAGACTTAACCATTGGGGAGTGGGGAAGGCTTGTTTCACCCTAACTGCATTATACTAGCAAAGAGCCACCTAACCACCCACAATGAGACATTAATAGTCATGCCACTCAAGGCTCAAATGAGAAGTCTGCTGTTTAAGGAAACAAGAGTGAAGCTAATTCTTTCTTCGTGAACATAAATCACAATAGTGTAGCTCTACACATACTCAGCCAACTTGTCGTGATACTAACACTGACCGTGAAAATCACAGGCCTTAAGGCTTCTTGCCCAAAATATGTTAGCAGTGGGATCAGCAGTGATATACACAATATACTATACACAATACACTAGCAGATTAAAACCTCTCTTCATTATACATTTCACAATTAACAAAAGTAATGAGATTCCTTCACCTAAAGGTCATTTAAACTCACTGAATTCACTTAAAAGATATTCTTGAGAGGTCCACATTTAACTATGTTAATATAAGAATCCTTTAAGACTAAGGATTTCTATCCTTGTCGTTCCCCCACAAGTGGGACAAACTTCCCACAACAATGACCCTAGATCAAAAGGAAGCATTATATTTGTTTTTATTTAATATTTAGATTACAGTAACAACCAGAAGCCCTAAACAGTACCTCAATAGTGGGTGCTGTACAAACACACTCAAAGACACAATCTCTGCCCACGGGAATTTATAATCAAATGTCACTAAACAGCTTATTTGTGTAACTTTAATGTATCATGTTAAAAGCAAGCAAGAGACAGACATATTTTAAAACTCGTATATTAGAAGAAACTGACCTGGTGGCCTATATCGATCTTTGTGAAACTGAAGGTACTAAGGTGGTTGTTTGCTCCTCTCACAGCTGGTTCTATTGTTTCTCTGAAAAGTTTCTCAATAAATTGGCAAACGAAAGGCCACATGTGTTTTACAGTCTGAGGAGAAACAAATACAGTATTGAACAGTTAAAAACACACGTGTATTGTTTTAACATGCATCAATGGAGAAAGTCTTCTAAGCAAAAAAATGTTAAAAATACAATACAACTCTGCTCTCTGCCATTCACCATGCAAGAAAGCCTTCACTTCTGCGTTTCCTACCACACAAAAGAGCTTTCTTGGACCAGCATCTTAATTCTCCATCTATTAATTTTAATTTTCCATCTATTTTCATATCTTATGTGAGAACTTTTTAAACATTACTATCCATGTTAATTTATCTCTTCTGTTATTTACTATTGCTAAACTATTAGTTTGGGATACAATTTGAATACAAGACACTACATCAACTCCATGTTCTGTTTTGCTTTATTTTATTTTATGCACCTGGAATTTAAAAATTCTGTTCACTTTTAAAACTGAAAAATAAAATTGCTTTCTTTGTATGTGGTGCAGAATGGCACAAACCTATACTTAACATTTACAATTAACTGTCCACAAGTCTGATTTTAATTATTCTTAATGCAAATTTAAATAGATCACGCTTCAAGAATGGTAAGTCATTATTTAGTGACCAATACAACGGAGTCACAATTATCAACTGAAAAAAGACTGGTCCTTTGTTTACCCAAACTGTATAAGTGTGTGAAGTAAAACCTGTATGTTGATCAACAGCCAAAACATCAAATGTAGAAAGGCTATAAATATTTTCTCCTCAAATCCCACAGCTATCTGGAAGAACATCTTACCTTATTTAGCCACTCTGCCCTTTCTGTGTCTGGAAAGTGAACCTACAGAGAAAGGGGAGAAAAAAAGCCAGTTACTACAAAAATACACTTTAGTTAACAAAAATACAATCTAAAAATTACAAGTAGGTGTGGAACGGAAAAGGTCAGGAAATATAGTATCTGGAACTAGTATCAAGGACCTGAGATTCATAATAAGAATGTATACATGTGGTTAAATAGTTGAAATAAATGTCAGTTAAAAAATATAAACCAGATAAATACATGCCCAAGTAAACTCCATAGTACAGGTGTGGAGAAAGCATTGTTTTAACACAACGTAAATGACAGTGAGACACCAATAAGTACCGCATTCAAGCCCATGGCAAAATTAGTCAATATAACATATCTCAAGTTTTAAAGACACTGTACCAGAATACCTTCTCTTTTGGCTATCTAATGAGGGACACCAGAATACTATCTGATGATTTGAAAAATGTCTTGTTTGGTAGTTAAGACCTCCAAAAATCGAAGTGACAGAGAATGAGGTATGCTCATCGAGAGCAAGTGACAATCCTAAACAAATCTCTACTTTTGAAAAAGAATGAAGCATCTACGGATGTTAAATATATGTTAGTCATGCCCTGCACTGATACCATGAAACTAGGATAGATTGATATTTTTAATTTAAGTGATTTTAAAACATTTAAAAAGTTTTTTTTTTATTTGTATGTTGCTAATTATTTGTTTCCCACTTCACAGTCTAAAATTACCTAACTCTCTCCTCCACAAGTCTCAGAGGCAGGGAGACTATCTGGGCCAGCAGGGAAAGAAAACCTCTGGCTCCTTTAAGAAATGAAACACAGCCCTCCTGCCCTGGCCACCTACTCACAGGTGCCCAGCCTCTTTGGGATCTTGAAGAGTTGTCACTGATTGTTTGGGTTGAAGGATGGATCTGTCATGCACCAAAAGGAAGAATTTATAATTCTTCTTTCTCCCAGCCCCATCCTTATAGGATTGTAGATTCCCACAAACATCAGGGTGATCAGTAAGAATTCCAATGGGGACTGGCTAGAAGTCACCCCAAAAATGTAGCAGAGCACATGGGGCAGTACTGGCCCTGAGGTTGGGACACTTATGCGTAGCCAGGCCCAAAGCTTTCCCCCTTTTGTGGGGATGACAAACTGGTTCATCCTCCTCCATTTCCCTATGAGGTCTTGATAAGTAGCAATGTAGGATTAGGAACTATTTATTCAGTTATAAAGTGAAGTTCAGTACTGTAGGTTCAAATTCCACTTGGAAGTTTTGTGACGCATGGCCTGAATTTTTAAAAAGTTTGTAAGAAGCTATTGGGACCCAGAAGACAGAGGAAACAAAGAGTGGTTGAGTGGGGATGCCCAATATGCCAGTATTTTAGGGACCTTTTTCTCCAGAGAAAATAAATCTTTTTCAAAATGCATCACTGAAACTCGCCCAGGATGACAATATCAGATATGTAAACTGGAATTAAAAGCATAAGTAGATTTTCCTGCCTCTTTTATAACCATGTTTGTTCATTAAGTAAATCCCTAAATCCCACAAGGCTTTCACTAACAGGCTATTTGTTCCAAATAGATTTCCTTCTTAATGAGTTTAAGTGCATAAAAATTATTAATAATGAATATTTATGTTCCTCTGTACTAGACTATGATATTTTATTCATGGACAATTCAATAGATGTGAAATCTAGGCTAACTTAGACACAGGCAGCTAGGAAATCAAAACAAACATCTCTACAAAGTATATGGCAGGAATATTCATCTTTGAATATGCTACAAAACATAATATGAAACATACAAACATGTATTATTTTTGAACAGAATTTATAATTGAACATAGAACTTTCATTCAATATTTGTCTTGTGAGAGAGGTCTCAAACCTACACTCCTTCAGAAGGTTACGAGGTCTAAGAAAAAAAGGAAGAAGAGTTAGGTTTGGGGGGTTTTTTGTTTTTTTTTTAAATAACTGTTTTTGTCCTCCTCCTAATCATCTGCTACTGATCTCTGCTGAACGAAAGATATCAGAGTACTGTAGAGGGATAAGATAAGGTATTTTGATATTATTTATCCTATGCTCCATTCCACATTAAAACCTGTAAAAAGTTGGACAATTCTCCTTTCTATATATGTACTCTCATGTGCCTTCCTTCGTGCTTGTATTTGTCTGAGATACCATGAGCTGTTGATGCAATCTCCTCTTTTAAATGCCTCCTCAAAATAGAATTATTGGGATATCTATCAGTATAATCCACCATAGCTTTTCATTTAATAAATAGAATTCTGGGGTGAATAATCACACTACTCTCTGATAAACCCATTTTCTCTGTTTTGTGTGTTAATTGTACAGTCTGTCCATTTGGACAAGATGTGTCAAACATCCTGCACAAAATTCTGTATTTTTTTGCCAATCAGATTCTGTAGCATCTAAGCCATATATTAAGTTTTTAAAGTTTCTAGCTCTCAAGGTTACAGATCTCACCTTGCAAACTGAGTCAATGCTATATCTCTGAGTCTGCAGACCCATTTACATGACGGCTAAAAGAATTCTCCCATTTCCTATGTTTCACTGGTGTGTCACTTTTAAAAGTGGATACTGACATTTTAAATGGCAATATTATATACTTAAGCTCTGGTCATTTGAGCAGATGGAATAAGGATGAGGGTTTTCATAGAACAGGGATTTGGAGCTTATGCAAGTAATGGAGAACAAATACAATGGGGAAAGAAGAGTAGACGAATAGAAGTAGAAAAAAGAAGGATAGGGAAGAAAGAAACAATTGGCAGAAATAAAAGTATATCTAAAGGTGAGCAAAATTTTCCCAGTGAATTCTGGACTGAGAGATGTATGTAATCTTTAATATATATATAGCTTGGCCACATCATAATCCTAAATGGAATTTGGCCTGCTCCACAACTGTGTTTGACATCCCAGATCTGGAGCGTAAACTCTGTAAGGCATGGAACATGCCACCTCTGTGTTTTGAACAATGCTAAGCACACAGCTGACATTCAACTAAATTTGAACTTGATATTGCATGTAACATTTCTGTCTCCTGTTCCTGCCAGTCTCTCTTTACATGCCTCTCCCACACCCATCTTCCTCTTGTGCACTTTGCCTCTGAATTATACAGAATAGCTATAGATAGGTGGGAAAGATAATCAGAAGGGAGAAAAAAATGTATGTATTAAGCCGTGCTTAAAAGAATACAGTTGGGTATTCTGTCTCAAATTAATACTTACTTGCCTTATATTGATATGCCATGCATCTCTGTATCCACCTTGCAAAAAGGGATTCCCAGTGGTTTTAATACTTGTATTAAGGGCCTATGTTTGTAACTGTATGGTCCTTTAGATATCCCATGACAAATCATAACAAGACAATAAAAGATAAGCATAAAAAAGTGTGTCATTGATTTCCACACTTGCACCCTTGAAGATCCTTTCATAGGATGGGAAGTGATACTCTGACTTATCTTCATTATTTTACATTATTCACATCATCATTAAATCCCCCAAATGTAAACAATATCCTTTGGCCCAGTAGAGCTACATAAGGCATACAAATGGTGCCTGTTTTGAAACAAATGAACTGTATTTTACCCTACCCACAGAGTACGATGTCTATTAACTCTGTAGGGATCCCAAACCCAGCTGGCCAAGAGTTGAGGCTTCAGTTGCCTTTATGCTGTTCTCCAATGTTTGAATCTTAACAAGGGATCTCCTCTGATCTGCTGTTACAGCCTGACCTGATCCTATGACTTACACTTCCCTGCATTTATTTTCCTTCTAGTCTGTAAGCTTCCCATCTTCAAAGCGTCCCACGAAGTGGGGTTTTCTCCCATGAAAGCTCATGCGATAAATAAATTTCTTAGTCTTTAAAAGTCCCACCAGACTCCTTGTTTGTATTCACAACTAAAAATACAACGTTGATTATAAGGAAGAAAAAGAACGTTTGATGGAGCTCAGCCCACAATTAGTTAACACTAAAATATGGCTACTGGGGATGGCAAATAACTAAGAATATTGGTATATTAAAGAAGTACATCAGAGAAGGGAAGGTTTCACAAATCTGTACACGTGTCCCTAAAAGAAAGCACAAAGTAAACAAGCTTTACAAGCAGTGAACTGTAGCATTCTCCTGGAAACAGTTTTGCATAACTCTGGTAGGGAGACAGCTCAGAGAAACTGCTTGATTTCAAACATGAGCTGCAGGGCTGTGTCTGATCCCCTGCTGATGTTCTATGTCAGAAAAAATACCTGGTGCCTTATTTTCCAATTTTTTAATCGGCTTTATTTAAAATTACGCATTAGCCAAAACATGTAATATTACATAATTCTCCCACTTCAGAAAACACAATTATATTTGTCAATTATTTTGGACATGTGTATAGTTTTCAGCTATCAGGTCCATTCCAAAAAATGGAACCTTCACATCTTTAAACCAAACATTTTTCAGTCATCTACATAACACAGCTGCTAATCACATCGAAGTGAGAAAAAGCATGACTAGAAGACAAATATTATGATACCATTTAACCAATGTTATTACAGTTAAACTAAATACTCCTTTAAAGTCAGGATAATAAAGGTTACATAATTTTAAATATAAGTTCTTATCTTTCTCCTCTAGAACTTGAAAAATTTGAGATACTACTCTATAAATGAACATGACTAAAAGCTGAACTGGTTAACCAGTACAATCTGAAAACACTTTTCTCTGTAGAAGAGCAAGAAAGTGTTTTCTGCACAGGGTACTCACAGCAAAGTAAAACTACGTGTCAGTTTTCCCAAAAAGATCTCATGTGAGGATGAGATCTGCTTGCTAATCAGAATAAATATTTTCTAAGTGGAATAATGTTTGCAAGGTTAGCATAGGTTTCTTCAGGAATTAACAGCAGAATCAACATACGCTAATGCTGACCTGTGTTAACATCACAAGCACTAAAATGCAAAAACTGGAAGTTAATTTCTCCCATTTATGCTGTTCATTTACTTTATGCTCAAAATGAAAGAAAAGAAATGAAACTAGATTGGTAAATTTCAACTTTTGGTTCCCAGGCAACACCACAATGCAGTTGAATTTAGATTCACAAGGATGCGTTCTTAAATAAATTTTCAGTTCAGTTTACAAAATTGATTCCCTTCATAACAGATTGTGCATCTCTCTAATTCCAACCCCCCTGCTCTGCCTGAAAAAACCTACATTTTGAGATGAAAATAAGTTGTAACTGTTCCTTTAACCACAACTGCCAGGCTAATTTGTTACAGTTTGTTTTAGGCCATGCAGCTTTCATTATAAACTAATTAGGGGAACTTGAGGGGAAAATAATCCTGGTATGAATAGAGAGCTGGAAGCACAGTAAATGGAGTTTAAATACCAAAGTGCCAACTGATACTGCAGAGCTAGCCAAAGTGAGAAGAAATGCTCTAGATTACAAGGGAAAATTCAAAAGGGATTTCCTGTTGCCAACACTAAAATTCAGTATACTGGACTGCTAGGGTGAAATAATTTTACATCATAACTAAGGCTCAAAAATACTGCAAGGAAAATTATTCATACTGGCACCTGCTGGTAAAGTTAAGGGTCAACTAATTTTTCCATTGTCACTTGGGTAATCTCACTCTGCTTCCGTCTAGCCTCTTTTCTTCTGTATGGATTTTGTTGTACAAAATAATCCTAAACATCAAGTTATTAGCCTGTGCTCAGGGCTGTGCCTTGGGGGAGCGGGGCCCAGGGCCAATCGCCCTAGGCGCGGCCCCGCTCCCCCATGCTGGTGGAGAGTGCAGCAGGCCGGCCCGCTCTGCCCCCAGAGACTCCGGTGCTGGGGGAGCCAGCCCTGGAAACCGAGGCCACCCGCCAGGCGGCGGGGAGCCGATGCTGCGGCCCCGGGGAGCCAAGACTCCAGCCCCGGCTCCGGGAGGAGGCCATGGCCCCCAGCCCCGCGGGGCAGCGGGGAGCCGTGGCCACCTGCCGGCGGGGAGCCAGCTCCAAGCAAGGCTGCCGCGGCCCCAGCCACAGCCAGGACCCCACCCCTGGGCCTGCCTGCTCCACCCTGGGGGCGGGGAATAGGGCCAACCCAGGGGAAGAGCTCCTGGCCCGCCTCGCTGCCTTTGCGAAGCGCAGCCCTGGGGGGGGGGGGGGCTATGGCACGGGCCCCGCACTGCCCCGCTGGGAGAGGGACAGCGCGGGGCCCACCTAACCGCGGGCCCCGGGGCAATTGCCCCGTTCGCCCCGCCCAGGGATGGCCCTGCCTGTGCCCAGCCATAACCATAGCTGGTATAAAACTCTCTGTGGGTAGTGAGGAAGGGAAATAGCTTTATTGGGCACAACAATTTTTGTCTTGCCCTGATGTGGCATTCAAAGACATTAAAAAAAGCCAGTACTGGCCATTTATATTGGCTACCGCAGCCCCCAAATTGGACTTAAGTCCAATACAGTTTAATATCGGACAGGGATAGAGTTAAGACAGTGGAAAATGTCGAGTCTGTCTATTGCACTATACTTGCTCCCAAGAAGCAGTTTAAATAGCTCATCAAGGAACTAGTCCATTGTTATTCGTTCAGCAAAGAAGCCACTGTACTAAGAAACGCACCTTTTCTGTGACCACCATGGAATTTGATACATCAATAGTACTAAAGTGTAAAGAAAAGGTATTCCATTTTTAAAAGTTTGCAGCCTCTACCCACATTGAAAGGGCCTTTCAGACACTATCCAGGAAATTAACCATTGCACTCTCACCAACGGGCCCCACTTCATGCACTTGTTCCCATGATTTGCCCACAGTGAATGAAAATTTGTAAAAATTTCAAGCCTGCACTCAGAAGATAACAGGTTTTTAAAATGCATTTATTACAATAAGCTGAGCTTCCTGTCTTTTCTGATGTTCAGAGGAAAAGAATGAAGTCAGGAATGCAAGATTTATACAAGGAAACCAGAAGAATTTGGAAAAAAGATGTATTTTATCAACAATAGCCAAAAGGCAGCATTTCACATAATTAAAGCATACAGTGAATGCTGGGAGAGTATTTAGTAGAAATTACCCCTACCTTATCAATCACATGAAGGTAGTGAAAACTCAGAAACATGGTCCAACTAAAAATGAGGTCATGAGATGAGAGGGTCAACCCAAAGTAGCAGCAGGTAGTGAAAGTGAAAAACTGAAGCCCCTTCAGAATCTTGGTACCATGCATAAAACAGACTTTTGATGCAAGGAAAGAGACTTTTCTGGTCATATTTTTGAGAAGCCAGCATGGTCAAACAAGGTTCCTGAAAACTATCAAGTGTGTTATGTGCACAGCAACATTGTCCATGTGCACAAATTGAGGCCATAATATGCAAGAAAGCTCAACGAACAGCTATTGTAAATTTAAATGTAAAGAGAATCTGACACTTCATGAAGATATTCTACATGTGGGGGAAAAGTGCTTTTATGTACAACATTCTTAGAAGCTATTCCTTTGTTTGAAAGAAAACCAGATTTATGTTTCTTAAGAGTTCAGAATCCTCTGACAAAATTGTCTTTACAGCAACTACGTGACATCACAGAGGATCTAGTTAGGCATTCAGATGATGTCAAATCACTATGATAGCATGAGGCAATGCTTGGATAAGGAATACGCAACTGAGCATGAACTTTTAAGGAAAAATATTGTTGGTACCTAATGATTAGACTTTATTCCATGCAGAACAGAGCCTTCATTTTGGATGATCTCTTGCTGCAGTCTTAGCTTATTTCCATAGTATTTTGATAGCTTTTAATTCTATTCCTATTATGCATTTATACATTATCCTTGGGCTGCCTCATCAGTTTTTGCCGTTGGGGTTCCAGTCCAAAATGTTATTTGGGTCTTTCCTTCACGTATGTCGTAGCCATCTCCATTTTCATTCAATAACTTCCTGTCTCATCAGTTTCCATTTCATCCTCTTCATCTGTGATTTTTTTTCTGGCCCTCCAATATTGAGAATTTATTTAAGAAAGCTGTTTATGAAAACTTGGTGATGAAGTAACAAGGTTTTAAATCTCCAAGTCTTGGTGCTATATAGTAAGACCAAATATTTAACACCATTTTAAAGTCTAAGTTTAGTTTGGAGGGAACTATTTCTGTTCTTCAGAATGGCTTTGCTGTTATGAAAGCATGTCTGGTTTTCACTCTTCTGGGTTTAATGTCTCTGTTCCATTTGTTGTACTTTAACAGTGTTGCCAAAATATGTGAAATAGTGACCCTCTTCTATATCAGTTCCAGAAAGCATTATTGCTGTTTCTTCTTGTATGTTGATTCTCACTGTTTTAGCTTTCTCTGTGTCGATTTTCAACCTTAATAACTGTGCACAGGCCTGGAGATCATTTGTTCTGGTTTACATGTCTCTATGAGTATGCCACAGCAAGCTGATGTCACCTTCAAAGTTCTGAATGAAAGTTCACTGCAGGACCCTTGAATGAAAGCCTTTGATACAGCAGATAGAACAGTTTTATTGAAGTGCTACACCACTATGGAACCCCTCAGAAATTTGTGAACATTATTCTAAGCTTCTATAAAAAATGTGAAATGCCAAGGAATACAAAACAGAAAACTGACTAAGACAATACTGGCCTCAAACTAGGATGTCTTATGTCTCCCATTATCTTATTATTGGTAGACGACTGTCTAATGAGAAAGACCACAGAACAACCAAGGGGTATACAATAGGCTGTTATCCAGTAGTCCTTAATAATTAAGAAAATTAAGGAAGATACGGGATATAAAATAATAATAAAATAAAAAATATAAAATAAATGTCTAAACATTATATTGTCATATAGCATTAGCGACATTAAGTAAACTATCCACTAGCATTTAATTAGACCTGGGCAGAAATCGGATTTTCTGTTTTGGGAGAAATTCTGCAACAAAAAAGGTTTACCACAAGACAGAATTTCAGAAAAAAATTAGCTTTGGGATTATCAGAATGCTGTGTCCTGATTTTGACTTTTCTACATTATGTTATATCACAAAATTGAAACAAAAATTAATTTCAAAATTTCAGTTAGCCACAGAGTTTGAAAATTATTTCTATCAATTTTATTGCATTATATACCTTAGGCAAAAAGGTAGTAATAGTCTACCTATTATAAGACTAGAGTCTTATATTAGCTCCAGATCAAACCAAGCAAGAAGGTTCTTTAATACAAAACTGTATAATCTGGAGCAAATTTCTTCTGCTTAATGAAAAATTTGATCAGGGTATACAATTCAGCTTCCAGAGGTCTTCTGAACAGAAACAGCACTTATTTGCAAACCTTATCATTCCGTAGACTGATGTTACTGCTTCCTGAGTTAACTGCATGAGTAACAGCAATTTCCTGCTCAGTCTATTACACAGAGGAAATGAGTGGATGAAGTTATTTCCCCTCCTTCCTCTACTTATCAACATTCCAACATTTCTGTGTAGCAGCCTAGAACTTAAGTGTTTGATAATATTTTAATAGTATACCACTTCATACGTACACACAGACACATACATACCATGTTAAAACAACATTCAGGTTGCCCAGTCAAACACTCAAAAGTTAGTAAATACTAGAATTAAGATAGTTTGTGCTAAGTCAGTCCCCTTCTCCACATACACGATGGCCTTTAATTACACACTATACTGCATTCAGTGCACTGTACAAACAGTGCTCTCTTAAAGATCAGCTATTCAATACTTCGTTTTCTCCTCACTGTTCAAAGAGTGGCTATAGACCTCATTTATTGCACATTATTCAAATCCTGCTTTGAAAGACAGAATTATTATTTCCTGATAGGCTTTTCTGAGCTGCTCATCACCACATATCTGAGTGTTTCACAAACATCAATCTCCACAACATCCCATGGGAAAAGGGAGTATTACTACCTGTATGTTAAGGATGAGAAACTGAGGCACAGAAAGATTAAAGCCAAGAGTATCCACTAATTTTAGGTGCCCAACTTGACACACCTAGGACCTGATTTTTCAGAGTTCTTACCACTAGACAGTACTGTATTGGGTCAAAGTGTGAGCTCCCATTGATTTCAATTGCAGTTGTGAAGATCAGTACTTCTACAAATCAGACTTCAAGGTCTCAAATCAGGCATCCAGAAAATAGGGAAGAGTCTGGTTTAAGTGATTTGTCCAGCATCACAAAGGAAGCGTGAGGCACAAGCAGAGAGAGAATCCAATTCTCCAGGGCAGCATTCAACAGTCTTAACCATGAGATCCTGCTCCCTCTTTCTGAAATTCCCTGCCTCATTCACTAAACATTTCTCAAGAAGTTGGAAGGTAAAGCAACAAATGGAATCTTCATGGATTTAGGCCAAAACTGGACAGATTTTTATAGTTTACTAAATAATTCTGAATTGACCTTATGACTTACTCCTCTTTGCATTTATATTTCCCATTTCACACTGTACCCCTCCACTTCATGCATCTGATGAAGTGGTATTCTGACCATGAAAGCTCATGCAATAAATAAATTTGTTAGTCTTTAAAAGTGCCATAGGACTACTCCTTTTTTTGCTTAACTAGACGAACACAGCTACCCCTCTGGAACTTGTTAGAACGGGGGGTATCAGGCAAAGTTAATAATAGGCAGTGCCATTGTTAGTCAAGCATGTTTATTTCAGTAGTGGCTAAGAACCAACCAAGAGTGAGGTCCCATTATCCCAGGTACTATACAAAAACAGAATAGCAGACCAACCCTGCCCCAAAGAGCTTACAATCTAACTAAACAAGACACACACAGGGTGGGGAAGGCCAAGGGCTATAAAGCACAAGAAAAGTGAACAATGTGATGGCATCAAACATCATGTTAGGATTTTGTTTGGTTTTCAGTGGATTTAGTCAGGAGGGGATAAGGGAAAGGAAACATGGAAGGGAATGAGGACATGGGGGACTGAGCCGGGAGAGGTTAAGAGGAGAAGGTGTTGGGGGAAGCTGAGGTGAAAAGATGGAGTGAGAAGGAAAGGAAAGAGGGCTGAAGCAAAGAGATAATCAATGCAGGGTAAAGAAAATTCAGTCAAAATTGTAGAAATTTCCACACACATACAAAACACATTATTTGTAAAAACTGAAAATAGTGTTCGTTGTCAAACAGGATGTGGTCTTTCACTTTGAGATCAAAAGAGCATAAACTCAACCTTGCTACTTAAGTCATCATTGTATTTTGGCATACGCCCTAAAAATGACAGTGTGATTGGAACGAGGTGAACCTTTAGACACATGTATGCTATTTTTGCCAGAATTGATGGTTTATTTGGCCCTTGGATTTATAATACAAACAACTTGTCCCCATTGGCCCTTACACATGGAGTTCATGCTCATTACATGATACAGTATTACCCTCAAAATGTGAAAAGTGTTATTATATAGAAATGCACTTAACCTTTAACTCTACCTTGTAGTGGCACACTAAGGAAAAACATATTAATAAATCTAATGTATCTTTGGAAATCAATGTAATCTAATCCGAGCACAGACAGCACTGTTAATCATAATTATTTTATTACTGCACTCTTTCAGTACAGAACTAGAGTTAAATTGTTCCCTTACAATACCTTAATATATTTGGACTTCCTTGAGATTTAAATGTCATTTTAAGTTATTTGGATGTGTGGGGCTTGGTTTTGAGATCACGGCAACACCTTTGTAATGTTTTATCCATAAATTACAGATATTCTATTCACCCTTAATTCAAGTTTAATACAGTTTTTTATCTGGGAATTAAAAAAAAAATAACTGAATGAATTTAATTTCTACTCTAATAGAATTAATGTCAATTGGGAAAACAACAATAGTAATTGACAAATTTAAAAATTAAGGGTCTTGCATTGGTTTATAAATTGTGACAATCCAAGAGTGATGAATGCTTGGATAACATATTCTTTCCAAAATAATGCTTTTTTAAAAAGCACCCTCTAAATCAGGTTTGGACCTAAGAGTCAAGGGATTTGTCTACTTTAGTGTCACAGCAGTAAAGTGCTATCTACACTAAGAGCGTAAGTACTCCATCTCCTACAGAGGCAGGAGCTATGTTGACAGGAGAAGCCGTCCTGCCAACACAGTGCTGTCTACACTGAGGTTTGGTCAGTATAACTCATGGGTATGGATTTTCTATGCCTCTGAGAGATGCAGTTATACAGACGTATGTCTGAAGCATAAACCAGGGCAAGATACAAGGATATACACATTCTTGGCCTTAAACCACACAAAAAAATTCCACATATGTTCTACTAGCATTAATTTTAGTCATTATCCTACGTTACCTTCACTCCGGCAATCTAAAAATCATAAAAGCAGCCCCAAAACATTTCTCACAGATCTATACAAGATAAATCCAGGTTTTTGATTCAGACAAACACTATGTGATAGTGCTTCAAAACTGCATGAGCTACCTGCTTCAGAGTCGATGAAATCATTAGAGTGAAAGGTCACGCTCTGAAATGTGTTCAGTAATTGGTCAACTACATTTGACATTTTCTTAAGCTTGATATTTGGTTACAACAGCTTTTTAAATTAGATTTATCCCTCTGTCCCCTGTCAGAAATGGAGAGCAGGTCAGAAGGCCTTGTGACTTAGAAGCGACGCAACTCCTAACGTACTGAGGCACTTTTGAAATTACCACCTCATATTCTTGTCTGTTGTACTACGGAGAGGGAAAAAAATCTCATGCCTTTAGCACCATAAAAGGATAAGTTAATGGCTGGCACTGCAACTCATCTCCAAGTTTAGACAATAAGAAAGAACCCACAGATTTATACAAAAGTACAAACCAAACAAAACTGAAATGAATTCCAATTTCACTCCTATTCCCCTCCCTAAAGCATGTGGCCTCATTCTATTCTTTATAGTAATCTTGCAGACTGCAGAACTCCAAGTCAGTTTCTTCTTTTAAAAAAGGCTGACTCGGTTGATAGAGTAATCAAAACAAAAGTCTGAACCACAAAAATCGTTTATAACTCAAACTTGCAGATTTACTTGAACATCCATTCTGCTTTCTCAAAGAGTAAGCCCAGTAAAATGGCGGTGGATACACTATACCCTTTATGCTTAACACATTCAATCCCTGACTTAAGAAGATTTCAAGTTAACCTTCACTAGCAGTAGCAAAGTTCCAGAGGGGTTGACGTGTTAGTATAGTTAAACAAAATCAACAAAGAGTCCTGTGGCACTTTTAAAAACTAACGAATTCCGACAGGACTCATTGATAGCAGCGAAGGCAGTGCCACAATACATCATTCTCCTTGAAGAGTCGTATCTTGAAACTTTCAGAGAGATGCAAGAGGGTTTTCACCAATAATGTAGTGGACCCCTGATTTCTGCAAATTTATTAAACAAATTAATTAAATTGATAGTATTTTCCAACTGAAAAGATGATAAATGAGGGAGCAAAGTCAATTCCTGACAAAAAATAAATCAACAGTGATATATTGCTCTTAACCTTTTTATCAGTAGAAACTGAATGTGAGACAGTTTCTCTCAGAATGTCTAATACATACAGACAACAGAGCTAATTAGCTCTCAAACAGTATGTGAAACGCCGTTAGGTGTGAAAGGGAGGTCTAAACTATCAGATTATTTTAACTACCTTATTTTAAGAACATTAGATAGCTGGAATATAAAAACAGAAAATATTAAACTGTTTAATTTTGGTGCTCAGTATAGTTTTTGGTCAAACAAAACAAATTCTATTACCAATATTAACTTTGATATCTGTCACATGGCTTTTGAATACCTAAGAGAACATAAAGAAGCAGATTCACGGTTAGGGCTATATAATCAATGTCATAGACAAAAGGTTCATACATCTGTGATGGAATGGTCTGTCATTGAGGGCAGTAAGATTAATGGTCAGCCCACCCCATCACCTGGGATGAAGCATTAAGGGCTCAGAAAGATCTCCATATGTACCTATTGCATTTTTTCCTCAACCTTTAGTGGACCAAGGAACACCAAAAAGTATTATTTACTTTATGTGGAACACCTAATGAAACCTTTATTGCAAAAGCTGGCATATGCCAGTTTTAATGTTCATAATACCTGTGTTACTACGCATTCCTGTGAAAACTATTCAGGAAACTGAATTAAATACTATTTTACAGGTATAACATGTTTATTTCTAAAAAATAGATACATAATGATTATTCACACAACTTAAAATGGCAAATGATGTTACCCAAGTTTTAATGGGAATTTTGGGCCTGGATGTACAAAAAAGTTCATCTAATCTTGGATTAAGGTTCATCAGAGCCAAACACTCTGCTGCCTAAAATGGTGCCATTACTTACGCCAAGGATACTCTGCTTATTCAAGGCCACACAACTATCTATGGAGAAAAAGAAGAGCTCTGCTGAGTAGTGGACCACAGGGAGATAAGGAGAATCTGATTGGCAAGAACAGTCCTGTCAGAAGGATGAAACTCATGGATGCTGCTGCTCTACAGGGGTCAACACAAGGGTTGCATTTCCTGGAAGCTAGATGTGGAAGTCAGAACCAAAGGAGAACTAATGACTGTCAATCCTAGAAATCAGTGAAGACGACCAGAAAGCCATCACTTTTTCTACAGATGTTAGTTTCAAAACTATTTAACGTTACTCCCATGATGGCACTCACGTACATCCTGAGCGTTGTACGAAACCTTCACATTTTTTATTGATCAAGTTGGTAAATTAGAATTCATTTTCCTTACACCCATCATCAACAATATCCCCCTTTCCAGTTAAAAAAAAAAAAAGTGTGCAATAGTATAAATTCACCCAGAAAATTCCATGTCATTGCAATGTTCCCAAAGCATTATCACAAGGAATGACAAAAATTAGCAGCTGCACAGAGATCACGTGTAGTCTCCAATGCAATGACCCTAGAGACTGAAGGAAGGCCTATGACCAACCATACAATTTCAGTATATATCCATGCTAGTTCATAACTTCACAACTCTACATTGTGAAGTGTGGTGCTGTTTGAGACCTAGCAATTCACTACTCTAACTACCATGACTTCCAGAAGAGATTCTGTTGGGAAAAAAAACTTTACCAGTTCACAGCTGCCCCTAGATTCGCCACCAGAGATTTCTTCCAAATGCCTTTGAAATCCAAATGTATAGTAATGGATATTACAACACATTGGAGTTTTATGGAATTACAAGCCATTGATATCTCACACTCATCTTCCTGCTACGGATAAACCTCAAAAGCCAAACTATTATTACATGATTTAAAAGTTGATACATAGCATCTGGAGCCTGTCATGAGAGTAAAATTGCACTAAGCATAATCAATCCTATAGGTTTACCAGGAGGGGAAGATTTTGAATTTAAAAATACTTTGAGTCATCAGTGTTCACATAGAGATGGAAGTAATGGCAAAAGATGCATTAGTCTTTTAAGTGCTCAGTTCATCAGAAATTGTTAGAGGTTTTTGGGGCGTTTTTTTAAAATGAGGATATCTAGGAAATTAAATCTGTCCTTTAAAATCCTCACCACCAACATTCACAGCCGATGAAAAGTGAGCACAATAGGCTAAAAAAAAGCAACAATACTGGATATATTCTATATCACCTCAGTGCACTTTGCAAAGCTCTACTTAGCAGTGTTTTGGCTCCTATGAGTTTTGTGTCCAACCTCTGACATATAGGTAAAGCAAGATTTTTTAAAATATTTTTAATACTCATTTACATTACTTGTATCAGATTATAATACACCTCTTCTAAAAAGTCAGTTCCTGCATCTACTGTGGTAGTCTCCATTAATTCTTAATTAATGAGCTCATGAACATTTCAAGAGTAATCTCTAAAGAAGGAAGATGCTCCAATTCAACCTCCTTTTCCCATCTCACCCAGCAATGGAAATTTTATTTTAACTACTGATGTCCAACATGAGCATATTTAGCAGAGGGAAAGGGAAGCATAGGAAGAGACCTGTGTAGCATGGCATATAGATAAGAAAAGCTAGAATTAATACCCAGGGAACTACAGGCTATGTTTCATTGTAGATTAATGAGCATGTGTTAGGCATCTTTGGCTCATCTTTGCATCTAGTGCAGGAGTCGGCAACCACCAGCACGTGGGCCACTCAGGCTCCCCCACTGGCCCTGCAAACCATGCAGCCAGCAGCTACGACGCGTGGCTGATAGCCCTGCCCCCTTTAGGCCCCACCCCCAGCTGCGGGTGCGGTGGGCGGGGCTGGCACAGGGGCCAGCAAAGGTTGCCGACCCCTGATCTAGTGCATCTTGTTTAAAACAGAGAGTTGTGTGGTCTCAGTTGTTTATGCTGTTCCACTTCTAGATCCTCCACAACCTGGCAGCTAAAAGGAATGTTCCAGAATACGAATACCAAGAGTGTTGCTAGTCAAGAATGAAGCATCTTCTAAGCGCAGATATTTACCAAGTACCTGTCATTCAGCACTGAAAATACAGTGGTACAACTGGCTATACAAGGGAAATGACAAAGTACCTATAAGCAGCATGAAAGCCATTTGGCCTTTACTGTCATAGTCAACTGTCATTTCATTTTTCAAAGAAAATCTTAAAAACCGCTAAATCAGGTGTGTCAAACATGCAGACCATAGGCCGCAAGACTCTCTTCCATTCAGCCTGTGACTGCGCTTTGTGGGACCACACTCTCTCCTTAACCGAGAGAGTGCCCCAGTATTTCTATTTATGGTATCTATGGCACTCGAAGTACGTTTAAATCAAATCTGGCCCGCCATAGAAAATGAGTTTGACAGCCCTGCCCTAAATAATTTGTGTATTCCTGTCTCCTAGATGAGATTTATACAGGAATGAATTAAAAACAACAAAAAACACCTTGCAGAAATTCAGAGTAAATTCTGTAAATCTGATTTTGTTTATTTTTGTAGAAGCCTTTGGATCTGTAGAAAACAGATGTGATTTTTACTATTAGGATTGCCCACGAAAACATGCCTGCCTTGTGTGAAGACAATTTAATGCTTTGTGAACAGACAGAAAACAGAGGAGGATGTGACGGGAAAAAAAGGAGTAATTATTTAGCATATAAATTTCAGTTCCACTTTTTTTTTTCTTTTCTAGAAGGAGTCAAAGGTATGTGTGCGTGGCTTTTTTTTATTCCTGAATATGTAGAAATATACTGCTCTACAGTGTAGAAAAACAACACACAGAACAATCTGGCTGTTTCAGTTCTTGTATTCAGATGAAATACAATTATACAAATCTGCACATTCATGTTTTGCGAGAACCAGATTAACAACAGTGCAGTTCTGCAGTTTCACGTGCGCTAACTATAAGGGCTAAACACTCAATCTGATATCAATGCAGTTGCAGTGCCACAATGTTAAAAAGGGTGTTTGGGCCTAATATTTGTGTTACAAGATTTTAATAAACTTCAGTTTAGTTACACTTAAAGCTTTATGAAAATACTCCTCTGTGGTGTTCACAGTCCAGCAACATGGGTCTAGCACATGAGATCCAGAAAGTAATATCAAATAATCTATCATCATTCTACAGGATGAAACAATGCACATACAGTAAACCTACCAACACTAGTCCTCCAAGATGGTCTTTGGAAGACAGAAAGATTATTTTTAATTTCATATTTTAATTTGCAAATGTCACCATATGTGAGACAGCAAGAGAAAAAAAGAGAAAGTAAAAATGCTACAACAGATCATTAAAGCACTATCAAGAAAAACAATCCCACAAGCTGTTTTTACTTGCAGAAGGAAAGTAAAACAGTGGGGCAGCCTATACACAATTTACACCAATGCAGTGTGAAATTGGGTCTACACAGTGGACTGTCATTGATACAACTACAGAAGTGACTAAAAACAAAGTGTAGATAAGGTCTTACTGATCACTGTGCCAAATTAAAAAAAAAAGACAAACTTAAGGGGAAAGCATACAAAAGAAGGCAATTTCTCTTATCCACCATCCCTATTTTGTCGTCTTAAAACATTTTACCTACTATGGTCCTCATTTGGGGGTTTTAACTTTTAAGTTAAACCTTATAACTTCTTCTGTGGACCAGAACACCGATAAAACTAAAGACACACATTTTATTTATGATGGAATGTAGTGCAGTTGCCAAGTGCTAGGGAAACCTTAAAATGTTACAATAGGGAACAATCCACTGGAAACTGAGAATGTCAGTTCCAAACACTCCTCTGCACACTCCCCAAACTTGCATAACCTGGCAGACACTACTGCCAGTTCAGGTATCAAATCAAAACGTTGCTCAGCACGTCATTACTGCTTGAAGAATACAGGGAGTAAGGCTATGTACACACAAGAACACTTGTCCCACAATAAGTTATTGAGGGACAAGGAAAGCGCTATAAATATAGCGCTTTCTTGTGTACACACTGCTGTTTCTTTCGCAAAGGAGCATTCACTGTGTGAATGCTCCTTTGCGAAAGAAGAGCAGTGCATGGTGGGCACCTGTCCCACCATGCACTGCCCACAGCCAGCCCCCTAGCCCAGCTGCAGGGCTTCTGGTGGCAGGGGGGGCTGCATTGCCAGCCCTCGCTGTCATCCAAAGCCCTGAGGCTGAGCTGGGGG
>ML685862.1:4463519-4479025 GCA_007922175.1 Pelusios castaneus
AATGTCCCAGAGTGGCCTCGATTGGCACTCTGGGACATTTCCGGAGGCTGTCTATTGCGCAAAATGAGTACACATGAGCATTACCGCGGAACAGCTTTTCCGCGATAATGCTACCACTCTCGTTTTGAGTGGTTTAACTGTTGGGTGCAAGAGGGTGTTGCCGCACAACAGAGAAATTGATCGTGTGTACGCTATTTACTTTATTGCATGGTAAGGAGCCTTACTGCGCAATAAAGTGATTGTGTGTACATAGCCTAAGAGAACATCAAGAATCAAAAATTCAGTTTGCACAAATCCCTGTTCAATATTACCAAAGAAAACAAAGGGTTATAATTGGGCCATTCAAGGCATCTGTGGCTGAACAATGGCATTTAACTGCAAAACGTTATTTTTGCTACTCTAAAGAGCAGCTTAAAAATGCACTACCAAGCAGTTTATGTGTTGGTTTCATGTAGTATTTTGCATACAAGATTTTTAAAAACGTATCATTGCTATTTTTAAAATAAAAGCTCCTTTTTATGCTGTTTAACTTTGATTCCTGTGTTTTGAGTCAATAATAGAAGGCCTGAAGTCAACATTCATCTCCACTCAATAACTGAGGGCTTATTTTCTAAACATCAGAAGCCCTTGGTTTGTTGCAGGGAACAAGTGTTTGTTCTGTGGCCACGCCCCATCATCAGAGGAATCAGAAAGACCATTCTTTTCCCTGATTAACTAACAAAACAGAGACTTGGTTACAAAACACCCACTTATTCCTTGTAACAAACCAAGGGCTTGCTATGGTTAGAAAATAAGCAGTCAATTATACATTCTATAACACAATATGTTGAAGATTATGGTCATGTCTGTATACCTGACACATTTATGATAGTGAACTCAAAACTTTTATTTGCAGTATCAGAAAATACGTTGAACACATTAACTCTTCCCTTACTTCTTATTCTTACTATTTTAGAAATAACACACACATTCAAGTTTCACAGACAAACTGAGAAACATTGCCTCAACCTAGATACATTGCCTCATTCGCTATCTCTTCTCCTGTTTACTGTCTGAGAAGTTTTAAAAGTGTCTTCTCAAGATTCTGCAAATAATCAACACTTAGGACTTCTAAAAATCATTTGCTGATAGGCTGCCGTTGATATGAAGTGCAACAGCCATTTAAGGGTTCAGAGAGTCCCCCCAATGACATAAAATCTTCATTTGAGACAGGATGAAGTTAAAACATTTCAAAATGCTTACTGGGTTGGGGGAAAGGGAAGAGTAAGACCTACCAAGAGAGTTTTTACAGCAGTAATTCCATTTCTTGCAAGACATCTCTTTAAAGTCAACCAGAGTCCTGTTCATGTCCCCTAAAAACATTAC
Organism: Pelusios castaneus; assembly: GCA_007922175.1. NCBI lineage: Eukaryota > Metazoa > Chordata > Testudines > Pelomedusidae > Pelusios > Pelusios castaneus. Next base: position 4,464,885 of record ML685862.1, read on the forward strand.
ATTGTGGTCTTTCTTTTGGAAGCAGTGTTTTCCCCAGGAATTGAAATTGGGGGGATGTTCGAATTTAAAGGGGGGAGGTGGGATGTGAGAGCTAACGGGGTGTGAGATTGGGGGATAGGGTGAAGGGAAGCTGTAGAGCACCAAAGTAAAAACTGAAAAGTGTTTTAAGACCATTTTATTAGATTATCACACAAAGTTGACTACTCAAGCCTTCTATGAAGCACTTTATCTACATCCTTCTGGGTTTTTTGGTTTACAAAGGGATCTTACAAAACTAGGTGCCTGGGCAACAAAATGGCAGATGAAATTCAGGGTTGATAAATACAAAGTAATGCACTTTTGAAAACAGAATCCTAACTATACATATAAATGATGAGGTTTAACTTAGCTGTTACTGCTCAAGAAAGAGATAGGGGTGGAAGGAACCTCATGAGGTCATCTACTCCGATCCCCTGCTAAAAGCAGGACCACTCCCACTAAATCATCCCAGCCAGAGTTTTGTCTAATCGGTCCTTAAATGTTTCCAAAGATGGAGATTTCACCACCTCTCTAGGTAACCCATTCTAATGCTTTGGCACCCTCCTAGTAAGAAAGTTTTTCCTAATATCCAACCTTGACCTCCACAGCTGCAACTTGAAACCATTGCTCCTTGTTCTATCCTCTGTTACTACTGAGAACAGCCTAGCTCCCTTGTCGAGTTCAATGCGGGACGGATCAAGCGTAACAACCAATATGATTGCAAGCAAGCATCGTTTATTGATACATAAGTAAAGATTTTTATACATTTCCATAGTCCCACCACCAACTATGACAAGGCAGTTAATTGGTGCATATATAATTATATAAAACAAACCTGTAAGCCATTGGTTAGATAACCCCTAGATTTATAATTGTGTTTACTGCTCTTCTTACTCCTCACTATCAGTAAATTCTCACAGAAATCCAGACACTGAAACGCCAAGGCCGGCGTGAAAGTATGTGGCAGTATGCCATTGCAGCCTGAAGTATCCTTGTCCGACCTGGCTGTGATCTTCCAATTACAGTGTCATCATGTCTGTGTATGCTGAATAAATCTATTACAGCGTCAGCATATCTGCATATGCTGAATAAATCCCCACACTCCCTCCTCTTTGGATCACCCCTTCAAGTAGCTGAAGGTTGCTATTAAACCCCTCCTCAGTCTTCTCTTCTGCAGACTAAATAGGCCTAGTTTCTTCAGTCTCTCCTCGTAAGTCATGTTCCCCAGTCCCCTAATCATTTTTGTTGTCCTCCGCTGGACTCTTTCTAATTTGTCAACATCTTTCTGCAGTTGGGAGCCCAAAAGTGGACACAATATTCCAGATGTAGCCTCACCAGTGCCAAATAGAGGGGAATTATCACATCCCTTGATCTGCTGGCAACACTCCTACTGATGCAGCCTAATATGCCATTGTTGGAGTCCATTGTGGATAGTTCTCTGCAAAATTCTGTTCAGTGTGCAGTGGCGGGCACAAAAACTAACTGCATGTTAGGAGTCAATAAGAAAGGAAGGGATAAGACACAAAATATCATAATGCCACTATATAAATCCATGGTACTTCCACATCTTGAATAGTGCAGGCAGATCTGGTTGCCACATCTCAAAAATATATATATTGGAATTGGAAAAGGTACACAGAAAGACAAGTAAAATAATTAGGGGCACAGAACAGCTTCCATCTGAGAAGAGCTAAATAAACTGCAACTTTTCAGCTTGGAAAAGAAACGACTAAGGGGAGATATGACGGAGGTCTATAAAAACTTGACTGGCATGGAGAAAGAGAATAAGGAAATGCTATTTAATGCTTCACATAACACAAGAATTAGGTGTCCCCCAATGACATTAATAGGCAGTGGGTTTAAAACAATCAAAAGGAAGCATTTCTTCCCATAACACACAGTCAACCTGTTTAACTCTTTGCCAGAGGATGTTGTGAAGGCCAAAACCACTTTCCTATTTTCAACAATTTAAAACCAAAGACTGATAGCACGACTGAGCAAGAATAGCACTTCAAACTGTTTAATTTTTTTTTAATGACCAGATTTCAAGCTTATGGTGTTTAGCTCCTGCTTTCCTATTCCACAGTTTGAATCCAAACATCTTGTTTACTTTACAAAGATAGATTCCAAAGGGGTAGCCGTGTTAGTCTATTGTAGAAAGACAACAGAGTCCTGTGGCACTTTGAAAGACTAACAGATTTATTTATCGCATGAGCTTTCGTGGGAGAACATCACTTCGTCAGACAAAGTGGGATTTTCTCCCACGAAAGCTCATGCGATAAATAAATCTGTTAGTCTTTAAAAGTGCCACAGGACTCTGTTGTCTTTAAAAAGATAGGTTAGCATTCTATCCCTCTAGACCTGTTTGAATTAACCTTATGACCCACCCTACTCTACATCTTTATATTTACAGCTAACATGCTTTATTTTCCATTTAATTCATCTGATAAAGTGGGATTGTGCCCATAAAAGCTCATGTGACAAATACATTTGTTTGTCTTTAAAAGTGCCACAGAACTCCTTGTTTGTTTTGCTGAAATAGATTGGAACTTGTCCCCTTAACAAGAAGTGACAGAGTAGAAAAGATTTGTTAGTTATTTCTAGACAAAAAACTATATTAAACTGGAACTAAGATCAAGAATATACATCAATAACTTAGGATAAAACACATCACAGCAGTGCTTTACAACACTGGAAATTTAGATGTTACGGTATGGAAATTGGAAATGTACAGTTAATGTGCTTTTCCAATCAACTTTAACTCTGCCCTGATGTGATGCTTGCAATATTCATACAATTATGATTAAGGCATACTACTATTTTGTAGTACTTGATTAGATTAAGTTGATTTTTAAATGACAGACGTTTTTCATTTTTACTTCCTCAGTGTCATTACAGGGCAGAGTTAATGTTGTTTGAGATTATTTGTGCCCTTCTCTCATGCTGTTAAGATTCAGAGAGGAACACTGAGGAGCAGGTGAATGGAGACAGTGGACATCTTGCGTAAAAGCAGCCTACAGACACACTAAGAATGAAAGACAGAAGTCATTTTCAATTAGAGCAATTCTACATGGAGTCCTCTGAACTAAAACACTATATCTTTGGCCTTCTGCTGAATGAGAAAATTCCAGTTACAAAGAACAGGAAATCCTAAAGAAATTCTCTCTCTAAATGTAACCTATCCACAAGATTTCAACAAAATTTTAACTATAAAGAAAATATGAAGAGTCCACATTATTCCAATTGGATCATTAAGGACAAAAGATGCCAGCCCCTAGTGCTAAGTTTCTTAATGGATACAGAGTTACTTGCAAATTCTCAGTGAATTTGTTCTATATTCAAAGAGGAACGCCAAGACTTAGGTGCTGCAGTGCTAACTTTTAGGAGCCTAGCCATCCAGTGGAACCTAAAAATATTGGAAGAAGCTTCCTATACACTCCAGGGGGATAGGTGCTTGAAAATGGGATCCACAAAAGCCAGCATCCTAGGCAGAGAGCTGCCTAAACCTACTAAATACAGGAGGGGCGTATCCTACGCCCCAGCCTTCTCAGGAGACTAACTTCCTAAATCCAGGCTAGAGACAGGTATCTATCACTGCCAGCAATCCACAGTGGGGAAAGCTCTCCTTGAGTCAAGCACCTTAGACATTTTTTCAAGAACAGCAGAAGTGGCATCATTCCGCACAAATCACTTGGAACTTCTACTCTCTTATGATTTTTAACCTGGTGAAGAGAAGGATTTGAATAAAAGCTTCCCATCCCTTGCATGAGTGCCCTTGCCACTGAACTATGGGATATCTGATGTGGGTCACACTAAATCTCTCCTGTTGAAGCCACTGTTTCACTTGAATAAATAATTAAATATGTATTGGGCAATAAAAAGAGTAAAACAATGAAGACTTTTTCCATCTCCATGCATTTCTCTCCTGTGTATATTCTGTAACTACCATTTCAATGGCTTCCAAACTTTTCCAAGCATGGATCACATTCAAAGAGACTAACTTCATGGACATATTCCCTCCCAAAGAAGATCCAACAATATCCTGGGTCATCAATTGCATACATGGAAAGGGAGACATATTTAATGTATTCAGTTTTTTTTAATAAGATTTAGCAGCTTGAAGTGAGGAGAGTCAGAAATATATGGCCAAGTAATTCTCCAAACCACCAACTAGTTCGCTCCAGACCATTGTAGAACCCACTACTACCACATTCTATCAGCTTGAAGTGTAAAAATACCCTCCCAAATCTACTCCTCACTAAATCTGTAGATAGATTATGAAGCATGCAACCAAGTCAATAGTTACTCCTCATTTCCCAACAGATTTAATAGCAGATGGTTTGATACAGTCTTACCAAAATTATTTTTACAACATCTATTACAGAACATTTGTTACGATATATTAATTCAAATTGAACTATAACTGACAAAATAAATGAAGAGCTCATTTTCTTAAGGCATGCTGTATTATAGCAATACACTGCCTAATTCACAGTAATTCCTCTCTCTCTACAGCAAGTTCCATTGGTTCCTTTGTTTTAGGGCCTGAGCCAAATGGGCCAATAAGGTCAATTGAAAGATTCCCTGGGAGTTCAAAGGGCTATACATGAGACCTTTAAACATTATACAACACTGATATTGTTACTATATATCTCTGTGTATGTTTATCAAATTGAAAGTCTAGGGAGTCCTACTATGCCACGAGGACCACTTAAATAGCTACTGAGATGAAAGTAAATGTCTAGTAAAATATGTTCATAGTGAATATATGTTTATTTTCTCAATGTTTTGAATATGTACAGTGTCATAAAATTATTATGTTATGTCACAGGGATTGATAGGGAGAACAAACATGAAGGAATCCTCCGTAATTCCACTGCTGAAAGGACCCCAAAAAAATCCAGAACAAAGGCAGGCTTATCTTATAAAAGGATGACATCTTTTCTCACTGAAAACTGCAGTCTCATTTAGAATATGCTCTCCAAACCATACTGCAATACATTACCACTCCTATAGGATTACTTGGGTATTTGTTATGCAGAATATGTTGCTGGGCCACTTATTGACCTTCTTTAGGCAGGGAAAAGCATTAGAGACTAGTCTTGAATTTGCTTTGATCAAGACAAGACACTAGCTCAGCATCTTCTATCTTGACAAGTGTTCCACAGCAGAGAGCCTACTATCAAGAACTTGACTGAGAAGTTAACTTTCATAATCCACACCCAGTTCTGAGCTCCCACCTTAGCCTACCCTGAGCAGCGAGTAGCCACTCAGCAAAGCCATTCCACAGTTACTCCATCCTCTCTGCTTCCACCTGTGTCACTAGGACTTCTGTGGGTACATCCCATAGTTCTTTGTGCTGTGGTAACTTGTGCCACTTTATTCTTTCCTAGTGAATTGTGGGCAAACTTGTCTTTCCTCACGGGGCAGAGAATTGTGGGAGGCCACTGGAAAACTATACGATGTAGCTTGTGTGTCCCATGTCCACTGCAAAGTGGGCAGATTACTAGCCTGATTATAAAGTTTTAGCATAAGACAAGGCAGACTGAAAGCAACAAACTTAGGTTAGAGAGTTGAGTGTGGAGACAAGGAAGTTAGTGGTAAAAGTCAGAGCTAAGATATGCATCTGAAATTAAAGAATAAAACTCAAGGTATCATCCTATCCCCACTGCTGACAGTGTTCTGGAGAATGTAAAAAGGTGGTCACAGACCTAGCGAGTCCCGATGTAGTCTGACTTCACTCAAGGCAACTTAAATCATCAGGTGAAAAGCCTTGATTTAAATAATCAATTTTACTCAACTTTTGTTATTTTCTGAAGGAAGGTGCATTCCCAGGCGCTGATACAAGCATTAAAACATGTTGATATAATACTAATGGGAGCTTTAATGCTAGATTTGGTACATCTTTTTGCTACCTAGGAGGGTACACTGTAACTATTTAAGCAAATATATAGCTTAATTTCAGATTCTTATTAACTGTTCATTTTTACTATGATAAGCAATATATTATTCATCATTTTTTATTTACTAGAGAATGAACTTTTTGCTTATAATTTGTGTCAAGCTACATTAGGATGGTAACTGGAACTTAAACACACACAAAATAGCACACACAATTTATTTTTATTTTATAAAATAACCTTAAATGTTTTGGATACATAAATTTTCCTTATCAAAACATGTTTCACATTTACAACTAAATGGCTTACTGAACACAGGGATAAACTAGTCAGAGAATTAAACTGATTATTTCAGGTCAGCCAAGGAATATTTGCAAATATGCCTAAGTGACAGTGACTGTAGCTAAAGTTCCTATTTGCATTAAGTCTCTTGAAAATAAAGACAGTCTATTTAGGCTGACCTATTCTGACATTTATATAGCTTGACCTCAGCTGTCGGATGTTTTTCCTGACTCTCTCTTTCTATAGAAAATCAACCTTTAATTCTGCAGTTAAACACTAATGAACTGAAAATTTACTCAACTCCTTCAATTTTGTCCAAGAGCTAACTAGTGAACTCCTAACAGTTAAAGCCCAGCTGATTAAGGCACTAATAGAAAAGAATCCCCTTGACTTTAAATGTATTATCAACAAAATGCAGGTACAGCAGCAGGTTTGGCAGGATACTTTTATGTTAACATGGTATTAAATTTTGTCAAATTACATAGTCTCTAGAAAGAAGGCAAAAAAGAAACCAATGAAGTCAAGCATTTAAATAAACTACAAAAAAAGATTTATTTTAAAGGAGAGATTGTGAAGGGCAGCCAGAGGCTTAAATGGATGCTCTCTGCTTTAGCAAAACAAACAAAGCATCCTGTGGCACTTTTAAAGACTAACAAATTTAATTTACCACATGAGCTTTCGTGGGAGAAAATCTCACATCATCAAACACTTTGAAGATGGGAAGTTTACAGAATGGGAGGAAAATAAATGCAGGGAAGTGTAAGACATAGGATCAGGTCAGACTGTAACAGCAAATGAAAGCAGTTATTTAGATTCAAACAACGGGGAACAGCATATAGGGGAAGGTGAGGTCAAATCACCTGTTGTACTGAGAAAAAAAATCCCTTCTTGACGTAATAGGTTCATACTGCCATTACAAATAATGTCAATCCCCTTGAAGCTCAGGGCCAGAAACAAACCTGTTCACTACCAGCAGGCAAGGAGAGTATGTCTTGCTACTCCCTATGAGCCTGCCAGTTGAGAGACCTTCCACAACTACTATCTGCTTAAAATACAATAGTAAAATATTTTATGGTTAACATTCTGTCCACAGTAGGACGTGACAAGAATTCTTGAGAAGTTTCTGGATATCAATTTGTATCCCTGTTTGATTACTACTACTGATCCAATCCACCTTGGGCATAGGGTCTATAGATCTTTCACTTAAAGAGAATTTAGATAACCATAGCTATATTACTTGTCTTAGCACTGAGATATTCAGATGTTACAAGTTTTTTTAAACAATGAAAGAAGTCATGCGTGATAAAATAAAATGCAATGTGAAGAGAACCTTCCTTCAAAACTAACCCTGAGTAAGAGGTATCACCTATGCTGGTGATGGCTGCTAACTTATAGAATCATAGAATAATAGGGTTGGAAGGGACCTCACGAGGTCATCTAGTCCAACCCCCTGCTAAAAAGCAGGACCACTCCCCCTAAATTATCCCAGCCAGGGTTTTGTCTAACCGAGCCTTAAAAATCTCCAAAGATGGAGATTCTACTACCTCCCTAGATAGCCCATTCCAATGCTTCACCACCCTCCTAGTGAGAAAGTTTTTCCTAATATCCAACCTTGACCTCCCCAGCTGTAATTTGAAACCATTGCTCCTTGTTCTGTCCTCTGTTACCCTTGAGAACAGCCTAGCTCCCTCCTCTTTCGAGCAACCCTTCAAGTAGTTGAAGGTTGCTATCAAATCTCCCCTCAGTCTTCTCTTCTGTAGACTAAATAAGCCTAGTTCCTTCAGTCTCTCCTCATAAGTCATAACTTGGCTGCAAGAATATTGAATTGCTGTTTCTTCAGGAACTCATTGTTTCAGACCAAGTACTGTTCCACTTCCCTAGCTCTTGAAACTAGAAACAGAGTGGATTATAACTTTTAACGTGCTTTCTTGGCACAGAACTGGTTCAATTGTTCCCATCTGAAACAGCTTCCTTCAGACACCAGTGATTCTTTGGATTGTTTTAAATTATTAGTGGGATGAATTGGTGCCTTGACAGAAATGTATCTGCTTTTTCTTTTAAATACAGACAATTAGTGGCAAAGGGAAAGTAGCAGATTTATCATATTCAGAATTTGATAAGGCATTTGATACTATGTCTCACAAAATCTTAATTCAAATAGACTTCAAAAGGGGCATTCATGTGGACTGACAACTGGCTGAAAAATGTAAACAAAGGTTATTAAAACAACAGTCTAATGAGATATTACAGAGATCTGCATTAGGTCCCACCTTAGTTAATATCTTCATTAAGATGTGTTAAATTATATATAAACTATACCAATAATCTTATTAACATTTGTGTTATTAGAAATATATTTGATCAAATTATTTCTATTAATACAAAAAGAGGCTGTCTTTAAACTAATGGAAACATAAGTCATGCTGCTAGATGGTAAGGACAGCCAAGTGTCAATCTAATGCTTGTCATGTGACAGTTATTTTCAGCCAAAGTAAAACTACAGTCTCACATTTCTAGTAACAACTTCATGGTACATAATTCTTGACTGCTTCAGCTAACTGTGAACCTCTAATCCAGTTTTCAAATTTTTGTTTAACTGTGGATGGGAATTTCAGTCACAGCAGCAATGGAGAACTTTATGCACTGACTCTGCAAAGGAGCGCTATTCTCCAAAAGATTATTTATGTGAGATGTTTTAATAGTTCACTGCACAGAATTTTAAAACTATCTTTTGGTTAACAGGCACATATGCATTTTTTTAAAAAATTAGCCCCCATACTTCCCACAAGTTCTCTCTTTAGGAGAAGCAGCCATCATTTGCTTAATTGCATTTAAAGAACTAAGCAAATATTAAAAATGTTATGCAGTTGAGGCTTTTCATCTTTTATACGCCAGTGGTTGTGACAAAAAGCTAAATTTAGAAATGTCTTGTAAACAGACTAATTTTCAGTGTTAACCCACTCAGCTGCAAAAAATTCAGATACCAGGTCAGCTAAAAAGATTTAACTCAAGAGCCTGGATGGGCATATCTGACAGCATAACATTATAAATTTAACTATGATGTGCAAATTAACAGATCTCTCCACACGCACAAACTCTGAGAGATCAATGGGGCATTTGCCCACTCCATTTCCAATCGTCTCTCCTCTTCACTCAATTATCATGCATGAATATTTTTTCAAACATAGGCAGAGCTAACAGCACCTAATAATGATTCTTCCCATTCTTCCCCCCCTTTTCACATGCTTATATACTTGCCAAACTTTAACTCTTTGCGCTGAAATTCTCCATACCAAGTGTCTGCCTTAGGCTGAATTTTGGGAGGAAATTTCTTCAGCCAAACCTGTTCAGCCAATTTGGCGAACAAAAGTAGGCAAAACAGCCTATTTTACTTTGTATTAAATAACGTGGGAAACCTCTTCTTTGAAATGCTCTAACATCCACATTCTTTAGAACACACTTACCACAGACGTTGGGACCCTCAGGCAAGTTCATACAGAACAGATGGGGGAAGGGAAGAGGACCACTCTCATAATTTTCAGTCTAGTGGTTAGGATACTCAGCTGGTATGTGGGAGATCCCTGGTTCAAGTCTCCTTCCCCTCAGTGAGAAGGGATTTTTTAACTGGAATCTGCCAATTTTCCAATTGGGCTATGGGATATTTTGATGTTGGGCTCCTTCAGTCTTTCCTGTTGAACTGTGGATAAATAATGAAAGAATCATTGGGCCAGAGAGAGTGTGCACACAAGCATGGTGGTTAGCGCATTCACTTAGGAAATGAGAAACCCAGGACCTAGTTCCCCTGCTCCAATAGCTTTTTTTAAAAAGTGTTTATCCACAGTGCAACAGTTTCAACAGGAGAGACGGAGGGATCTTCACATCAGCATATCTCATAACCCAATGGCTAGTGCAGGGCTTGACAAAACCCAAGAACCAGGTCACCATGGCAACTAGGGTTTATACCCTGGCTCCTAGCTCCTCTGAGGAAATGCAGTAGAGGAGCACCCGTGGCAACCAAAAATGAAACTTCTGGCACCTATATGGGAGACAATTTTGTCGAGCCCTGAGAAGCAGCAACACATCCTGGTCAAATCCCTTCCCCTCATCAAGTGGCGGGGGGACGTGAACTGGTAGTCTCCCCCCTCCTTGGTGAGTACTCTACCGACTGGAATTGAAGTTATGAGGGCTAAATCCTCTTTCCCAGGCCCCAGACTCCCTGCAAAAATATCTTTGGCCTCTAACTCCAAAGTGAGTTCACAGCTGACTGTACTAAAGCACTTATATACCTGAGAGGGGAAAGTCTAGCACATACCTCTCTTCTAAGCATCTCCCAATGACTCATTTAGGCAGCTCCCCACCAAGCACATTACTGTATAGAAGCCTAATCCTTAACTCAGGCTTTGTGGATTGCCATGTGTTCCTGTGATTTTTCTAGGCATCTAGAACACCTAAGTGTTGTTATGCAGATCTCACTATGCCTAAGTACGCTCGTGGATCTAGGCCTTAAATCAGAAAGGAAGCAAACAATCAGAGATATTAATTAGCACAGGTTTCGTTATACCTTTGTTACACTGTCTTTAAACACCTGCGCTCAAGCTGAACCAGAACTTTATTAAAGCTACTGATGGTGTGATTTCTCTCCATCGCCATCCAAAATAATACAAGTTGGAAGTTAGGTCAAAAGTCAGCTGTGAAAGGGATAGGGGAGAAGGGGGGAAATAAGATTTTGTTGGCTAAAAGAAAACAAGTTAACTCTTAATTCTCTAACAATTCCCTTGACTTGTTACTCCGTTCTTGCTACTCTTTCATACTTACCACACGTTATCTTGCTAGCTGGATAACTGTCTGCAATACTAGTCACACAAACTGATTAGTTCCAAAGGGCAGCCGTGTTAATCCAGGTCCGCCAAAAAAAAAAAAAACCCCAACAAGGAGTGCCATGGGATTCCTTGTTTTGTTATTGTTGTTTTTGTTTTCGGGGGGGAGCGGGGGTGTTTGGACGAATTGATTAGTTATAGCTAAGTATTAGGCCAATCATTGCTTTGTAGGCAAGTTCGATTTAACATGGAGACATTTGACCCACTTAGATCTGACTGAAGAAATTTACCACGACATTTAAAACTCAGCCTCCAACTTTTGAGTATTGGCATTTAGAGTAAGACATCTCCTGGACCTGTTGTAGGTAGGATAACAGCAACATCTGGATCTGCTATATCCAGGATCTGCCACAGCTAGGGTACCAGCGGTAGTGTAAGTAGCCCTCTGTTTCCTGTCTTTTCATGTTGCTGGATATAGGAAAATTTCACTGAATTCTCTTTACACCCTGAAGTGACAAAAATGTCACCGTGGGGTTCCATTTTTGTGATTAATTGTGTATCAGCTTTGCTGCATTCATAAGTAGAAAAACGGTTCTCTTCCATAGACTTACAGGGTCTGTAGCGCTACCAGGAGTAAAATAAAATTCTCTAATTTGTCATAAAGCCATCATCTTCTCTCTAGAACCACGCTGAAGTGTTTGACAAAACAAGCATGTTTTATTACAAAATATGACGACTAAATACCTGTGGCACACCAACAGAACGTTTATGAAAAGACGTGCTTTATACTTGCAGCTGGACGTGCTCCATTTATTCTTCAGCAGCATGGTCCTTCTTACAAAGAACTAATGTTTGTAGTTCATCTACCAATATTGAAGATCAAATAGCTATTTCAATATACATCCTTCTGACACCAAGTCACACACTTTGCACCATTTCACCAATGCTTTATTAAATATAAACTTGCTAAATACATTGTCACTCTACAATCATTATTTTTAGAGTATCCTCATACACTAATACACATTGATAATTATATACAAGAGTCCTTTTCATGTAACTATAGTAGTGTAGTGTAGTCTAGTAAGTAAGGCAACACTAAATGCAGCCTCACTGAATCCTAACGGCGTCACTTTTGACTTATTTACACAAGAAAGTTGCATCAGTTTATTTTAAACTGCTTCATTTAAACAGATGCTATCCAAACCCACAATGTAGACACTTAACTTTGATTAAATTTCAATTAGATGAGGACACTGTTTAAGGCAAGCAACAAGCCATTCTTGAACAGAAATAAACACACAACTTTAGTTAAATGTAAAAATCACGTAGACAAAGATAGCAAAATAGTTTCAGAAATTTGCAGTTAAGCTTTTCACATCTCATTATCTTTGCTACAAAGATCCAAAACATTTAAGATTTGGAATCAAATGAAGTTGATCAGTTGGAAACACCAATAAAGTATTTGTGATTTAAATGGTTTTGTTTTTAAATGGTTAATAATGATAACATTTCTTCTTAAAGTGCTTTTCTGCAGATTGCTACCAGAGACTGCATGGCTGCAATACTACCTTCCCAGGCCACAGATGATATTAATCTGGGAAAAAAATCGCAGAGTCTAAATCATCCTGTTTCACTGCTATGTGCAAAGTTTCCTTCATCCACAAAATTATTTCAGCCAAATGCCTGCACACATGCCCTATGGGTAACAGGAAGATAGTCACTTTAAGGAAGACAAAATTTAGAATCAGGTAAGGATTCTTTTGGTGTTGGAGAATGGTAGGTAAAGGTGTTATTTCTAAGAGTCTGAAATCCTGTCAACCTGTTTAACAATAGAAAACACAGCGAGACGCATGTTGGTCTTTTAAAATGAACTGGATGAAATAACCTCTTTCCATCTCCAAAGTGTAATTTTTCCACCTCTGCTTTTTCTTTGTATTGAAGATCACAGACTCTTTCACAAGACTGGATAAGAAGTGTTGCCCTTGCTTGTAAGAGTATTTTGAGCCCCAATTCTACTCCTATTTAAACAAACAGCAGAAGTGGTGACTTGGAATAGTTATTTTCTATGTGAATCACTACTAACTTCCCAATAAAAGAACATATACCAAAGCTTTCCCTAGACTTTAGTGTGTTCATTTACTTTAGTGGAGCCTACTCTTTTTAAGGATGTTATTCTACGCTCCATTTCAGGCTGTGTTCACAATAAGAATACTAATGCACAAAAAAAAAAATTAAAGATTAGAAACAAGGAAAAAACATGACGCCCAAATATCTAAGGACAATAAAAATAGTATCCTACTCTTTCTTTTAACATTGTACATTTCATTTAAATATGGATCAGGGCTGCTTCTTCCAGTAATGCAACTCCTGCTATGTTCAGTGAACTTATTTTTGTGTATTTAAAAAAAAGATGCAATTCTACTGCCGGACTACTTGCTTACAGAAACAAAGTGAACTACAATCGCAAGACAATTCACCTTATCTAGAAAGGTGTATTTCAGCAGAAGAGTAGCATTACTTTCAGATCACAGACAACAGTCTTGTGGCACTTTTAAAGACTAACAGATTTATTAATCGCATGAGCTTTCGTGGGAGAAAATCCCACTTCGTCAGACGCTTTGAAGATAGGAAAGTTACAGAGTGGGAGGAAATGAAATGCAGGGGAGTGTATGACATAGCATCAGGTCAGGCTGTAACAGCAAATCAAAGTAGGTGTTAGGATTCAAAACACTGGGGAACAGCACATAGAGGAGGGGGGAGGTCAATTCACTTGATGTAATGCGAGAAAAATCCATAGTCCCTGTTTAACCCCAAGGCAACTGAGTCAAATTTGCATATAAGTTCGAGTTCTGCAGACTCTCTTTGAAGCTGTGATTTGTTATTCATCTGTTTCAACACAGCTATTAACAAGTCGTTAAGGGAGTGAGCAGGGAGGTTGAAGTGTTCCCCTACAGGTTTTGCAGTATTGCAGTTTCTGATGTCAGATTTGTGTCCATTGATTCTTTGGCGCAGAGACTGTCCTGTCTGTCCAATATAGAAGGCAGAGGGGCATTTCCGGCACATGATGGCATAAATCACATTGGTGGATGAGCAGGTGAACGAACCCTTGATGGAGTAGGTG
>ML685862.1:4484025-4620927 GCA_007922175.1 Pelusios castaneus
GCGGGCGGGCGGAGGGGCAGGGCTTGGGCGGCGGCGCCTCGCATCCCGCGCCCGGCCCCGCTTGCCGACACCAGCGGCCGCCCGCTTCCGGGTGCCGAGCCGCGGCCCATTCCCGGCCAGCCCCCGCCCAGGGCTCCCGGGCCATCCCTCCTCCCGGGGGCGGGCCCGAGCCCCCGCGACGGCAAAGCAGGGCCCCCGACATGCGGCAGGCGGGCGGGACCCTTGGCGCCCTGCTGCCTCCCCTAGGCCTGCGCGGGGCCGCCCCCGTCCACAAGCGGGCTCTGGCGAGCGGAGCCGGACGGCGCCTTTCTCCTGCACCCGTCCCTGCTTCCCGCCCGCCGGCGCGGCCCCCAGGTGTAACAGCCCCAGGCTCGAAGGCCATCCTTGCAGGAATGGAGAGGGGGACTGATGCACAGTGTGTTCAGGGCCCTCCCCCATTTCTTCAACTTTGAAATACTTCTTGTTACTGCATCTGGAGCCAGTTTCAAGATTTGGACGCATGGTGTGTCTGAATTTGCATGCTAGGCTCCGGATTTATTCTACAAAGCGACAGCCCCATTCTAGGAAGTCATTAAAACTGATTCCATGTACATTTACAATCTTATTTCAAAAAATGAATCTGTACATACATTTTACTTCAGCGGTATTCTTTTTCCTTTTGTCTAACAGCAAAAACAGCGCCCCAAACCTGGCATTCCAGGCAATGGTCGGCCCTTAAATCTAGCTTTGGGGCGGGTTTTCAGAGGATGGGTTGGGGCCACAGACCCTCAGGTACTGGGTCGCAGCACCCCCGGCTCCAGTCTCAAGACTGGAATGCATTGCTCAAAGATTTAATTGTTGGGTCATGGGCATAAATGATTTTTTTTCACCTGGGTCCTGAGAAAAAAAGTTTGGAAACCACTGACATAGAGGATAACTGCTCAAAATCCGGGAGAAGGTCCGTAGATGGGAAACATGAGGCAAACCCATTTTGGGGGGACCATAGAATTGAAGAATCCCAAAGTATGGTATAAATTGTGCTCTCCGTACACCACACTATCTCTTTCTGTTCCACCCTAGTTCCCTGGGTCCATTTTACTCCTCATCACTTCCACTTTGTAGTTATATTAGTGATTGGCAAGAGGCTGCCCCCTGTTAAACCACAGGTGTGCAACTGTCCTCCACATATTTTGCACCCATAATTAGCAGCAATAAGGAATAACACAGAATAAACTGTTCAGAGGTGAGTAGCTTCAAATGAGCCACCAGCCACTTCCTCCACTTCTCAACTACATCAAGTGGATCTGCTGGGTCTATGGGGAGAGGAGGCCATGCAGTTGCAGTTCCATTCTGGCCATAGGAGCTTTGATACCTACAGGCTGATTCCTAGTGGCATCATGGATAATGGGCATAATAGGCCAGGGGAGGTGGTGCGGTCACCATTGACTCACCGCTAGATACCTGGGCTGCCGTGACCCCATCTCTTCCCTCCTCCACACCACTGTCATTTGCTGCATGCGGCCAAGCTCAGAGCTCCTCTGGGCAGCTTGGGCTCAGGACAGCTCCAGGTGCTGGCTGGGGGCGGGGGGTGTCAGGGCTGCTCCAGGCATTGGCTGGACACCACTAGGTGACTGGAGCTGGTCTGGGGGCCTCACAGTATCGAAGCTGCTCTGGGCACTGGCTAGAACTGCTCTGGGCTCTGACCAGTGGCTGGGGCTGTGCTGGCATGCTGGTAGGCAAGAGGAGGGTGGGGTGTGGAAGTGCTAAAGTGGAGGGTGGGACCTCAGATAGAAGGACAGGGCAGGACGCTAACCTCCCCAAAGAGGGTCCATGCGCTGCCAATGAGTGCCATGCAGGAGAAGGGATATGACTGGGACATGCCGCATGGCCATGCTAAGAGCAAAGAGCTGAGGAAGGCATACCAGAAGGCAAGGGAGGTCAACCATCGCTCTGATGCGATGTCAAAAGATGCTGCTTCTGCACTGAACTGCACATCATCCTCTACTGTCAAGAACCCTGTAGAGACTTTGGAGGGACCGGAGGCAGCATTCAGCAGATTCAACCGGAGGATGGAATGGTAGAAGAGGGAAGTGAAGCTGGAGGACCATGTGGAACACATGATAGGGTCATGCGGTGGTGGGATGAATCAGGACCTCTTTTTGGTTCCAGGGTGGGGTGAAGGAAGTCTGGCTACAGTGCACATGATGCAGGAGAGAGGAGCTCCAATAAGTGCCCATTTTGCTTTGATGTGGCACAGTGAGAGGAGACTTAGCTCTTGTGTATTTTTTATATGGTTGAGGAGGAATACGGGACTGAAATTAACAACAGAGCCTATGTTATCTACTCAGTGGGGAGGTCTGGTGGAAAAAATTGTTAATGAAATCAGGGATGTCCCAGGAATCCTCCATAGGGATCGCTAGGAAACATTCCTATAGGTATTCTGCAATCCTCTACTGAAGGTTCCTTGTTACTTCCACCACCGCAGGAAAATTTGCTGCACCATCTGGCAATTCTTTCTGGAGGGACCAGAGCATCACACAGGTGAGCAGAATATGGAGTTGATCTAAAGCCACATGCATACAAGAGATGCACTCTTGCATCCTGGATTACCCTTAGGAGTGAAATACCAGATTCAATTGCCCTTGCCTGTGGAAAAGGGTACCCATATTCAGAATAGTCTCCCTAAGTAACCCTCTTGGCAAAGCATTAACAAATACTTTGTCCCTTCTTACGAATTCCCCCTTCCCACCTCAACCATCCCACTCCTTCTACAAACTCACCATATTTGGGACTCATGCAGAGCTGTGTGTGAGCCAAGTGAACTGGGATAATTTAGTAGGAGTGGTCCTGCTTTTAGCAGGGGGTTGGACTAGATGACCTCATGAGGTCCCTTCCGGCCCTATGATTCTATATTGGCTTAAATATGACTGACTGTAGCAGGGGTTCTCAGGCTGTTGATTGTGACCTCTGGAGGGGCTGGTGAAGTTATTATGGGGGGGATGCGAGCTGTCAGCCACTGTGCATGCCAGTAAGGGTGGCATGGCATATGAGGAGCCATCACTGTTTTGAGGGGGTCATCACAGCCTGATGATCTTCAAAGGGAGTCCCAGAAAAAAAAAGATTCAGAACCCCTGTACTGCTTTTATATTAGTATAGGACTTGGGTAGTTGTGTGCTTGTTCTTATATACAGGAACGTCACAATACCTTTCATTATATGTTATGTCACATACAGCATCTTCATCTAGGGAATCAAGTCAGTATTTATTTTGGTTTAGTTCAGGTTCATGTTCAAGCCACCTCCCCCCAAAAAAGAATTATGGTTTGGTTATCAATTCAAAATGGTTCATATTAAATCTTAATCTTAGTGGAAGTAATTAAAAAAAAAACAGCTGAAACTATCAGGATTTTTGACCATTTATTTATTTTTTATCTTTTGCTTTATGTGACTTTCCCTAGAGACTTTGTGTTGTCAAATAAACACAATTTTTTAATGAACAATTTGTTTGAACAAACTAAAATAACATATATTTGCTCTGTCATATTGGACTGCTGTGCTGAAAGGATAAATCTGAGACCTGAAAACGTTCTTTCAACACTCTCTTTTGTTCTGGGACTGCAATACAATTTTTGCCAGTTGATACAGCTGAGACATAACATTTTTATGACAGTCCCAATAACTCAATATGTTTTCTTGTTAAGATGTGGCTTATCTGCAAATAAATCAAAAATAGACCCAATCATTTTCAGGGTTCTCCTTCATCCGGATATCTCTTCCTTTTTGGAATTTTTGGAAGCTTTAAGAAGACGTTCCCCTTCATTATTCAATTCTTCAGTTTTAAAGAAGTCTGATATTGATTCTGTGTAATCATTATTTTCTACTTCTGATTGAAGCATTTTCATTTTTGTCTACATTTTGGTTAAATGAAACTTAGCCTTGACTTTGTCCTCTTCTGAGAGTAAGAGTTGATAGCTGGGATCAAGGTATATATATGAGAGAAAGACATCATTCTCAAATAGATTTTTTTTCCTCATTTTTTCATTGAAGCTAGTCAGGATTCAGTAAAAGAAGAATAGACTTTTTGGGTTTCCAGTTGGCATTTTAACCAAGCACCATAAAAGTCATCTATGCTTATTAGATCATATTGAAGAATCTTTTTTGTCACTTTAACAAGCTTCAGTGCAATTGTGATGCCTTCAGTGATACTCTATTCTGCTTCTGTCAGGCAAAACTCATGGTCTGAGGGGGCCAATGGCCCTGGCAGAAACACCTGAATTCCAAGAGTTGCTCAAGCCTGTCATAAACTGTGTAACACCTGCTAGGACAATCTAAGATTAGGAGCGTTAGTTTTAATTTTCTAATGAGGTGTCATATTGTCTGGTTTCTCAATTTTTTACAAATATATTAAGCTGTATTAATTATGCAAAGAGTGTAACGTTCCTTCAATGAATCTTCAGCTGCAAGCTGCAGTGGATGGGCACAACAGCAAACTCCCTTCAATATTACATCTCTGGCCTCACAAATATACTAAGTCCTGGGCTGGATCAATGCAGGGGATTTAGGGGCTTCCCAGGCCCCAGGCTAAGGGGGGCCCGTGGCCCTACAAATATCTGATCCTGAGCGCTACCGGCACCTCTGGCCTGCTGCCAGCCAGGGCCCCCTCCCATGGTCTGGATGCCACACCTCCATGCTGCTGGCTGACAGAACTCCCAGGGGGAGGGAAATCGCTGCACACCATAGTGCCGGCTACTCCACCCCATCCTGGCTTCCTTCCCTCCACAGCCGGTTGTTGCTCCTTTCCCATGCCAGCCCGGGCTGACAGTGCTCCCAGGGAGGGAGTCCCTGGGCCAGTCCTGGAGCACCTCACTGCCAGTTGGCTCCTGGGGTGGCTGGTCTGCCTCAGCAGGTCGTCCAGGAGCGCTGGCCTGCCCTGCGCAACTGGCAAGCTTGCCGGCCCAAGCCCCAGTGCACCTGAGTGCCACCCGCCCACCGGCTGGCTACCACCATGGTGCTTGGGGGCCCCATGAAAGTGGGCACCTTCGGGCCCCAGGGCACCTTAATCCGGCCCTGACTAAGTCCAACTTCTTCAACAAAATCATTCTGATCTTGGTCTGTATCTTCTTGAGCATCTTCCCTGAAGAGTAGATTCTTTGTTTCCTTTTCCTTTGTTGTTCTGCTTCTTCAGTTTCCTGGTCCTCAATCATTTACTTCCCTGCTTTCACCATGTTTGCAGCATTATCTCTTGTAATACTAAATATATTCCTTGGAGTGATTCCATACATACCAATACTAAGAATAACTAATACCAATAACTAAGAATAATTTATTTTTCATATTCATGATCTCTTTCAGTTCTGGAATCTGAAGAGCAATTTTTCCAGCAACACTATATTAAATGTTAATCCCTAAAAGGGATCAGCCAAGTGATATGGTGCAATCTACTTTCGATTAAGTTAGCCTTTCCGATTTCTTTTTTGATCTTCTTGTGAATGGTAGTTGCTACAGTAGCTACTTTGTCTCATACACTTTCAGCAGTCAGTGTAAGTCAAAAATTTTGTGAAATCCCAAATCCTCCATAGCTTAAATGGTCTCCTTACCGTTACTAATTCTGAGCAAGTATCTAGTAAAGGCAGCTTCATCAATTGTTCTCATAATTGCCTTAGTTGTGAACATGGAGTTCAAAGCAGCTTGTGTTGCAATAGACTTCTTGGATGTGGGTTCATCAAGATTGTGTGCATGTAGAGATCATTTATTAGTTTTATTCTGCCATTCTTTTTTCTTTTCCCTACTAAAGAAATCTTATTCCTCATAGTGGTGCCTTTGAATGCCGCTTTCCAGCATGGTGACATGGTTGAATGGCACTCTGGTTCCCCAGTTTGACCATCACTTTTTGTACATTGTCATATTTGAAGAACTTTCTTATGGGATGGCATTAGTTTCTCCCCATGATTAATTCTCAATCTCTGTAATAAATAATAATAGAAATTTAATTTTTATAAATAAACCGAAGGCAATATCACAGCCCAGATACATATCTCTCCAGATCTAAACTATGGCTGTGTTTTAGCAAAGTACTAGCATGAAGTCTGAAAAGCAGTTCAGAAAAGGGTGATCTTGAGTCAAGAACCCTATTGTCTTCTGTTCATTAATTAGTATCAACTGGTAATCAATACAATTATTATTAACCCTTAAAAAGGATTCAGCAATAGTCCCAGAAGTTCACAACTATTTCAGCCCAAGAAAAAAGGTTATGGTTCTCCAATCCTTCTCCCCTCAGACAGGCCTTCTCCCACCCATTCCCAGCCTCATTTCTCCACTGCAGCAAGTCTCAGGGCCCATAGCTATCCTCACCCCACATCTTCTGGGCACTTACACTGCTCATCTGCCGCAAATACCTCCACCCTCTACCCCCAGAGCAGATTTTTCTTCACCCACTCCATCTGACTACAAAAGGTTCCAATTAGAGCCAAGTTTAGAGTCTCTGAGACAGACCAGCCTGCTGCAGTGACTTCTCACATTGGTAGTGTTGCTGCCCCAGACCTGCTGCCTCAGTAAGCACTGAGCAGCAGCAGCAGCAGCCTGGGCTTCTAGACTGGTGAGAGAGACAGAAAATGGGAGAGGGAGAGAGACACAACACTTTAAAGAAGGGTGTGACTGGTCCCTGGCATGGAACAGTTTGGGAATCACTGCTCTAGAGCATGGCCCATCTCTACCTACTGGGATAGGAATGTGCCCACTCAGTCCACTTCCTCAATTACCCTGATACATTTCCAGGGCTGATGAAGGATAGGGATAAAGGGGGGGGGAAAGGGAAAAAATAAACAAAACTCAGCCCAGACTCTCAGCCCTCTATACTGTACATTATTTCAGTTTTTGTGAAAAAGAAGAATTACCACATTTAAGTAAGATCCCCGTGTGGGCTTCTCTACACAGGGAAATTTACCGTCATAATTATACCAATATAATTTCCTGTGCAAACACTGATCTGAGGCCAGGTCTACATTACAAACTTATATTGGTATAATTACGCTGGTCAGAGGTATGAAAAATCTACACCCTTGAGCAATGCAGTTATACCGACTTAGCCCTCAGAGTAGGCAGTGCTATGTCGATATGAGAGCTTTTCTCATTAACATAACTACTGCCTCTTGCAGAGGTGGATTGACTATGTCAATAGGAGAAGTTCTGTCAGTGGCAGAGTAGCATCTTCAATAGAGCTCTGCAGTGTATCAAGTGTAGACCTGCCCCCAGAATAACAGATCCTTTTTAATATATACTACTTCCAAAGTGTCTAGGTGTCTCCAGTATACTCTTTGGCATTGGTAACAGTATTTCTCTGACACGGTGACAAAGCTCTATTCCTGCAGCATTAATTTTGACCTTTGCTCTGCCCTCTTACATGCTCCATATTTGCAGATTGTATTTGAAGTCTGGATCAAAGGCAGTACTGTTTGTCTAACCTGGTGGCATTAGAGAAACATCAGGAGACAGCAGAAAGCACATTGCTACTGAATGCAAGAAGCTTAGATATTTTACATTCTTCTTCTTTGAATATGTGAGAAAAACAGAGAGGGGGAAAGAAAGCAGGGAGGACTCAGGGACTCAGATTTGTTAACTGACCCAGGGCTGTTGATGACCCTGCTGCTAATTATCTTTTCTTCCTTGGAGAATCTGGGCTTCTACATGCCCTAATGCTGTATGATAGCTCTTTGTATTTCATTGCCTATATAGAAAATGTTCTCAAATATGTGCCTGTGTTTATCATATGACAATAATTAATGATGTATTAAATTATTTGCTCCCAGTAAGCAGATGAAAAATCAGGACAGTTTATTTTTAATTATGGAAAATAAAAACACAGATTTTTGAGTTCTGCTAGATTACTATTATAAATAGAAGCCCCAGACATGTACCTTTCATGATTAATTAGCATGAGTGTTAGCTTTAGGCTTAGAGGGCCCTAAGCTAAATTCCATGAAGGTATCTCCCCGCATCCCTGAGGTCTCTTACACACGGCTTCTTGCCTGCTTGAGGTTGCCATTGATTGGTACAGTCAAAGCTGAAGTATACTAGAGAACTGTAAGTATATCTGCTTATTCTAAGAACAAAAATTTGTCTTATCATGGAACCATGACACTTAAAATTTAATATATTCTGTTTAAATTTTGGATACTGGTGCTACCTACATACTTACTACTTTAAAGATGCATGTATTTGATACATTGTTGGACTGTTAAGATAGGCTATGGTGGAAAAAAGACAAAAGGCACTGGATGTGATTTTAATTAGCCCACAGCTTTATTCTTAAATATCTGCGTGTTCGCAGTAGATAAAATTATGTAGTGCATGTTAACCCTCAGTAGGTTAAAATCTATTATTTTAATTATTTCTATGGGTGCTTGCCTGGTCCTGGTAAAAGAGGGCTTTCCTGGCATAGCCTTGGGGATAAATACCGTGTCTGTCTCTTGTCACCTGACCTGTGCAGGAGGGGATAAGTCCCCCCAACAACCTGGGTTGGCTGACTCCTTGTTGATTGTTTCCTACTTCTTGTGTAGACTGGAGCAGGTAAGGGGTGATTCATAGACTTTAAGGTCAGAAGGGATCAGTACGATCATCTAGTCTGACCTCCTGCAAAATGCAGGCCTCAAGACCTCACCCACCCACTCCAGCAATAGGTCACCAACCTATGACAGTTATTTACTTCCTTAAATCATGATTTAAGGACTTTAAGATACAGAGAATTCACCGGTAGGTGAGCCATGCCCTGTGCTACAGAGGAAGGCAAAAAACCTCCAGAGCCCAGGCCAATCAGCCCTGGGGGGAAATTCCTTTCCGACCCCAAATATGGTGATCAATTAAACCCTGAGCACATGGGCAAGTCTCAACAGCCAGTTACCCAAGAAACAATTCTCTGTAATAACTCAGAACTCACCCCATGTACTCTCTCCTCTTAGGCCACTTGTATATCCACCACACGTAGCCAAATATCAGTCAATTTCCAAAATAGGGTAATCATACCATCCCCTCCATAAATTTATCAAGCTCAGTTTTGAAAGCAGTTATGGTTTTTGCCCCCACAACTCCCTTGGAAGGCTATTCCAGAACTTTACTCCTCTAATGGTTAGAAACCTGCGTCTAATTTCAAGCCTAAATTTCTTGATGGACAGTTTATAACCATTTGTTCTGGTGTCCACATTGGTGCTGTACTCAAATAATTCCTCTCCCTCCCTGATATTAATCCATCTGATATATTTATAGAGAGCAATCGCATCCCCCCTCAACCTTCTTTTGGTTAGGCTAAACAAGCCAAGCTTCTTGAATCTCCACTCATAGGGCAGGTTTTCCACTCTACAGACCACCCTTGTAGCCCTTCTCTTCACCTGTTCCAATTTGAATTCATCCTTTTAAACATGGAGGACCAGAACTGCACACAGTATTCCAGATGGGGTCTCACCAGTGCCTTGTATAGCGGCACTAGCACCTCCCTGTGTCTCCTTGAAATACCTCTCCTGATACATCCTAGAACTGCATTAGCTTTTTTCACAGCCACATCACATTGGCGGCTCATAGTCATCCTATGATCAACCAGTACTCCCAGATCCTTCTCCTCCTCTGTCCGTTCCAACTGATGCGTCCCCAACTTATGCTTGTTATTTGTCCCTAAATGCATGACTTTGCACTTCCTCTTATTAAATTTCATCCTATTCCTGATACTCCAGTTTACAAGGTCATCCAGATCTTTCTGTATGGTATCCCGATCCTTCTCTGTATTGGCAATACCTCCCAACTTGGTGTCATCTGCAAACTTTATTAGCACATTCCCTCTTTTTGTGCCAAGGTCAGTAACAAAAAGGTTGAACAAGATCGGTCCCAAGACAGATCCCTGAAGGACTCCACTGGTAACCTCCCTCCAGCTTGACAGTTCACCTTTCAGTATGACCCGCTGTAGTCTCCCTTTTAACCAGTTCCTTATCCACTTTACTATATTCATATTAATCCCCATCTTCTGAACTTAACTAATAACTCCCTGTGTGGAACTGTATCAAATGCCACATAGGGCATGTGATGTTTGGGCAGGGGAGCTTAAAGGGCAATGGCAATGGCCCCTTTCCGATCAGCCTGCTGGATAAGCCACACTTACTAATAAGGGGGACAACTCACCTGTGTTAAGCTGGATAAAGGATCCCACTTGCTTAATACACAGTGGCTATGTCTACACTGGCAATTTAAGTCGCCTTAAGGAGGCTTAAGTCGACTTAAATTAAGCCACGTCCACATTAGGCTTTCATTAAGTTGACTTAAGAAATTCCTTAAGTCGACTTAATGAAAACTTAAGTCGACTTTGTTACTACCACTCATTAAGACGACTTAACCCTTAAGTCAACTCATTAAATCGACTTAAGGATGGTGTGGACATGGAGTAACCCTTAAGTCGACTTTATTAAGTTGACTTAAGGATGGTTAGGTCGACTTAACAAAGTGGACTAAGTCAACTTAAAGCTAAGTCGACTTAGTCCACTTTGTTAAGTCGACTGAAAGTCGACCTTATTAAAGTTGACTTAACAAAGTCGACTTAACTTTTCTAGTGTAGATAGAGCCAGTGAGAGCACTGTCCAGCTATGCCAGAAGTAGTACAATAGGCACTGGATGTGATTTAATTAGGCTGCAATTGTATTCTTAAATATCTCAGTATTTGCAAATAAATTGTACAGTGCAGGTAATTCCATTATCCTTTCTGTCAGCCCTTCCTCTTAGCCATGCTACAAGGAATGCTGCCCTGAACAAGGCTGCCTATTGTCCACCACAACATACGTGATCAGGAATATGAATCAAATTTCTAAGCATATTAATAGGGATGGCATGACATGGATCAGTGGTTCCCAATCTTTTTGGCTTGAGAACCACAGATAATATTTTTACTACCCTGAAGGGCCACCAGTCTCTATCAGCAGTCCCCTTCCCCCATCCCTGTAGCCAGATGGAAGGAGTTCAGCAAGGAATCTCACCCATCTCCCTGGCTACAACAGGAAAACCATATATGTCCTGTAGCCCTGTGCGCTACACCTGGGTTCCTAGGCAGTGGCTCCCTTCTGCAGCCAGCTGGATCTTGCTGGAGCGAGCATGAGGGGAAAATGGGACTCCAGCAGAGCAGGTTCCAGCAGGGACCCCAACAACTACAGACCCAGGTGCAGCAGTTTGCTGTGCTCCCTGCTACAGCCAGGGGGAGGGGAGCATTGATCTTCCATCATCTTGACTGCCAGGGCCGTCCCTGGGGGGGACGAACGGGGCAATCGCCCTGGGCCCCGCGGTACGTGGGACCTGCGCTGTCCCGTGCTCACGCCGCAGCCCCTCCTCCCACGGTCGCCCCGCTGCCTTTGGCACCCAGGGGCAGGGCGGGAGGGCTCACTGGTGACCTATAGCCTCCCCAGATTCTGTTTACACCCAACCTGACAGCAGGGAGTGGCAGTCACCCAACTTAGTTTGACGAATGCTTTCCAGCCCAGGGCCAGATTAAGGCAGAGACTTTAGGGGCTGAAGGCCAGGGCCCTGGGATAAGAGGGGCCCAGCAAAAGCGTGGGATTGGCTGCCGCTGGTCCTATTGCCGGCTTCGCTGTCCCGTGGGGGAAGCGGGGCCCAGGGCCAACTGGCCTAGGCGGGGCCCTGCCCCCCGTGCTGGAGGGCAGGCGGGCCGCTCCACCCCCCCAGGGAACCAGCCATGGCGGGGAGGCTGAGGCTGCCGGTGGGGAGCTGGCTCCGGGCCTGGCCCCGGAAGCGGGGGCCGCTGGTGGAGGGAGCTGGCTGCAGCCGAGACCCCAGGCTGCTCCGGCTGGTGCCCCAGCCGGGGACCCGAGGCCGCCGCCAAGGGCTGGCCCTGGCCGCATGGGGCAGGTCACAGCCAGCCGGCCCAGAGGCAGGCCCCGGCCACCGGCTCCGCCCAGGGGGCGGGGAGGGCTAGCCCAGAGGCCGGGCTTAGTGCTCCTGGCCCGTGGAGCAGGGAAGATTGTGGGCATGGAGGGGCCGCGGGGCCCGCATAACCGCGGGGCCCAGGGCGATCGCCCCATTCGCCCCTCTCTCCCCTCCACGGATGGCCCTGATTGGTGGCACGCGGGACAGTGAGAAGCCAGTTACAGAACCTTGCCTGAGTGGGGCACCAGACCAGCCCTTCACAACATGCAGAGGACAGGGGGCACTAGCCCCTACATTGCCCCAGACCCCCTGCACGTCATGACAGGCTGGCCCAGCACCCCTCCCCCCATCAGGCCAAGGAATGAGGCTGCCCCATCTGAGCCAGTGTGGGCTGGGCTGGCCCTTCATAATAGGCGGGGGGCTCAGGAGGCTGAGGAGCCTGCTCCCATGCATCATGAAGGACTGGGCTGGGCTGGTCAAAGGGGCTGAAGCCACCCCCAAGTTGGCTCCCCCTGCTGGCAAAGCCTGCTGCCCACCTGCAAGCACCTACTCCCCAGTCCATGGCACAGTGTCAAACCAAGGGTGGGGTGCTGCCCCCCGGCATTAGCCTGGAAGGGACTGGCTGAGCCCTCTTCAGAGGAACCACCTCCCAGCCCTGTTGACATCTCTGGTGGCTATGCCTCCTGTCCCCTCTACCTCCAGCACCCATGCTGGGCTCAGTGAGAATGCCACAAGATGGGGACGGGATGTCAGCAGGGGGTGTCCTCCAAGGAGGGCTCTGCTAGAGCCCCCCTGCCCAGCCAGCACCCAGCAGCATAGCCCCTTCCCACCCCTTTCCCCAATATGACACTGAGACTCATTGGTCAGTCAAGCACCTCTGTGAACCCCCAGCAGAGGGTCAGCACTGGGCGGTGTGGAGATCAAGGGTTAAAAAGTTTGTGGGTGCATTGCCCCCCCAATCCCCACCAAACTCTGCCCATGTTGGAGTGGAAGAGATGGGTGCCGCACAGCTGATAAGTGTTGGGGGCAGAGTGGCAGAGCCAAGCCTGCATTTGCGACCACCCCAAGCCTTATGCTCCCTTCCACAAGTACAGACCCTCCTTCCCTGGGGCAACTGAGGGTGGTGCTGGAACAATGGGAGCCCCAGACCCACAGGAGAGTTAATCTGGCCCTGTTCCAGCCATTCCTGAACCAACAATATCAAAACTCCAGTTGGCTCCTCAGCCCAGGACCACAGGATTGTACCATATAACCCTGATAAAAAAGTCTGACTAATGAAGGTTAGCATCCAGTTCACCTTTCTTTTGAGGGGGAAGGAATGTACACCAGCTTTTGTTACTAAGCACCTTTTGTTAGTGTTTGTTTAAACACTTCACTCAAGAACCACACTGGTAAGATAAAACATTAAAAAAGTTTACTAACAACAGATAAATAGATTTTAAATGATTATAAGTGACAAAAGTAAATAGATTAAAAGTAGTTACCAAATGAAATAAACATAAGATCAGAATGTAAGTTCTACACACTAACAAGATTTTGAATTAGCAATGTCTCACCCTTGTTAGATGGTACAAGCAGTTTCTTAAAGGCAGTTTGGACACCTTCCCTCTCTTGGACTATACCTTCCCCAGTCCAGATTTCTTTATCTTCTAGATACTCCTTCAGGTGTTGAGTTTGGGGGAGAGAGAAGCCAAATGATGATGTCATGTTCCCCCTTTTATAGTGTGTTTCACCTGGCTAGAACAATCAGGCTTGTAACCTATGGGGTTGTCCTCATTGGTCAGTCAAGCACCTCTGCGAACATGCTTCCTACAGTGAAGCCTTCACTGTAAACAATTCCTGTTAGGAGAATCTATTCCTAAATGGGTGAGAGATACCTGTTAATGCTGTCTGGCTACTCCGTTGTTGTGCCTAAAAGGCTTTTTGTGGGAGTTTCCCACCTTGCAACATGTCCTAATAGCATGTTCAACAAAATTTCACATACAATGGTAACACATACACTCCAACAAGATATTAATGTTCAGCCTATGAAGATGTTAAAATAATACCAAATAATGCATATCTTGTACAGAACATATAATTACATGACTCTAGTGAATATGGAATTTCTGGGATTTTGTTCCCAGACACATGGTAGCACACAGATCTATTCCATAGTTAAATGAGCTCTTCCATGGGCAAGAGGGGTGAGCTAGGGGACTGGCCCGAACCGCCAGGGCAGCTCCAAAAAAGTCAGTTTCACTGCTCTGATAGAGCAGTGAAATTGACATATTTGACAGCTCCGATGTCCCAGAGAGCCCTTGATTGGCACTCTGGGACATTTCCGGAGGCTGTCAATAACGCAAGAAGCGTATACACAGGCTGTTCCGTGGTAAGCCTTACCACCCTCATTTGGGTGGTTTACATGTTGCGCGGCAAGAGGGCTGTTGCTGCGCAACAAGAAGCATTGGTGTGTGTACGCTGTCACTGTTATCGCGCGGTAAGGAGCCTTACCACGCGATAACTTTGTAGTGTGTACAAGGCCTGAATAACCCATTAAATCCAGATGAAACCTCAGGGAAATGCAAATGAAGAGTGCTGACTTCAAAGCAAGGGCCGTTGTGTTCAACAATGAGAAATCACAGACTTAGTAGGCATTTCCTACTCATCCAAACCCATGTAGGTGAAAACACTATTCAGATTATTTTCTGGAGAAACTATAAAGTGGATTAAAAGGAATGATTTAATATATCTGACTCTGTGGACTCTTACACGGAAGATACCAAATGCAAAGTGGAGATCCCCGGACACATCTGGGATTCCTGAAAAGACTTTTGGGAAACCAGCAGTGTATTACATTAACTGCTGTCATTTTTGATTTACAAGCTTTGACTCAACTGTTACAATATTTTACCTGTCTTAACCTCTCAATAACTCTCATTATTTTTTCTTAGCTAAAAAACCTGTAGTTAGTTTACCATAGAATTAGCTGTCAGCATTCTCTTTGGCTGAGATCCAAAGTACCACTTGATCTGCAGTAAGTGACTGATCCTTTGGGATTGGGAGTAACCTGATATTACTTTTGTGTGATTTTTGGTTTATGTGACCATTATCACTAAATCCAGTTTGTATGTGTGGAAGCATAGGTCAGAATGCTTAAGGGCACTGTCTGTGACTGCATGGTAATACTGGTATAGTGATCCAGGAGCGCACATTTGTTACTGGCTTGGTGAAATCTAATTATAGAATATACCACTAGTTTGGGGTGTCTGTCCTATTTTCTGACAGCCTGACCTGAGCCTGGCACTTACTCTTGTGAGCCACTCCAGAAAGTGTGACAGGAACATCTGCAAAAATTAAGACCAACTTGCAAATAGCTCTTTGGGACCTATATAGCTAGCAACTGCTAAGGTGGTGGGGAAGGCCAGAGTATAATGACAGACTGAGTAGTAAGTAAGGTAGTCCCTACAGGCCCTCATGTGCAGGAATAGGGCATGGGAGTCAAAAAGCAGGAAGATGGGTGGAGCAAGCTGATAGTGGGCTATGGACAAAGCGTTATCTCTGGTTAAACTTACGGTTACTCTCACAAGATAGGTGGGGCGTATTTATGGGAAGGGTTTACAATCCTATATATGGGGGGACAGTCATGTAATGTTCAAAAATAAAAAGTTATATAATGTAAAAGTGTAATATCCACTGGCTGAGCTAGGGGGCTTCAGGTGGCGGCAGGGGCTTAAGCGCCGCAGCCCCCGGTGCCACCCGAAGCCCTGCAGCTGGAGCCCAGTGGGTGGCGGGGCTCTGAGCCCCTCCATCCACTGGGCTCCCGGGAGCTCAGGTGGCCAGCAGCTGGAGCCCCGCTGCAGCCACAGCGGGGCTCTCAAGCCCCCCACCAAGCCCGGCTGTGGGGCTCAGCGGGGGTCTCAAGCCTCCCGCCGTGGCCCAGCTGTGGGTCTCGGCTGCTGCGGGGGTCTCAAGCCCCCTGGCAGGGCTCAGCTGTCTGGCGGCTGGAGCCCCACCAGGGGAGCTGGAGCCCCTGCAGCCTGGCTCAGCAAAGCCGGGCTTTGCTGAGCTGGGGCTCAGCTGCTGCTCAGCTGGCCGGCAGCAGCTGAGCCGCAGGACTGGGGCTCAAGCCAGCACCACTGCCAGCTTTTCAGCTGGCAGGGCAGTGCATGGTGGGATAGGTACCCACCATGCACTGCTCCTTCTAGCAAAAAAGTTATAATTATAACGCTTGCTTGTCCCGCGATAACTTTTATTGCGGGACAAGTCTGTAGTGTGTACATGGCCTTAGTTACAAGGATCTAGAAAACGTAAATGCCCACCATCACAGTATAATAGATAAGTGAAAACAATGCAAGTCACATTCCATTAGTTTTCATGAAATTTTAACATCTGACTACAGTCTTACATTAACACATCTTTGATCCAGGATTATTTAATTACAGGATATATATAATGTAAACGAAATGTAATAGCAAACTACATTAGATAGACAGAAGAAAACAATACGCTCAACATCTCCTTGGATCTCTGTTCGCATACAAGAGAATTAGTTTGAACATACACTAGCACCTAACACTTCTTTGATATTCTCATACAAGTGAATTGTCCTGAGTCTCTGATGTGCACTGGCACATGGGCCCATCAGCCGCAAAGCTCCGAAAACAGCTGCCTTCATTAAATGCCCAGAACTGTCATTACAAGTCTTAGGCCTCTGCCAGTCTTGCTAAGGAATGAATGGGCCACTGTCATAATTGTATCTAGTTCTACCAGGATGAAATAGTTCTACCAAGATGAACTCCCATTGGGTCAGCCACCTCTTCATAACCATACTACTGACTGACCACTGCAGAACCCTATGGGTGCCTCTACACTTACAAATTAAGTCGACTTAACTTGCTTAAATGACTTAATTTAACTACAGTTTCCTTAAATCGATTTAAGCTGCTGCTTAAGTCGACTTAAGGAAATTTAAAGTCGACTTTATAAAGTTGACTTAGCCAGTGTAGATGCAGATTAGCCCTAAGTCGACTTAAAGGGCTCCAGGGCTCCCCCACTGCCCTCCCTGCCAGGGTGGCTGGCACAGCCAAAACCTGGCATGCCCCCCCCACAGGGCAGGACACAGCCCTGCCCATCCCGCTCCTATGCCCTGCCAGTGTTCCTGTCCTGCTCAGCCCCCATTGTACCCAGGTACAATAGGGCAAATGCTGAGCCCCCTGGCACTTAGCAAGGGGTGCCCCCCCGCCACTGTGAACCTGTCCCAGCTCCACCTAGCCCATAGAAGTTGACTTAGGCATCCAGTGTGGATGCTCTAAGTTGATTTGGCAAGATCCCCTTTCAGTCGACTTAATTTTTGAGTGTGGACATGCTAAGTCGACATAGCAAAGTCAAAATATTTGGCCAAGTGCAGACATAGCCTTAGTGCCCCACTGCTCCCCAGATGCTCCGGATTAGCAATTCTATCCCATGAATTTACATTGTCTATTGCCTGGCAATTTGGAGATTGTGCAGCCATCTCCCCCATTATAAGGTCTCCTACCCGATGGTGAGGCATCTACCCCATCAGACTACCAGCTGCATCCCAAACTCAGCCATGCTGGATGTCTGGGACTACAACCTCTGGGCTCCCACTGATGGAAGATACCAGCTTCTGCAGCAAACAGAGATTTGCCTGCAACAACTGTGTAATGCCATTCAGCTCAGTAGGTGTGCCTACTAGCCCAGTCATCCCAGAGACAGTTCCTGGGACACCAGTTGCCTCTCTTACCCTAACTTCTAGGGCTGATGTCCTGTTTGCATTGGTATTCCCCAACCTTTCTGGGGCAGGGGGACTCTGGGTGAGTGGCTACCACCCCTTCCTCTAAGTCCCATGAGTAGAGGAGTAAGGGTTTCTACAGGTATGTTAGCAACAAGAAAAAGTTCAGAAAAAGTGTGAGCCCCTTACTGAACGGGCGAGTCAAAGTTGTGACAGATGATGTGGAAACGCTGAAGTACTCAATGCTTTTTTTGCCCCTGTCTTAATATACAAGGTCAGTACCCAGACTACTGTATTGGGCAGCACCATATGGGGAGAAGTGGAACAGCCCTCTGTGGTGAAAGAATAGGCTTAGGAGTATTTAGAAAAGTTGGATATGCACAAGTTCATGGTGCCAGGTGCAATGCATGCAAAGGTGCCTAAGGAGTTGGCTATGATTGCAGAGCCATTGGCCATTATCTTTGAAAACTCATGGCAATTGGTGAAGGTTCCAGATGAATGAAAAAAAAAAAAAGGCAAATATAGTGCTCATCTTCAAAAAAAGAAGAGGAGGAACCAGGGAACCTCAGTCCCTGGGACAATCATGGAGCAGATTGTGAAATTCTTCTCTGCAGTCTGGACTGGTATATCACCGTCACCGTAATCCCTCATTCCTGGAGTCCATTTTGTCCCCACTCCTGAGTCAGTTCACTCACAGCCTCTTGTAGGTAAGTGGCTCCTATTGTAGTGACAGCTTTTGGCCAGCCACTTGTGGGAGTCTGTGATAGAACGACCCTCACCTGCTATCCCCAGTCCGAAAGGCAACCCCAGAAACTCCTGTTCCTATTGAACTCTGCAAGCTCATGGGTTAGTCACTTTCTCAAAGAATAGATATGCGTCAGCTCTGTCATTCTAAATGAAGTCCCTGCACACAAGAGGCAGCAATAAGTGTCAGGCTTCCCGGGTCCAGCAGCAGCTCTTCACAGACCACTGCCTCCCACAGTGGCAGGCCCCCTCTCTGCCCCAGGGCTTCCCCTCCCCCGCCCACCAGTACTTCCAGGCAGGGCGAGCTATTCCCCAATTCTTATTCCACCGCCCACCCCTCACTACCAGGAACAGCCCCGGCCTACCCACTCTGCCAGCCAAGACGGGAAACATGTCGGCCCCACCAGTGACCAACCCTTCCCCACATAGCAGAGAATGACACGGCGTGGGGCACCCCCTGAAATTGGTACCCAGCGCTCCTGCCTCCAGAACCGCCGCCCCGCCCATCCCTGTCCTCGGTCCCCCCCGCGGCCCCTCAATTGGTTCCGGCTTCCTCCTCATGGGCGCAGGCAGGGCAGCCTGGCCGCCCGATGATAGGAAAATGGCGGCCACCACGCCGGCTTCAGCCCCGGACGGCAGCAGGAGGCAGCGGCCATTTTGAGTAAGGGACCATCCCCGAGCTCGCAGCTCTCTGGCAGCGGGCACCGCAGCCAGTAAGGGGCCCCCTGCTGGACACGCGAGCGCGCGCCGCCCCGTCTCCTTGGACACAGCGCGCGAGGTCCCGCCCACAGTCCTTTGTGGAACGGTCCCGTTTGCACTCGCCGAGATCGATCGCTCGGCCGATCGGCTGCCTCCCCTTCGCCTGTTGCTAGGCAACAGAACCCGACGCAGGTTCCTTGGTGTCTTTCTTCCTCGGGTCGCGGACGGCCGGGGCCGCAGGGTGCTTGGTGCTGCTCCGCCTCCGCCATGGAGGCCGGGAAGGTGAGGCGGGCGGGCGGGCAGTCGCTGGGGGTGGGGTATTGACGTGCGCCTTGGCGTACAGCGCCGCCCTGCGCGCGGGTGCTGAGCAGGGGGGTGCGTCTGTGTCCCGCTGCTTACGTACGTGGGCGCCGTGGGGCAGAGGGACCTACCGCGTGGCAGGCAGGGGGGCAAGCGGCAGGTTCCCTGCTGCCGTGGCCGCTGGTGCGGGGCTGGGCTAGGTGACCTCTCCAGGTGCCTTCCAGCCCTATTGGCCGCCCCTGGTGCTGTGCCCTGTCCCCGCAGTACCCTGAGTGATGGGCCCTTCCCCCCACGTAACCCCCATTGCTGTGCCCCCTCCCCCCCCACCGGGCTCACAGCCTGCCCACCCCAGCAGAAGTGGGATAGCATGGACGTCAACACCGACAAGGCCAACCTTTCTTTATCACATGAGCGAAAACCCCGCATCGTCGTGAAGTGGGATTCTACCCACGAAAGTTATTTGTTGGTCTTTAAAGTGCCCCAGGGCTCCTTGTTTGTTTTGCTGAAGTAGACTAACATGGCTACCCCTTTGGAGGGGGGGGAGGACATCAAGTAGATCTAATGTAGCTTTCGATTTAGGATTGTAACGTAGATATACCCTAAATTGATGCCTCTGTAATAGAAGACTTCGGCTATATGCAGTATAAAATTTCCTGGGGAAAGAAACATTGAGGTATAAACATTATAAGCGTTTTATGTTTCCGTAGGTGGCGTTTTATAGTTAAGATTTTCTATTTCATAACTGCTATTTACTGTTTCTAATTCTCTAGGAGTCTTTTCATTAAGTCGGTGCTATTGTAAAGTAGAGTTACTTAATAAAGTACCAGAGTGGAAACGCTTATTGGCATCAGCCATAACAAACTCCCAGTGCTACAACTACTTATGTGGTACCAAAAGTATCAAGTCATTTTGTCATAATTTGTGCTATTAATACTTTGGGAATCTATATCTTTCAGTTTGTTTGTTTAATTATAGTCAGGTAGCTTTACATAGCAAATGTAATGACTAGGCTTGGGAGTCCTATCTATATAGTACTCTAGGCATGTCTGGTTATAATCTTCTGTTCATTTATGTACCATTGTGCTATTTTCCCCTCATCCTTAACCTTTCATTTAGAAAGACTTTTAGTAATTATCTTGGCAAGTAAAACTATGATCCAACAATTTTTTTCAGATACACAGGCATATCATGGAAGCTCAGTTGATAATTGTCAAACGTATAGAGTCAGCCACACTGAAGAGATGCTGCCTTTTTAGCTGTAATGAATCAAAGATATCACAGTCTATGTTTTTCTACTTGGAGCTGTCCAACAATTAAACAATATATATTTTAATTAAAAATCGAGCCATTTAATACAAAGCACCTCCCTGAAGCTCCTTGATTTCAGTCGTTTCTCCAGTCATGTCTTTCTATTTCCTTTTCCTTTGTTGAAACCAAGAAGCTTTTTCATGCTTTTCCCTTAAACAACAAAGTAACAAGATCACCTGGTCAAGCTGATTTAGCATACAACTCAACTGTCTTCCTTTGCTGTACTTTAGGAGGCCAATCTTCAGATGAAGTACATTGTCATAGCTCCATTAACTTATATGGAACTATGATATTTTACAGCAGCTGAGGATCTGCTCCCAGAAGCTTCAAGACTTAGTTCAAATGTTAATCAACATTCACTAGAAAGTCTACAAATTCCTTCAGAAAAATAATGGACTTTTGGGCCATTTCTTACACCCTATACCACTCCTGAAATCTTTTATAAGGATGATTTGGGTTTGCCTAGAAATTGGAGAAAGAAGCCAAGTGCCCGAAAGGACTCTGGTAGGTAAGTCTTCCCATAAGACTCTTCATTTTTAAAATATTGTTTCTGAAGATAAAACACCAAATCATGATCTCCATTTATACTAAAGTTCCAATTATAAATAGCTTATAAATAGACTCATAGACTCTAAGGTGAGATGGGACCAGTAGTTTGACCTCCTGTACAATGCAGGCCACAGAACCTCACCTATCTCCTCCTGCAATAAACCTCTAACCAATGACTAAGTTACTAAAGTCCTCAAATCATGATTTAAAGACTTTGCGGTACGGAGAATCCACCAGCAATTGAGTAATGCCCCATGCTACAGAGGAAGGTGTAAAAATCTCTAGAGCTTTTGTCAATCTGCCTGGGGGGAAAATTCCTTCCCGACCCTAGTATGACGATCAGTTAAACCTTGAGCATGAGGGCAAGACTCATCAGTCAGATGCCCAAGAAAGAATTCTCTGTAGTAACTCAGAACCTACCCCATCAATCGTCCTATCAGCATATCTAACAGTAGGAGCCAAAGATCATTCAATTGTCAAACTAGGCTGTCCCATATACCCCCCCTCCATGAATTTTGAAACCAGCTAGATTTTTTGCCCCCGCACAGTTCCTCCCAGAAGGCTATTCCAGAACTTCACTTCTCTGATAGTTAGAAACCTGTGTCTAATTTCAAGTCTAAACTTCCTGATGGCCAGCTTATATCCATGAGTTCTTGTGTCCACACTGGGGATAAACTTAAATAATTCCTCTCCCTCCCTAGTGTTTATCCATCTGACATATTTATAAAGAGCAATCATATCTCCCCTTAACCTTCTTTTGAATAAGCCAAGCTTTCTGAGTCTCCTCTCATAAGGCAGTTTTTCTATTCCTTGGATCATCCTAGTAGCCCTTATCTGCACCTGTTCCAGTTTGACTTCATCTTTCTTATACATGGGGGACCAGAATTACACACAGTATTCTAGATCAATAGTTCTCAAACCCTGGGTTGGGACCCAGTATTGGGTTACAGACCCTCAAGTATTAGGTTGCGACGCCTCCTGCTGCCGCTACCAAAAGACTGGAATGCATTGCACAAAGATGTAATTGTTGGGTCATGAGCATAAATGATTTTTTTCAACTGGATCCTGAGGAAAAAAGGTTGAAAACCACTGCCCTAATTCATATCAGGCCTGACACACTAACAGTTCTGAATCTCCTGTACAGAACTTCACAATACTCAAAAACAGACAGACACAAACTTTTTTTTCCATTTGCAGATTGTCACCTTTATAATTTCAATGAAAATTAAAAAAAAAACCCAAACCCTGAAGTGTTTCAAGCTTAGACATTGCAGTACTATGCTACTCTATGAGAATTTGCAATTGAAATTAGTGTAATTAAAGGAATAAATATGATATTGATTAGTTTATTTTTTTGTATATGGTGGGGAAATTGCAATAAGTGAATAAATAGCATAAAGAGTGAAAAGTATATTCGATTTTTAAAAATATTTCACTTTAAATCATCTAAATCAGTTTAGTAAAATAGGTACAAAATTCTAACTTCCTTTTAGATATTTTCCTAATTTAACTTGATCCTTTATAGTTTTTATATTTAGTTTGGGCATGGTTTATTAATATTACTCTCTTTGCCATTGCAACCTAATGGAAAACTATAATTGGATTAACTGAAATTATATTGTATTATATTCCTGCAAATTAATTTATATTTATAATCATTATTACATGAATATTCTTTTAGAATTTAACAAACGTAAAATTCAAACATACATCAAAAATACATGTTATAGTGTGAGAGCAATTGTTTATAATGGTGCTGTACCTACAAGAGGATTCCAAATAATGTATAGAAACCCCAGTGTATTCAGACATACAACTTAACAGACAGATACCACATTCAGAGTTCTGACAAGGTTCTGGCAGGAAGTTGAAAATGAGCACAACAGTAAAAATTTCAAAAATATACTCTGTGGGAAAAGAAGTAGCCCTCATATTAGTGATAGACCAGCACTGAGAAGCATTGCTCGCGGAAGTAAAATTTGTTTTTTAAAAAATAAAATGAATAATTATTGCTTACTAAGATGCATTTAAAATAAATACAAGAAGACTGAAAAACCTGATAGAGGAAAATTTATGTTGAAGTGGAGCTAAGCAAAACAGTGAAAAAATAGTTCTTGGTACTCACCAAGCATAAGGTGGTTTCTTGATTTAGGTCACACTTTCTATTATGGTTCTCCAATAAATGGTTTATAAATTAATAAATGATTAAATGTTAAAAAATGTATTATAGACATGAGACCTCTGTGTTGAGATCGTTATAAGCGTGTTAGTAGAAGGGGTCCTGGAAGGGTATGGTGAGTCCTCTGCCAGTTGGCATTAAGGGAGTCATAGGGTTACAGGTATAGCTACATTGGAAATGTAATTTCCAGCTAAAATAGACATACCTGTGTTAGCTCTGATCAAGCTAGGATGGTAAAAATAGGATTGCAGCTGTGGTAGCACAAGTAGTGGGATGGGCTTACCACCCCAAGTACCATCCCTTCTGAAAACCTAAGTAGGTACTCGGGCAGGTAGTTTGTCCTGCTGCTTACACCACCATGGATTCACTTTTGTTTTTAACTTACTTTATCATAGCTAGCATGGGTATATCTATGTGAGCTGGAAATTATGCCTTCCAGCTCCTGTGTAAACATAGCCTTTGATCTGTCCCTCACCTGAAAGTTATAGATATTTTCTTTTGACTTTTTTCTGCCTTTTTTAAACTTCAGAAATGTCAGGAATTTCAACTCATATTGTCTCTGTTTTTGCTAGCAGTCTCCTTGGAGGAGCCACAGAAGCAGATTAGGATCTTTCTCAGTGCATTGTTTAAGGCAGTGGTTCCCAAGGTTTCTGGCTTGAGGACCACAGATAGCATTTTTACAACCCTTGAGGACCACCAGTTTCCCCCAGTAGCCTTCCTCCACTTCAGCGAGCCAGAAAGAGTTCAGTAAAGAGGCTATCTCCCTGGCTGCCACAGGGAAACCGCATGCGTCTTGTAACTCTGTGTGCTCCACCTGGATCCCTAGGCAGTGGTTCTTTTCTTTAGCCAGGGGGATGGAAGATCAGTGCTCCCCTCCCTTTGGCTCCACTGAGGACCTCAGTGCCTATGGAACCAGGCAGAGCACTTTGCTGTGTTCCCTGCTAGAGCCAACGAGAAGGGAGTGTTGATTTCTCATCCCCTTGGCTGCAGCAAGGAGCTTGCACCAGTCTTTTAGTCCTACAGCAACTTGCTCTGCCTGGGTCCTTAGGCAGCAGCTGCCTTCTGCAACCAGCAGAAGGGGAGCTATGGGCCATTTTGAAAGCCCTGACAGGCCACTTTTTGTCCCCGGGCCACAGGTTGGGAACTGCTGGTTGGGGCTGGTTGTGTGTTGAATTTTAACAAGAAGATCTGTTAGTTCAGTTGTTTGACAGAACTAAGGAAAATAAAAACCCAAGTCTCAACAATCACTTCTCTCAGTTAACCAGGCTTAACTTCTTTGATACCTGTGATATCATCCTGCAGGTCACTACTTCATAAAGTCCTGTAGAAAAAATATAAAATAGATGACTTGAATTTCTAATGTAAAAAAGAAAAAAAGTCCACCCACAGCTGAAGGCCCTTCTGCCAACCTAAGAAGAGTAGCTACAGAGCCCAGGATGCAGTTAGTTATGGGGAGCAACTAATGAATAAACAGGAACAGGTGTGGGGGTCAAAGGGCCAAAATTAGGGAATCTGAATGGACACTGAGCAAAGAACTATGGACAGCGCCCACTGCTCTTCAAAGATATCTATGGAGCCAGCAGAGACAGTCCAGAAGAACTCTGCCCAGATACATGAATGAATAGAGGAACAAAAATAGTCCCCACAGTCACAGAGCATCCCTTCAGCCAACATCCTCTTCCTGGTTTTAGAGATGGCTACTTTTGGATGAGAAAGAGGTTGTTGAGGAGTCTCGCAACTTCATGGGGGCACAGATACGGTGTGCAAAAATCAGGAGGTGTGGGGAAATAGGCAGCCAGAACCTTAAGAGAAAGTTCTGGAGGAGCCAGAAAAAGGGCTTCAGCCTAGCACACCATAAGCAGACATTCCCCAGGGTCTCCCTCACGCTGCAGAAGAGAGTATATGTCTGTGCTCACAGATCCATGAAGGAGCTGCCAACTAATATCCCTGGCCCACCAGGGTTCCTCACCCTTGATAAGTGGCAAACGGTCCTGCCACTTGGTGTCAGGGTGAGACACAAGGGTGAGGAAGTGAAAAGTATGGAGCATGAGTATGTACAGATGTGCCTTTGGCACAGTTTGAAAATAAAGCTCAGGATGTGTGAAGGGAGGTGTGGGGGTGGGGGGTAGCTCACAGAGGAGGGGCCTGATGAAAAGATCAAAGAGACAGAAACAATTGTACATGTGGTTAGCAGCCTCCTGCAGGACCCACATAAGATAAACTTGAGAGATGGCCAGCAAGGCTGCCCTCACCTCCTGAAGTATGTGCAGAGGGGTTCAAAGGGTGAAGAGCCCCATGTGCCAGCCTATCACGAGGGGATCCACCCAGTGGCATCGCTGGCTCTGGGCACATAGGGCATGGGTCCCAAGTCCCAGCGCCAGCGCTCCAAGTCTGGCTGGGGACCTGGGGCCTGGCCAGGGTCAGCAGCGGCCAGATCCAGCCCCAACTCTGGCCGGGGACCCAGGGGCCCAGCTGCAGGAAGCAGTGGGATCCTGCCCGGCCAAGGTCAGCAGCAGCCGGATCCAGTCTTGACCTCTGCCAGAGAACTGGGGCCCGGCTGGGGTCAGCAGTGGCTGGATTTGGCCCCTGATCAGGCCTCCAGGCCCAAATCCTCGGTGCGATGGGGGCAGGCCCCAAACCTATTTTTGGGGCAGTGATGTCCTTGCCTAGTCCCCACTGTCATAGTTCAGGTTGTCTCTGATTCTGGTGACTCCTGCCAGGACCAACCTGTGTGATGGTGCTGGAGCAGTGTGTGTACTGAAAGAGAGTACTTGGAGGGTGCTGGAGGGGGGTGTGTGTGTACTGGGTGGGGTACCTGGGGAATATCGGAGGGGTATCTGAGGCCTCACTCTTTTGGTGTGGGGACCGGGTAAGGTCACTCATTGGCAGACTGGCAGTACGGCTGGTGCAGATCCAGGATGTAATGACAGCCATCCATCAGCACTTCACTGCAGGGCTCTCCTCCCCAAGGCTGGAAGCCTGGGCATGCAGGATCTGGCAGACATGGATCTGGCAGCTGTGACGGATCAATCAGATGTAGATGCAGGGGAAGGACAAATTAGGGCTCTTTCTGAGCTGCAACATCTGCTCAGCAAAAATCCTAGACAATACTTCTTATTGGAGAAATCTGCCTGCGCAGAGGATCAAAATCGAGGCAATGTTCGGAAAAACGTGGACTTTGGTAATCTTATTTATGGAACATAGTTACTCAACAAGAAACTCTGTCAGTTAATGGGAGTAT
Source organism: Pelusios castaneus (assembly GCA_007922175.1). NCBI lineage: Eukaryota > Metazoa > Chordata > Testudines > Pelomedusidae > Pelusios > Pelusios castaneus. The sequence continues at coordinate 4,510,665 of ML685862.1, forward strand.
GCAGTAACTTTGTTCTCTAGTGCTCAGAAATAAAATAAAAAGGACTCACTGCTGTGTACAAAATCAACTTTCCCTTCTGGTGGTGGAAACAGTGGATTTGATGTATTTTGCAATACGTAGGCACAGTTAAGCAAGTTAATGGTGATGTAATAAAAATTTAATGGTACATTCATATTTATAAATGGCTTCATTCCTTTGTTAGAAAATGTCCATTGATAGTAAACAAAGTGGTTATTTTGCACCTGAACTCAATCATCCTGTCTTTAGTATATCTTTATCATTCCTTTTCTAGAGAAGAACCAAAGAAGATACTTGGAAATCAGATGAACTTAAGAAACATCTTAGGGTAAAGATTTTTTTAAAATAAATCTGTTAGAATAATTTTAGACTTTTTTTGGACTACTTTTTATAGTAAAATTAATGTGATTAATGTTATATTTTAGGATTAAGGTTATATTTTAGGATGCAAAGATACCCCAGTCCTCCCAGCAAAGATGTAGTTGGCTTTGTGGGGGAATTCGAACATTATATTTAAGAAGAACAATCTTTCAATACTTAGGAAGCAGTTAATGCTTATTTTATTTAGTTATACAGAAACTACGTTGGAGGGCACATGTATTGTACATGGACCAGATCATTGATGATAACTGCTTTTTCTAGACAGAGCTTGATTCTTCATTTTTCATGAATGTGCAGAGTGTTAAAGCTGGTTAGTTCTGTTACACCAGTGGACATGAATGATAGCCCTGAGGTAGGGATGGCTTAGTGCTCTATATACAAGATATGAAAGGGTTTGATCCCAGCAAGAATGACTGAGCCTTTTATCCCTATTAGGTAGATTTAGTAAGTTTTATTCAGTTTACTGTATGAATGCAACTTAAAAAGAAGTTCCTATCTGCTCTGTATTAACGTGAAAGATCTTGGCTGAAATCCTGTTCCAGTTGAAGTCAACAGAATTTTACTATTAGTTTCAGTGGGAACAGGATTTCATCCTTTATGACTTTTTAAAAATAGGAATAAGGGTTTTCCCCAGGGTTCTTGGCCAAAAGTTTTCTTTCCCAGCTCTTGCTGCATGGTATGTTCTATGCCTGTTGTCACCTAACTGCCAATCTTCTGCCATAGAGGTGGCTATATGATGCCCATCTGTATGTTGTTATAATTGACTATTAATTTCTGATTTGATGTGTGAGGCATTTTCTAAACAGAAAAGGCATGATTCTTGTCCAGGGGAGCTATAGACTATAGGGCTAAATTTTCAAACTAGCACAAAAGGTATGCATATTTTCATATGTAGTTTATACACATGAATACCAAGTTCTACAAGCAATTCTGTTAAAATATATGGAAATAACCAGTCATGCATCTGGGTTGCCCTTTGTGTATCAATTTACCACAGCTGGAAGCTTAATTGTAGTAATTGTGCACATAAACTAGATATGTATATGTCTGGGCATTTTCACAAATTTCTGGTTTATTGTTTGTAAATTTTGGGGATGAAATATACTGTCTGAAAATAAGTTAGAGCATTTTAATTGTTATCAACTTTTTTAAAAATTCTTTTTAGGTATCACAATCAGATAGTCAATCTGAAGATAAGAAACAGAGGGAAAAGAAACTACAGAGAGATAAAGAGACTCCTGACATGGTTGATTACAAGGGATACATACACAAAGATCAAGATAAGGAGAGAGGAAAGGCAAAAGAAAGGACAGGAGAACGAGAGAGATTTAAATCTAGTGAAAGAGACAGGGATAAGCTAAGAGAGAGAGAAAGGGGAAAAGATCATCACAGAGAACCAGAGAGAGAGAAATTTAAGGAGAAGGACCAAGAAAAAGATTCAGAGAAGGAAAAACATAGTACAAGAAAAAATAAAGAGAGGGAGAGTGATAAAGAAAGAGACAAAAAATATAAGAGGGATGATCTGAAGCAAATGCTTGTACAGAATAACTTGAGAGCATATGGAGGAAAGGATAAAGAACAACACAGAAGAAGAGAAAGCAAGGATCAGCTGGGTAGGTTGGCTTGCTTTGCTGTTCATACTTTGAATTATATCATTCTATAGACTGAAATGGACGGAAGCCGAACATCTGTGTGTGTGGGTACCATAAGGTTAATAGACATTAATAGCTGCCATGCATGCCTTTGAAAATCTTAGTCAGTAATCCAGTTTCATTTTCAAGACTTCTGGGTTCTCAGCTGCCTCTTTTACTCCCCAGTGAGTTACTGACTATAGTAGATTTGGGTGATTATTTGAGTCTAATAGAGTGGCTGACTTGTAAGTCCCTCTATGAATGCAAAGCTTCTCTGCTGAGTAAACCTGCTATCACGTGCCTGTACTGTACATGAAATCATAGTGTAACTATTGCTGAGTGATAATAGGCGGTGTCGTTGTTCCTATCATCGTACAAGGTGGAATGGAGTCTCTCTCTCAAGGGCCTCTCTTTAGGCAAAACCCCAGATACAACTGGGAGGAAATTTAGGCTTAAGTTTATGTTTTGTTATTAGTTACCAATAAATCAAAATCCGTAAAACAATGGTAGTTTGGATTTTATACAATGTCTGTATATATTCCATTGGGAGAAGGGTGGGATCTCTCTCTACTTGCATTGATATTGCTGGATTCAGGGTGCTGTCCCGATGCCCCATACTACAGGGATAATAGGGGCTTTTAGTGTCATAAAGAAAAATGTCTCTAATAATTGTGTGTATATATATATATAATTTTTTAGAGCAAGCAAAAGCAAGGGATGAAGTGAAAGAGAGAAGACATACAGAAAGAAAAGAACAGGAAGGAAAAGTAAGAAAACGTTTCATAACAGCAAATGATAATGTGAAATATAATGAATAAATTGGATAAAACGCCAGTGCTTGAGTAATCGAAGAAATGCATTAACTGCAGGCTTGAATGTAAATGGTTACAAAACAGACAGTATTTGAATATAATTCTTTAACTGTGCACATTAAAAGGGAAATATCCTGTAATTTTCAACAGTAAAGTATTTGAATTATATTTGTTTTTAACATTTTCATTAATAATCTAAAAGGAAAGATGTTGTTCTTGTTTAAACATTCAGCTATCACTTATTTTTGTACAACATCTTCCGAACAAACGTATTGCAAAATTAACCTATTATTTATTAATGTATTTATTACTAATGTATTTACTAGGCATTGTAAGTGTACCTGGTACTTTACAACACTGTGTGCTAAAAAACAAAGAGCAAAATCTCTGCTTGAAGAGTTCATAATCTAAAGGGGAGTGTACCATTACAGTGAGGTGTACAGTCTTCCAGAACAAGTATTGGAAGTCCCATTGCTAGTATATATTTAGAAATGTCAGCGGACACAACACATGATAATATGTTGTGTGGAGAAATCTGGTATTGTCAGGGAGATGGAGTTGATGACCTACTAGGTGTGTCCGTTCCTGATTTGTAGAATCATACAATTCTAGTACTTCTAGTAACATTTTAATTAAAAATCTTTGGAGAAGTGTCTAATCTATTTATATATTGTTTTTCCTTGTTCCAGAAAAGGGACATCAAAAGTGGTCTGGGTGAGTTTTTAACATACAAAGATGAAGAAGGTAGACATAGACACAAGTCACACAGAGATCAAGAACTGAATAAAGACAGAGGGAAGAGTCACAGAGATAAAAGAGAACATGAACATTCAGTTAGTGGGGGGAAGGAAAGACCTTCTAAAGAAAGAAGCCATGGATTGTTTGTAAATGAAGAGGAAGAAAAATATGTGTCAAGGAGACCTAAAGAAGGATCCTCTCTTGAAGACAAAGAAAGATCATCCAGAGTGAATAATGAAAAAAGACAGAGGGAAGAAAGTGAAAGAAAGAAAAGAGATCTTAAGGTTAGTTTTTGTCAAACTTAAAATTGTACTTAACATATTGTTTGGATACCTAATTTCATCTAACACCATTTCTGCCTTGAAAATGCTTTGTTAAAACATAAAAAGCAAATATTGATTTCTGGTGAAGTGAACATCCCCAGATATTGACTCGGAAGGTAAATATTGACTGAAGCTTTCCCTCATGGGACAATAAATCTTGATATTTCCTGAAATGTTTATACACACACATGCATTCTGAATATCTTCTTCATAAATGCAGTCTGATGGTCCCTTCATTGTGACTCTGAATTTTTTATTAAAATGGTGAAGGAGAGATTAAATTACAGGACCAGTAAAACAAATTGGCTGGTGTTCCCAAAAGCCTAAGGAATTAGGTGCCCAATTCCCATTTAATTTCAGTGGTTGTTAGGCACCTAAACTCCACTAGGCTTCTTTCTAAATCCCACCCATTATTAACATATTATGAGACATTTGTTGCCCCCAGAACTGTGATTGTCTTTTCCTTCCATGGACAGTAGTTGGGGGAGTCCAGCCTGCCTGTCTGTCTGTCTTTCTCTCTCTCTGTCTGCCCAGGAATTTGGGGAACTCCCATCCCAAATGATGCCCCTGGAATTGGGGATGAGGTAAACGGAGCTACTGGTACCATGTACTGGATCCAGGAGTTATCAGGAAAGCACAGCTCTGTTCCCCAACCCCACTTCCTCCCTACTACCACTCTAACATCTCCCTTGTGTTTCCAGTGTGGAACTGCTGCTGCTGCTTTGACAGACGTGTAAACCTAACTTTGGAGTGTTCTTTGATTTTGGCATTTTGCTAACATTTTTTTACATAAGTGAGAAGAAATGGCAATTTCTAATCTCAGTAGAATTTCGGGGATGAAAGAAACATTTCTGTCGTGCAAGGGGAGTCCTCCTGCCGAATATCAGAGGCCTGCTGTGAAAAATAAAGGTGTGAGCATCTCAGAGAAAGATTGGAAGACTCTTTTGTAATGGAAAATGCAGGGAACCGTCACATAGGGATTTCTACCAGTTCCCCCTATAATTCCATGTCTTCATCATTGACATAACTCAAATGACTATCAGCAAATTTATCAGCATTGGTCTAGACTTGGAAATTTACTGAAATATCTCTTCCAGAATGTATAAACCTTTGTGTGGATGCTCAGCTATTTCGGCAAATTTACAAGTGTAGACTAGCCCCTGGTATACAGAATTTAAGGGGAATTTAATTCCACCCTGGCAGATGCAGCATGCCAAGCAGAGACAAGGTCAGAGCCTCTGCTCTGGGGATCCTACTGCTCAGGATAGGAGTCCTCAAAAAGAGCCAGAACCACATGCAGCAGATACTTTGCTGCTCCTGTGTACGAGAGCACTGTCAGTTTCCATCAGGTATATACTGATGATAGAAATACATGTGCTAACCCATGCTCCTAATAAGTCAGCCATGTTCCCTCAGATTCTTGAGCATTATGACGTGATCCAGTCCTGCTGCTTGCACAAATGGAAGATGTTCACAATCCTCTCTTCTCCATTTGTGCACAAACACAGCATGGCATAGGATGTAACCTTAAGGATCACTTGCAAACGTTCAGCATTTTCAAGACAAATTCACATTGTATGTGTTCAGTGTTTGCTTAATTGGTGTTTCTATGTATTTTCTTTGCTTAACATAGTTACTTTATCTTTGATAGGCCTTAATCTGACATCATTGCCCATGCAGAGCTTCCCGCAAGTAATGGATCATAGAAACGGACAGTACAAAGATGACTCATGATTTGCTAATGGAATAAAACTGCTTATGTTACAACCACTTCTATTGCTGCTAATATTTTATTACAAGTTCATATACATTATTTCCCAGAAGATTTCTGACAATGTGAATACGATGAATTATGTTAGTCTTTCAATTTTTTTTACAGATCAGTGAGCACAAAACACAAGGAAGGAGCTTAAGAGAAGGAGAAGAAATCAGCCATCAGCATGAAAGGTACACTCATATATTTAACGTTATTTGTTACTGGACAGTATATAAATGAAAGTCACTAGGAAAAGATATAGTTCACTACTCCAAAATTGTTGAGCTCATTGTTGTCACTTAATAAAAATGTTTCAGTTACAGATAATTTATGATGTGCATCACAATCTTTTGGGAGGTATTTTATATATTACAATTATTACAAAATCTATATATTATGCCCCAACAGGATGATTTATTAAAAAGCATATTCAGGCTCTCCTTCCAGTTAAATTCTGTTGATTTTGGTTCAGAGCAGTGAAACACAGACTTGAAAAATATAGGTCATTTTGATCCTTGTACTTAAATGTGAGATAATCCAGGACCCTTCAGAGCCAGACATCACTTTGTCTGTCACCTGACAATTTATCACATAGTCATGTGGATACTTGATAAGGTTGAGGGTAAATTATGAAGCATACCTTTTATTATTTCTTTGAATTGTAAATGTCCTTAGCTGCAAGTCGGACATAGTATTTAAATTGTTAATTAGATAGCAACTTCAGTGCTATACCTACAGATTTTCAAGGAAAAAGGTCTAGATTTATCCTGACAAAAGGAGAGGAAGATGATCTTGGTGATATGCATAAATTATTTGCTCTGTTGATCATGTAGTTTAGATATACATACTGAAGAATATAGTTCTCTTTGTATTCTTTAGTGGTGCAGACCTGTCAAATCCATACACACCCTTCTGGAATATATCTCTAGAACCAGACATACTGCCAGGCAGAATTCTCATTGCTGCATTTTAGCTTAGCTCTTTAGTGAAAGACTGGCAGGATTTCCTGACTTCTGAGAGCAGTGGTAATGAGGTAGTGCATGAGCTTTCACCTGACATCCCTGCGTATAAATGAGGTCACCTAAATATTCTAGTTAGTTCCTCTTGACCTGGGCCAGCTTGTCATCCTGCGTATTTTGCCTCTTGTACAGTCAAAGGTAATGACTGTAGTATTTCCAGATCAGTATTTATATCTATTGGGGTGGCACCAGATGATCAGCAAACAGCCTGGCTTGCTGTGTGCTCTGCCACCCCTATTATCATAAACAAAATTGCTTTAAGAACTGAGGGAGTTTCCCGTGTCTTTCACTATGGAGACATGACCCAGGAGTGAAGAAACTTATCAGAATGTTATCTTCAGAGAAGCAGAATTATAGGCAAGTAAGTTTTCTTCCACTTTTATTTTCATGACTCTCTTTCTTCATATCTTTATGGCCATTCCATAATATATCTCAACAATTGGCCTATTACTTTGGCTGAAGAGGGCCTGATGTTCTCTATTTGAAATCCATTAACTCTGCTTCCAAAATAATCAGGGGATAGTTAAAGAACAGCACAAATTGTTGCCTTTCTTCCCTTCCTCAGGGACTGACTGGTGCCTCCTTGCTTCTCCTAACCCCAAAATGAAGGATGAGATTTGAATATAAATCTCTCATCTCCAGCGTAAAAGCACATTGCCAGGCCAGGCCCATTTCTGATTTGCTGCCAGTAATACTCAGTATATGCACAGGATTAATTATTTCTCCTTAAGTTTTTCTAAAATTACCACACCGGGACAGCAACAGGATGCATCAGGCAGTGTTTGTGCAGTTCTTTGTTGATTAATCACTTGGCTCTTAGCCTGTTGGCTTACATCCTCACCTGAAACCTGTAGAAAGAAGAATACTGGTTGTTAGGTTTTGTTGTAGAAGTTTATTGGAATGCTTCAGCACTTTTTAATGTAAAACAACTATTTCCCACAACACAATATTTTCTTCTGACTCAATGTAGAATATCCTAGTGATATTCTGTTTATTTTTAGGAGTGCAACAGATAAAGGAAAGAACATTGAAAGAGAAAAAGAAGAGGACACAAGAGAAAAGGTAAAACTGTTGTTTGGGGGTATTAGAATGCAGGGATTTTTTTTTAGAATTAGCAAAATAGTATAGTAGTTAATATATGTAATATATCTAAAAATTGTCATAAACTGATGTGATTAAAATACATATGATAAATTGTATGTATATTAAAGATTTCTAAAATAATTGAAGTGTTTCAGCATGAATCATAAGAAAATTGATTTATACTTTATCAATATGCTTAACTTTTTATATAATTATTTAGGACTAGATTCATAAATAGACTTAGGCAGTATGAAGCTGAGGTTTCAACACTTAACTTTTAGATGCCTAGAAACCACAAGAGAACACTGAGAATCACACAGATTGATTTAGGCCCCTAAGCTCCCTATACAATGAATGAGAAGAGATAGGTACCTTAGACCAAGAGTTCACAACCTTTTTCTTTTGAGGATCTCTCAACATGCTGTAAAAACGCCTTAGCCCACCTGTGCAACAGCTGTTTTTATGCATATGTGGTGGATTAAAAGCCAGGACTAGCATTAGGGTGTAGCAAGCAGGACAGATGTCTGGTGCTCTACACCACTGAGAGCCCTATGAAACTTGGTTGGGCTTTGGTTTCAACCCCTGGGATGGGGCTTGAGCTTGGGCTTCAGCCATGTGCATCGGGGCTTGGGCTTTGAGTTTCTGCCCTGGACCCCTGTGAATCTAATGGCGGCCCTGCTTTCTGGTTTATTTTGGCAGATCCCCTGATCCCCAGGGGGCTGCAGACCCCCAGTTGAGAACTGCAGCCTTAGACTGTGATCCACAAAAGCCAGCACACTACGTAGGGAGCTACTATGGTAGCCAATGGGAAATGCCAACCAGAGAGGCATGTGCTAAGCCCAGCTCCTCTTACAGAGATAAGCGCAGGCTGCAGGAAGGTGCCTATTTCTGCCAGCGACCCACAAACAGAAACTCCTTTCCTGGAATTGGTCAGTTTAGGCATCTAAAGTGGGGGTTTTTTGTGAGAATGTTAGGCAGGTGCCTCGCTGAACACAAAGCAGCTGGAGGAGGTGATGATGGCAGTTTCCTAATAAGGTTTAGCTCAGTGATTAGAGCCCTTACATGGGAGGAGAAAGGATTTGAACAGGGGCCTCCTGCTTCTTAGAAGACCCTTCTAACCACTGAGCTGTTAAATACTCTGATGTGGTAGACTCTCAGTTTCTTGTATTGAGACTGCTTCACTCTGGATGATTAATTAAAGAGTAATGGAGCAGGGAGATGGACCACAGCCCAGATGAGTGCCCTAACGATCAAGCTACAGAGTCATTCTTTCCCTCCCATCCCCATCTAGTGACATGCCCAGAGGCAGAAGCTTCGGAGTCAAATGAACTTTCATACTCAAAATGTAGTTGCCTGCAGAATTTGGCAAGCACTTTATGGATTTCAGTGGAGCCTAAACCGCAGGCTTTGCTGGCTAAAGTCTCAGGTTTAGATGCCTAGGTGCCTTTGTGGATCCCATCCTCACTCAACATTTTTTCAAAATCTTACACATTTTGGAAAAATATCCCCAATATGGTGGGAGAAGTTTCTAATGATATGTTGCATGAAAAACCCATCTATGTATATAGAATATAAAAATTCTATTCTTCTTCTAAGTAGTTGATATAAGCAGAGAAAATGTGATAATGAGCTAAATGGAAAGCAATTAGCATCTTATTCTTCTGTCATGAGACCTTCAATGTAATTCATATCCATCCAGTAAAATAGTTGCCACAGAAACGATGAAAACATTAAAATATGCAAATAATAGGATCAGGGCTTATGTGGACCTAAATAAATTAGAGGAATTTTCCAGAACTGCTACCATAACAGTTATTTATTTATTTCAGCCAAGTTTATATACCAGTAACTCATCAAGACAGAACATTTTAACTACTGAGACATTTTAGCATATTTCAAATAGTAATATTATGGAGGAGAAAATTCTGTAATGACTTGGGATTATATCTCAGAAACGTCCAATAAATCTAAAATTCTGTTTTGGAATACTGTACCAGCAGCTACATATGTGGAATTCTGGTCCCCACCTTTTGGCAAGTAGATCCTGTTCCAGTACCTATTGAAGTCAGTGGATAGATGTCCATTGACAGCGAGAAATAAAGAATTATGGTCTAGGATGTATTGTAAATTAATTAAAAAAGAAACATTTATGAACTAGTGCCATTTAAAGTAATCTACATAACTTTAGTAGGTGAGTAATGGAATATTTTTTATGCAACATTAAGATTACACTGTTATTTATTTTTTTTAAAATCAGGTCATAAAACATTGAGGAAAGTAAAAAGTTATGGTTCCTTCAGTAGTTAAACTTTCTCATCTGGCATTTATATAGTATTTTGTGAGACAGACTTGGGAAAAAAAACCCAAACAGAAATAGAACATACTACATTTATGCAATGTGGACAAGCCAATGTTGCCGTAAGTACCTTGGCGTTCATTCTTGGGTCGGCTCAAACTGTGCTTGCTGTAGGATCTTTGCTCTTTTTCAATGCTGGCTTCATCTGATGCCCGACTTGGTTGTAGAAGTAACTTAGTGTTGCCTCAGGGTTGGCAAAAGTGAGTCCACCTCAAACACAAGAGGCAGAAACTCCAGCCAGAGTTCAGTGTCTTCCCACAAGAATATATTTCATAATGTCTCTGTGGAACAAATCACTAAGCAACACATGGCATGGAGGGCTCGTGTTAGGGAGAACCCTACCACAGCAGCATAAAGAAAAAGTTCACTGGCACCACGTCCAGCACCGGTTATACAACCTTTGACTTTGATACTTACAGCCTAACGAAGGCTGCCAAATGAATTTCTGGAGGAACTCAGACTGACTTCTGTACTGAAACACCTACTGGAATTAGTGCAGACCTCAGTACCAAGAGTGCTGTGTGCCTTGGTCTCATCCCTAGGGGAGTTTTGGCCTTCTTGTCCATCACCAGGGCACATCTTCTCATCTTCTTCAAGCAGAGAACCTTTTCCCCTGAGATCTGGGCGACACTATAGAAAAACTAGTTGACTCTCCCTACAGAACTTAGCTGCAATCATATCAGGAATGGCATTAGACTGACTAATATCAGACATATCCTTATGGCATGATGCCATGGCCTTATTGGGCTTACTGGAGGCTGTGTGTCTAGGAGGTGATCTCTATTACAATCTAAGACAAGAAAGGGATCAATTTCCTGAGTAGCATCCCTGGCCAACCACTGACACCAGCTAGGAGGAATTCCAAGAGTCACCAGAAGAGGAGCCACCACAATAACGACATTCTATTTTACTATCTTACAACCTTTCATCCTTATTTCTTGATGAAATGGTATCCTCAGCTCCAGTACTAGTGCAGGATGACGTCAAGTCTTTTAAAAAGCTGGCCATGAGAATTACAGAAAATCTAGAAATAAAATAAACTATTATAAAAGAAAAATCTCATAAAAGTTCTTTTCTTATTTTTATATTTTGATTCATTAGCAACACCAAGTTGAACGTGTGTCAGCATGGAAACCTGTGCAGAGGCAAAAAAGTGAGGAAGAACTTGTAAGGACAATTGATATTTTTTATTTTCTCTTGATTTCTTGAGCACATGGAAGTATCAAATAGCCTTCCTTATGAGTTAAATTTCTTTAGTTTTTTTTCCCCATACAATTCTGTATAGTATTTTCATGCAGTTTAATTAGTATGCAATTATCAGAAACTGATATACCCTCTTATATTGTGGGAGAGAATTAGATGATTTTAACAGCTATTGAGAGACCTAGCTTTTTATTGCACTGAAAATAACTGGTTCCCAGGAATTTGTAGGCCATTGATGTGAATTGTCAAAAGTTGCTGGTGTTTTATAGATTTTTTTCATAATTTTTCAATTTTATTGGTGTTTTTAAATCTTTAAAACCCCTTTCATTCTGATGCCCTACGTTATGAATAAATAACACAGGATAGTGGGGGAAAGACAGCATAGCTATAAAAAAAATAGATTTGTACATATGCCACTCATTCCTTTTTTAAGCAGATAAGGGTATTTAGAGATTGTTGGTGGTTTGGAGGGAATGGAGTTAAGGACAGCAGGCACTGCTACTTCTTGTCAGTCATTTCAGTAAGAATAAAACTATTCTCTCAATAAATCCACTGTTGTTTTTTAGTTGAGATAATAATGTTGTTGGGTAAAATTAGTAAATGAAGATATTGTGTTAGCCTACTAATCTATGACTCTCATTTTTCCTAGTCAAAGTTTACAATTGGACTACTTTATTACTAATCAGATTTTAACCCAGTTATAATTAATGTAGCAAAAGGAGTGTTCCTGTATAGTCCTCCTGAGAAATAAGGCAGTTTTAATCTGCTGTTATACCAATATGAATGCATCAGTAACTTTGTATGGGATTTTGTTGAAAGTGTATGCAACCAGCATATTTAATCTTAAAAAAAGATTAAGAAGCTGTTATTCATATGGCTCAGTTGGCTACTTTTTGTCATCTTAAATTGATGTTTTATATCCGTTATCATGACCTGTTGCTAAATATTTCTGTAATTTTCTTTATGAACTGAACTTGTAGTACATGATGTATTTTTAAATTTTATTAGAGAATGTAAACTAATAAGCTATTTCACTATTAATATTCTGGCAAATAAAAGATCAATGTATTGTGAAGTTATGTAATGGCTTAATTTATCTACTGTTTTCCCTTCTAGGAAATCAGTGATAACTATTTGACAAATTATGAAGACGATTTTGACGTATGTATAAGTTTATTTGTTCTTTTTGTAATAATTCATAAATCTGTTCACTATAATCACAATATAGAATTGTTTGTGTTTTATGCTTTTGGTTTTTGATAACAGTGTAGCCCTTGCAGGTTTCTTACCTGATTTTTAGCTTAATCAGAAATCCTAAGTCTGGAGAAATGAGATGGGTGAGCAACATTGACTTTTCCATTAGAAAATCTTCAAAGGATCAATAATCTGTCTTAACAGACTTCAGGTATTCAAACACTGTTTAGCGTAAGTCTTGAATTTTGGCCTACTCACTTGTTATGAAGTGCTGATCGCAGGAAAAACTTACGTTTCACATATATGTCTGACATGCCAGCAGGTCATTAAAGTTTGTTCAGTCTAGCAATTTACAAAAATTACATTAATTTCTTTTATTTGTCTTTAAATTTGGTTAGAAGAATAAAATTATGTTACCAGCTCCATTTATCAGAATTTAGCCAAGAAAGTTGTGTAAGGTAAAAAAAGTATGTGGCGGGGATCCTTGTTGCTAGCCATGTCCTATCAGATTGTGTGTGGACTGTGGTCATGTGGGGTCTGTGTGTGAAATCTTGGCCCCATTGGCTTCAGTGAAACTAGAATTTCACTCTGTATATACATGGTTTATCTCTCTAGACTTCAGTAGGATAGCTCTCATGCTTCAAATTAAACATAGGCCTGTCTTCGCAGGTTTGGAATTTTGATAATTTTTTGAAATGATGGCTGTTGGAAAGTGTTTCCAAAGTTTGAATTGTTATAGGCCTAGCATATATAGATTAGTGGGGAAAAAGAGATGAGGTGAACGATGCAATATAAATACATTCAGTGGAGGCAAAGACAGAGGAATTTATTCCATCATTAACATGATCATTTTATGTCACATTACTATAGAATGGATAATGGCGTGATATGTTATAAAGGTTTTATTGTCATGAATCTGGAATGACTACTCATAGGTGCAAAGTCACCAAGAATTATGCAGCTCAACTTAAACAAATGTTAACAAAATGGTTACAGCACCACACACCAGGACATATGATGTTATGATACCCACTTTACAGAAGTCCTATTTAGAGTGTTCAGAAGATCAACTGGTGTGGATTCTCCAGCTAAGCTTATCACAGGTGTTTAAGAGATTGTTTATTTAAATCAAATAGTTATTTTTAAAATGACTCCTGATCAGAGGATTTGTGGTCTTTTTCATGCATCGTGGCTCCTGAGAGCCAATGTGTTGAGCTGCAGGATTTTTAAAAGCATCTTTAAAAAAAAAACCCAAACAATAGTTTGGCACAGGCACCAGTAATATGAGTTACATTTTTAAATTTAATTTATGTTTAATGTTTATTAAAAGTAGTTGTTATTTTTAAAGGATTATGAAGATGATTTTGATGAGGAGGAGGAGGCAGAGGAGGAGGACAATGATAGAAAGGATAGAGACTCAGAAGAAAGACTAAGTGAGATCCCTGTTTCCAAAAAATCAGAAATAGAAGAAATTCAAAGAGCAATTAATGCAGAAAATGAAAGGATTGGTATCTTACTACCAAAGCAAACCCCAAAAGAACATGAAAAGGAGCCCAACATGGGTATGTGACCAGGCTCAATCTTTTAAATGTTGTTATTAAAGGCATAGCAGCTTTTGTGCAAACAAGATACTTCAGCTTGCTTTACAGATCTCCATTAAAGGCAAAAAGCTAGTGTTCTGAGAAATCCATTAGCTTTGTGGCTAAGAAGTATAACTCACATAGCTAAGCAGAGATATTGCTGTGATTTCGAATGTGAAGTGTAAAAATGTACAGGCTGAGATTTAATATCTCCTCATTTCATTTCGGAAGAGGCTGGCAGAGCCTCAGATCATGCTTCAGCTTCCTGTAGTGTCACCTTCTCATTCTTTCAAAGTTGTTAAAAGCGTCCTCCAATAGAAAGAGAGCCATCAGGACCTGGTATTTCTTATGTAAAAAAAAGGGGGATAAAAAAACCCTTTTACTAGAAAAATGTAACAAAAATATAAAAGAGTACAATTTTTTATCCTTGGCTTATAATTCATTTGTAAAATATATTTTTGCTGTGAAAAGTGACTATATAAAATGACAACCTCTTCCTCAACAGATCGACTTACTTTACTGACTATGTCCAGTAAGGCCCCAATTCACCTTTGCATAGTCTAGCTGTGCAAATGACAGTGCTAGATTGGGGTTTATAAAAAGCTTTTACTACTTTTTACCCAACACAGCTACGAAAGAGTGACTGGGATTCTCCCTGGATCGTGCAACATCAACAGAATTTTTAACTTAATTCTGATTACAACAGTCTTTGTCGGAACTCAGCTTGACCTTCAAATTACAGGTTGAGTTAATGGTAATTTGGCAGTTAGAAAAATCATCTTCTCACTTGTAAACTGAGCACACTTGGTATGATTATTAAAAGTCAATAAATGTGGAAATACTGGTCCTGATTTTTAATGCAGATGCAGTTTAAAAGAGGACAGGTTTTGTGAGAGCCATTTATATAAGACTCAGTATAATTCAGGGCAGATTTCCTGTGTTCCTTGCAGATGTTCACAGTTCCAGTTACCATTTCTACTGTGTGCTCTTCTATAGATCAGATTTTGAAGTTTCCTTTATAACACCTGCTGAATAAATTTTTATTTTTGTAAATTGCACAGTGCTCTGTGTATTTTGACAGAGTCCTCTAAAACATTTTGATTTAGTGTGATAAACTACAAACCACTATAGCAGTAATACTTATCACTCCTATACAATCTTATGTTTTAAAAGTACTTTACAAATATTATCTAACAGAGCTTCTCAGTCTTCCTCTAAGGTAGCTAAATATCGTTGACTGTGACAAGGAATCAGAAGTCAATTGACTTTTCAAAGCCTGTATTGTGAATCATTGGCAGGGCTGGGTCTAGAATTTAAGAGTTCACAGCTTCTAGCACTTCAGTTGGTTCATTGACTAGATTGGCTCTGGAGCAGCAGATTTCAGCCTGTGGCTTATGTCTCTAAAGGGCTGCAATGTCTCCTCTCCATCAGAGTGATTTCCCCATCAGCTGCACACGCCAACCTGCTAACACCATCTTGTGTCACCTTGGGCGAATATGACCTAATAATCACTATTTGAACAGGGTCATCCTGGAGACAGAGTATTGTCATTTATCCATGAGCTCTTAATGTACATTGGGGATTCTTCATGGTGAAAAGAAGGGACAGTTTTAAGAGAGAAGAAACATTTTTAACACTAAAGATGCTGTTGAAATAAAAACCTGAATAGTAAAGAACCAGTATTAAAGTTGCTTTATATTTGTTATATTAGTTGTCTTATATTTAATAAAGTTATGATACCCAGTGCACCAGTTCTTTGTTTGCAAATATATCATTACCTGCATATTTCATCTGTAACAGCTGCAGAGTGTAACATGTTATGTTGATTGCTATACCTCCTGTTATCTGACATTTTAATTTCACTCACAAAATTCTGTGATATCACACAGAAAAGCAAGATTCTCCTGCCAGAGGCTCTCTCTGTAGAACATTTATGGATTTTGAAAGAGCAAACCAGCGGCAAAGTAACCGAAATATGGCCAGTAAACAGAAGTAAGCAGCATTAAAAAATTCACTGCATATAGCTGCTCAGGCAGCTTATCATATAGATATAAATTCTTTTCATAAGGATTGAACTAATCTTTGTAATATTTTATATATAAACTGTCAACATTTAACAAATAAATAAAAATTATATGTGATTTTACATGATATGAAGGATTGCTTAATCAACTACAGTGATTTGGTTTGAATTAAATCCAGTTTGCAAGCTTTGTTTTAATTAAAGAAACACTAAAACAATTTCTTTGAGGAAGTGCAACGAAGAGCAATCAATTCTGTTCTATAGAATCCATATTGCATGGGTTTGTTTACACAGCCCACAGCAGAGAGCTTCTCAAACCGAGTCAACAAACTCAGAATTTATTGCACTAAAAATAGCTATTTAGACATTGCAGGTCTGGCTGAAACTCAGGCTCTGAAGCATAGGGTGAAGGGGGATGGGCCCCAAAGCCTGAGCTCTAGCCCTGCGTTTCCCAGCTGGTGTGCCTTGGCACGCTGGTGTGCCCTCAGGCGTGAGTAGGTGTGCCACAGAATTTTTTGAAAAACTACTCCAAGAGATCTGGATTGGCTCACAAATATTTATGAGTTCATTTGGAGACTATATGGTGGTATGCCTCAGAATAATTAAAGGTATCCTGGTGTGCCATGTCAAAGAAGAACCACTGCTCTAGCCCATACTGCAACTTCTCAGCACTGTCTACACAGCTATTCCTAGCATGGTAGCGCAAGCCCCAGTCTATCGACCCGGGCTGGGAGTCTTGCTGTCGCAGGTTGTGCAGATGTACCTAGTGTCTACGCAGGAAAAATTTTGAATATTATTAACTAATCAAAAAGGCTTTAGGAGTGCTTCCCTCTGTCCTAACTTTTTGAAGAACTTTTAGTTCATTCACTATGTCGCAAGGAGGGTACTTTTTCATAGCTTTACAGTAAGGTCTGTGACTAAACTTATTATTTTGAATAATTGCCCTTCCTAGGCTATTACAAGTTTGGGTTTGTGTAATTAGTACAGTATAATTTTCCCTAGATTTGCAGTAGAGTCTTGGATTTCATAAATGATCTTTACCTTCGTGTCACAATAAGCTAGAATTCCTAATATTACCATTCCATATGTTTTATTATCAATGGGCATTGATATGGAACTCCATGCACATGCTTGCAGGGGTGAACAGTTTGCTAGATCTGTACTATGGTATTGTCATTGCCATTATCACCTAAAATCCCATGGGTTTATATGTAGAATTTTACAACTTAACTATTTTTCTGTTTTGTAATTCATTGTAAAGGAAACGCAGTTCAGAGCTGCTCCGACTAATTGACCTGGACTTTTCAATCAGTTTTTCTTTACTGGATTTGCCTCCAGTGAATGAATATGAGATGTACATCAGGAACTTCGGAAAAACAAACACCAAACAGGCAAGTACTTGACTTCTAAAAGTATATAAATCCTAAAAGTTCAGAGTCTTATTCTCAAAAAATAATTTTCCTTCCACTATTGGAGGATGGTAAATGCCAATACTTAAATTATTTTCTACAAGAGAAAAACTATGTCAGCGATGGCCGTAAACTGTCATCATCTTTTAATTTTTAGTACAATTTGTATATGCTGGGAATGGCCAATTTTACTGACCTCTGAGACGCCCCTCCTCACTGGGCATAATGCTCTAGCCCCACTACCCTGCTCAGGGCAGAAGCACTAAGGTCTCCACCATAGTCTGGTAGGCGGAGAATGGGGTGGCAGGAGATATGGGGCTCCTTGAGCCACACTTTAACTGTAGAAGAGCCACAGTGTGTCCACTATGTGCTGGGAGGATGGTACAATGGCAACTGGAGGCCATACTATAAATAATACATTCATAAACATTTTAGATGACCAGTGCTTATTAACATAAAAGACAGCTACAAAGCCACAGGAGTCCTCAGAATATTTGCAGGGACCCCTAAAATCTCACCAAGAGAGTCAAGTTCCCCAATATTTATCCTAAATAAATTGTGTCAAAGGCATTACAATACTTTGTCTGTTCTGCATCTTCTGCAGTGTTCAAAGATTTGGTTTTAAACATGAATAAAAATGCATTTATTCCCAATTTAATATGTAACACAGCATGTATATGTATTTGGAAACAAATTTACAAACAGAAGACAAATATTGAATGTAACAGTTTTAAAAAATAACTATGTATGTTAAACAAACAAGGAGTCCCGTGGCACTTTAAAGACTAACAAATTTATTAAGGCATAAACTGTATTAAGGCACCAGCTTGCACAGGACACCTTGTTTGTTTTACTGAAACAGACTAACACGGCTACCTTTCTGGTACTTATGTTAAGTTTCAGCTCTTGGGTGGCAGCAAGAAGGTGCGAAGGGTTGGCAACAACACATTAATAATTTTATCTTCCTATTTTAGGCGTATGTTCAGTGCAATGAGGATAATCTTGAGAGAGAGATTCAGACAGATGAAATACAGACTCTAGAAAAATGGACACAACATCCAGGAGACAGTGTCCTTGTGTGTGGAGGTGAGTAAGCCCTTTGATTTTGTTTACTTACTTACATCTCCTTTCCATTTTCATTGCTGTTGTTAGATCCTGAAGTGAGACAATCTGCTATTATTATTTATTTATTAATCCATGCTTCTGCTAGAAAGAGAAGTGGGCCTTCTGCAGCATCTCTGAACTCAGCATCATTGCTGAAGAGAGGAAGTCGGTTGCTGTTATCCCTTCTCTTCCTCAAATATTGCATACAGCATGGAGCTTCCTTGGTAGTTGATTTTGGATGTTGGTGTCTGTTGGTAACCTCATGTCTTTTTGCAGGACCTAGGAGCAGCAATGATGAGTCTGTAGATGTTACTGTAACACCTCAGATTGATTCACAGCGGTTAACAAATTTCCTCCGATCTGCTTCTCAGGTACATTTTTACATGAGTGTGTGTCCATATATAAAATGTGGGAGAGAATGATCACGTAAAATGCCTATCCTTTCTAGATACACTTGAATAATGCTCATTATGGGTGAGATTCAACCCTGTGCAAAGGGACAGAACAGGCGTGTGGAACACATACATCCCTCTTAAGCCCTGTTTTGCAAAGCAGTGAAGTTAGCAAGAGAATTGCTAAAAAACCTTATTAAACTCATCAATATAGCTCTGAAAGTTGCAGATAGCAAAGCTGAAATATATGATGGATCTTTTTTATTTCTGTAAATGTAATTAATTATGTTTGAAAGGTGATTGCTGTTTTGCTCGAGGAAGATCGAGTTGCTACGCAACCCAGGTGGAATCTAAGATCTCGACAAACCAGTCTGTCTATTAGTGATAGCTGCTTCCAGTTAAATTCTAATCTACCATTCCTCCATGGTAAGAGAGCTTTATTGCACATTTTTAGTGAACAAATTGAACTTCTCTTCTTTACATGAAATGCCAGTTATTGTGCTTGACTGATCTGTGGAGAGCACATGTCAGGGTATAAAGATGAGATAAAACTCACCTCTGTTCCTGCTGCAGTTCTGTTTAGGACAGTTCCCCATATGCTGGTTTAGAGAACTCTGGCTACAAATGACCACAAGAGGCCAAAAATGCATCCAGGAATCAGCAGGCAGGAATCAGAATAGGGATGGCCTGGCCCACCTTCTCTTCTTTAGTACACAGGCTCTGTCTCTGAAAGATCGCTTTTCTGCTGACTGGAGTGGTCCTCCCCAGGTTGGTTATGTGGGGTTAGAGCTCAATTTACTATGGCAATGTGGGGAAAAACAACCACACTGCACTGGGAAAATAGGACTTGATATGTCTAGAACACAACACTCATGAAAGACAATGTGTTACCCTAAGGCTGTGTCTTTTTCCATGCAAACTACAAAAATTTGCTAACAGGATGTGCACCAGAAAAATGAATCAGTTGTTTTAATAAATGCTTACATTTGTACATTCTGCTCCCTCCCCTCTACTGTCAATTCCCTGGCTGAGATGTTAGCTTCTCTTGCAGCATGTACTGGAGTCATCTCAGACTTATTAATGACAAAACCCTGGCTGGGATGATTTAGTGGGAGTGGTCCTGCTTTTAGCAGGGGGTTGGACTAAACGTCATAAGATGTCTTCCAACCCTACGGTTCTATGATTCTATGGGAATGCCAGGGGATGGCTGTGCCCAAAATAAATGTTCTCCAGATTCTTTCCCTCCAAACAGCTAAGCAAAGTAGTGGCTCAGTTTTCTCTCCATTCCTGTTCACTTCCCTCATTTAAAGCCGTTTTGGGACAGGTAGTGAACAGTTTTCTCTTCCTCTTTCCTATGGCTTCCTCTTTCATGCTCTGGCAGTGAATGACATTCTACCAGTCATATTGAAATTTTCTTTGAAATTACTTGTTAATTTCTTAGTTTGTGTCTGTGGCAATAAATTATTTTCTCTCGTGTTCAACAAGTTTTCCTCTTGTATTTTATCTTAGGCCGAAAGGTGTCCTGCTTGCATGTCTCTCAGGTTCAGAGGCAGGCATTGCTTTCTGTTCATGGGTTACCTGAAAAAGCAGGTGCTATTCAATTGGACAGGAAGTACATCGTATGTGTGTGGAATGTCTGGCAGCCTTCCAGTCCTCAGAAAGTTTTAGTCTGTGAAGCAGAGGTACATTTCAAAGTCATTAAACAATTGCTTGTTGAATTAATTAATTTTGGATGCATATTATGCTGTTCTGTCCTGGTACAGTGTATACTATTTCTTTATAAAGGCTCTACAGTTGAACCAAATGAGTGAGACAGTACCCCCCTCCATCTACACTCTGATACTGGAGAGCTGTGAGAGAGTCTATGTTCACTCCATTTTGCAGATTTTTGTTGGGTTTTGTTTGCTTTTATTAAATCTTGGCCAGAGATTGCAAGGATCTGACTGTCTCCCCAGCTATTACTATTCAGTGAATAATCTCTAATAGCTTTGCATCTGCGGGTAGGACAACATAACAATGCTCTGGAGAGGAGATAGGAGCCTGCTGAACTTTTCTTTAAATAGGCTGGCCTTACATAGAGCCAGCATTTCTAGCCTTTCTGAACTTGTGTGGGTTGAAAGAACAGAGATATACTGAGCTAGGTCAAGCCTTTAGCTGCCTTACAGTTATAACCCTAGTATATTTTTCCTGCTGGATAGGTGTCATGCTGCTGCTTTAGTCCCAGTAAAGCAATTTTAGTGTTTGCTGGAACAACGGATGGTTCCTTGGTAGTGTGGGATCTCCGAGAAGACTCGAGGATGCATCACTGTGTGAAGTTAAATGAAACTGACTGGATTTTTAGAGCTCCAACATTTTCTACCGGTTAGTATGATGTGTACCTTGAATCAACTTCAATGAACGTGTCACAAATTATGACAAGAAATGTTACCTCTTGCTAGCCTAGTTTGCCAAATCAGAGGTGATATGTAAGATGGTAAAAGTTACATATCAATAATGGGTGTAAAGGAATGTCAGGGACTTAACTTACACACCAGGTGATTGGAACAGAGGGGTGTAGCAGGCTGTCAGCTGAGGGTGTGTCTACACTGCAGCTGTGAGCATGCTTCTTGGCATGGGTGGAGAGACAGACACTAGCTCTGCTCAAGCTAGCATGCTGAAAATAGCATGTGGCCGTGGTGTCATGGGAAGTGGCTTGGATTAGCCACTCATATATAATCATGCCTGACCATCTGGATACATATTTTGGTGGGTAAACCAAACTGTCACGGCCAGACTGCTCTTTTTCGAGTGTAGCTTGAGCAGAGCTATATTGTCTATCTGTCTGCTCTGGGAAACACACTGCAGCTACAGCGTAGGCACACTCTACCGCAGCGGTTTTAAACTTAGGGTCGGGCCCCAGTACTGGGTTGCAGACCTCAGGCACTGCCGCTGCCAAAAGACTGGAATGCATTGCCCAGAGACATATTTGTTGGGTTGTGGGCATAAAGGTTTTTTTTCAACTGGATCCAGAGAAAAAAAGTTTGAAAACCACTGCCCTATGGGGAAGTGTAAGGTAAAATAGGCTACTCCTCTACTACTTTAACTTGCATGATGAAGGACCAGCTGAAGTCCTTAGCTAAATCGATTTAGCTTCCCTTATGCTCACTTTGACTCCCTTATATATCTTAGCATGCACTTAGATTTCTCTTCTACCTGTTTATAAACCCATTTATTGATGTGAATAGGATTTTCAGGAGTGTGTTAAGTGATTTAAGAACATAAGTTCCATTAACGCTCAGTGAGACTTGTATTCCTAATTCTAATACTTCTGAATATCTCACCTGTGTAACTTATATCACCTCAGAACTTTTATTCGATTACTGTAATATTTGTGGTGTGATTATCTCCACCATGATTATTTATTGCCCATATATCTATCAAGCATTCTAGCAACATAAACACTTTGGGAACTGTAAACTTTCACATAAGTGTGAGTTTCTAAGTCTGTGAGTTTGGGAGTGTTCAGAATTTGAGTGTAACTTTTTAGACATGGGTTGATCGGTCAGACCCTCTTATAATGGCATCACTTAAAGATAATTGCCACGCTAGGATCACATCACGGGAAAAAATATGTATGTAAACTGGAAATCACACTTTGAGCTAATGTTTTGTAGGATTGTCTCTCCCACACCAGTGTTTTGGAGACACAGGCCCAAAATCACAGATGCTGTGTAAAATGGAGTAAACTGGCCTCAGTTAGACTCCTTATGACTACTTGCAGTCATTTCCTGATGTGCAAGAGAGTTTAAGTTGGCGTTACTTGCACAGAAGCCAGGAAGGTATAAGTGCAAGTGTGTGTGTGTGTGATTCACACAAATGAAGAGCTCACTCATGCAGATTTAAATGCTGGATCAGGTAAGTAAGTAATTCTAGAGCAGGGGTCGGCAACCTTTGCCAACCCCTGTGCCGGCCCCTCCTTCTCAACCCTCAGCTGGTGCCAGTGGGCCACTCGTGGAAAGAAGCCACCTGGAGTGGCTCCTCGCAGCAGCGTGCCTGCGTACCCCTATCCCCGTGCACACCATGGAAAGAAGTTGCCTGGTGTGACTCGTTCTGGCAGCGGCACACCACAGAAAGGAGCTGCTCTGGACGGCTTCTTTACATGATATGCCTGGGGCATGGATGTGGCAGGGACCTCCGCACTGCAGCCGCCCCTGCAAGAAGCCACTTGGAGTGTTTTTTGGTGGCAGGAGTGGCAATTTCTGTGGTGCCACAGAGGCTGCCGAGTGCCGCTCTGAATGGGCTTGTGTGCCACTGCTGGCACACGTGCCGGGGGTTGCCTACCCCTGTTCTAGAGTGATTTTAAATTAGTATAATGTATATGTTGAAGGAGCCAGAATAAAGTGCACCAATTTAAACACTCTAGATTACCGCAGCTTCATATGTAAATTGGCCCACCTTATTTAGGGTTACATTGCAGAATGGGAGTCACTGCAAAGCAACAGCCCTCCTTTATCCGCTTAGGGCTTCTCATCATATTGCAAAGTGAATCCTACTTCTTTAGTTCTGTTATCTTTAATCCAGGAACTACATTGAGGAATTACACATTTTTAAAACTAGATTATTGTTAATGTTTCATACCTAATAGTAATAATGAGGTTTGGGGACACATTATTTGTTGTTGATGGAATTTAAGTAATTGAAAATCTTTGGTCTTGTGCTGCACAACGCTCCAGTAGCCATGTGGGTACATCCTGTTATGTTTACTGCACATTTTAGCACAGAAATTTTAAAGCTGCACACTTATTGCACACTTTAATCTTAAGTGAAGACAGTTAAGTTTTCATCAGCAAATCTTTGGAGATCAGAATCTCTGACAGCACGGTACATAATGAAATGATCCCTCTAAATATGTATTTGCTTTTAAAATCTTACTAAATGGTAAATATTATCTATGTAAAGATTAGGTATAACTGCTTTCTTTTTCAGAAACAAACTTGCTTATCTCTGGATGAATTATCTTCCTACCAGTTTTGTCCTTCCCATTTAGAAAACAATGATTTATTTCCTCCTCTGTTGCAATTATTATAACTGTTCAGGTTTTGTTTGAGTATCAGCAGCTTTAATAAACTCAGCATTGTACAAAAAATAAGTAGAAGCTTGTGTGCCTGATACTGTTCTGGGAACAATGTGTGTTGTTGCCTACTGCTATAGAATTAACAAAGGAATAATATAAGTGCCAGGCTTTTGTTTTACTAAGCTTTTGCAGAGTTTAAATTTTATTATTAAAGCATTTAAATCCAAATGGATATAACATTTTAGATACCTTGCAAAATTAATAGTGTAATAAAAATGGCACTTAGACATGGCCCCTCTGATGGCCTATATGATCCATATCAAGAGCATCATTTTGTTTTGGATCAGATTCTAAATAAATAAATAAAGGGTCCAGCATTATTGATATGCCATTATCAGCACAGCACAATGTAGAGCAAAACATGGAATGAGGTCCAGTAAGTCTGGGCATCAAGAAGACACAGGCAAAGGTATGTTTTAGTTAATCATTTGCTGACTGCCCTTCCTTCTCTTAGTACTATTTGGGTCGTTTACTGTAGAACTTTAAGGCTGGTGGATTTTTAAAAATTAAATTAAAAATTAAAAAAACTATTATTCAAACTTGCATAAAGTAAAACAAGAATTAAAATAAATTTTAAGCATTCTTACATTATTTCCATTTTACATTAATTAGTGTGATGTTTTCTGTTACAAAACATTGTAAGGTTAATCTTAGCTAGTGTAGTCTTTCTTCGTGTTGTTAGATGTTGTTTTCATTATAGTTCTGGGATACAGTCTTAGTCCATTTCCTTGCTGCTTTTTCAAAAGAGAGTTCTCATGTATATCACTTGTATTTCTCAACACTGTTGATCATCCTTTTCACTGGATATTTTCACAGTCAACCTTGTATTTAGTTCTGAAAAAACCTGAACTGTTTTGGTTGTGTAGCTAGTGAATATATCATGGCTGAAGATTCAATAAAAGAAAGGCATCTAAAAGCCATAAAAGATACTAGATATTGATTTATTTATTGCTTCCCTTGTTGAGATTGTAACGTGGATGGATTCTTCCAACTTTGCTTATTTGTTCCACAGAAACCTGTGCCTCCCCGCCAGTTCCTTTTCTGTTACTACTCACATTAGATTAAGAACCACCTTGTAAGGTTTGTCATCTGCTGTGTGTCAGAGTTGTCTGTGGCAACCTTTTCTGCAGGGTTCAAAATCAAGATCTGGCTCTCAGCACTAAAAGCGTCTTAAAATGAAGTGCTGCCTTCTTTTTGCAGTCATGTAACTTCAGAAAAACTCAAACAGATTTTCATCATATGTTTTCCATAAACTTTCTTCCTAGATTGAAATCTAAGCATGGATTAAATCTTAACAGCAGAGTTATAAACCCCTGGAAAAACAGGGGTTTTATAATGCAATGACTGAAGCAGTTGTGCAAATGATGTTGCAATATTTCATATAATGAAAAATAAAAACAAATAATAGAAGACAATTTGTCCACTACTGTTTCATGGATTTAAGAAATGTATTTTATGGAGTTGTGTTTGAGACATTCACAATATAATTTTTGATGAAGTTCATTTCTGTCATTCCTGGTCAGTAATCACTAAACCCTAAAACAATAATCTGAAAATATGTAGTGTTTTTTGTTGTTGAAAATAGTACAGTGATTGTTAATTCTTTAACCACAGATGGTGTTCTCTCCTCAATAAACCACACATATCCTATACTAGCAATAGAACCTGTCTCCACATCTGTCTACGGAGAACAGAATTATGGATTGTCACACCTGTCTGCTCAAGAAGGTATGTGACCCGCTCTCCAAAGGATCAATAAATGTGATATTTTCTTCAAGCAAATATCTCTTATAGTAGGTATTTCACATAGGTATTAATTCCTTGTTCTAGCCAAATTCTAATTAATAAATGCATTCTGCCTTCTTAAAGTTCCCTTTATTTCTTTTTGGCTACAACATTATTCTTCATTTTCTGCCCTAAACTATTATACATTGTTAGTATCTGCTTTTTTACCAAAATTGTGATAGCATTTTTGTTATGCTTCCTGTATGGAGGGAAACGTATCTTCTCATGGTAAAATGCACAAGAGGGAGAAAGGTGGTCCAAGAAACTCCATAAGGTGAACCTCATGGAGTTTCTACCAAATATTCTCCCTCAGGGATAGTTTTGGGGAGTTATAGAATAGGTAAGAGGTGAAACCATCCGATTCCATGGAAAGGTTTGTTTCTGATCCCACGTGCAATGTGCCACTGATCCTAGCACCTCTTTCTGTACCCTTTCCCTAAATTGCCTAATGACCCACCTCTCAACAGAAAACATGGCTGCCTCAGGAAGCATGCTACTTTGGACGCGGCCCCAAACTCCCCAGGGTGTGTAGTAGAAGACATAGGTGGACTAAATGCAAGTTATTACTCTAAAAACCCATAGGGTCCAGAAGGGGCATGCTGCAAAGTCCAGCTGTTATCTAATTTTACATCTTCACACTTCTCGTTCTGTATTCAAATCCCTGCAGAACCCAAACATGTAGAGAGGTTCAGAAGGCTAGTCTTCGACTTGGTGGTAAAAGAGGGAGAGTATCCAGTTTGGTTCGCCTTCTTCCCTTCAGTAGGCATTCTCCTACGCAGCTCACAAGAGAGCAGCAGAGGGCCCATAATTAATATAGCAGTCTGGAAAATATTTGAGGCTCTTTGGTATTGCTCAGGATGAAGGTACTATGTAAATGTAAGTTATTAATATTGTATTATTATACTTTTCCCCCCTTAGAAATGTCAGGCCTGTCATTCCAGATAGCATCTATAGATGAAAATGGAACTCTCAACCTGTGGGTGAGTAAATAAATATGTTTAAAAAGAGGCAATATTGTTCTTTTGAAATGATAACATTTGTCTATAAAAATGTGGCATCCTTCAAATTTTCAAGATTTCAGGTAAGAGTTGCTTTCAAAAAATGTGGCAACGTTTTATTGGCATTCTCCCAGAAATGCTATGGCCTGGCTGCCTGAACACCATAAAGTTCCAGTAAGGCCGAACTATTGATAGTTACATGATCTGTGTGTCCCAGTTAATCAGCAGTGTTGCCGTATGGGAACCTGGCTCAGATTTACCTCCTTCTTGGGAAATCTCTATTGATCCACATTTGTCCACCCACTTCATTCACTTTAGATCACATAGTCACTGATACAGAGGTGGGACGCCACACTCATAATGTATGTTGGAGGCATTATCAGTCTTTTTAAAAATATTTTTCACATGAATAATAGCCAAGGTATGGTAAAGTAACCCCACTTTGTGGATGATACCAATATTTGTCTTTTTACCACCTTCTGCTTAATATGTTGAAGTCTCTTTTGCATGACAATTTTTAAGCATAATTCTGATAAACTAGAAATATTACTAATTTATCCTAAGTATCACTGTAGTCCTACTGTTTGCTAGTTCCTATTATGGCAATTAGATTAATTTTGGGGATCTAGTGGATTAATAAGTGGATATACAGCCTTTTATCTCTGTGTCACAAGTTCAAACCCAGTAAAACTCCTACTGATTTCACAAGGAACAGGATTGGGACCAACAAAAGGAAAAAAGTGTATAGGGCTAACTTATCTGCAACATCCAATTTGCTTTGGGCATAGCTGGGGGGGTGTAGAGTAAGGGCCATTCCTTATTCTCTGCACACATATAGCAGCCATAAGCTAGAGCGAACCGAAACTGGTCTAATGTGTGCAGCTGACAGCTGTCTCCATCTTTGAGCTAGGAATTATTGGAATATATCACACTCCAGCTATTCTTCCTCCTTGCCCTGACATCCTCCAGCTATTCTTCCTCCTTGCCCTGACATCCTCCCTTTGCCAAGGTCTCTGCCAGCTCTCTACCCCACTGGTAATTGCCTCACACCAGGGAATTCCCAGCAGGGGAATTGAAGCCTTCCTTTTACCCTCTATAATTTCTGCCTGAACAGTTCAAAAGAAGTAGTGTAGGGCAGAAAATCTGCACACTATCATTATAACATTAGGCTCAGTTCGGATATAGATACTGTAACACAACCTGCAGTGACTCAGGTGAAAACCAGTCTCAACAATGAATGTTAAAAATAAGGCACACCCCCCAAATTGATTGTGACTTCTATATTTAGATTTCAACAATCATTTATCAAATGTAAATCTCCTGAGGCACAGCCTTAAAATGGAGGCACAGACCATCCTCTTGAGTACTCCAATCTGTCTCACCATCCAGGTGAGTTTATCTTATCTTTGCAATAGATGGTCCCTTATGTCAAGAATCACAGCAATATTCAGGTTTTTCTCCAAGTCCGAAAGGATCAGTCACTTACCCTACCTATGCCAATTGCACCTTAGATCTCAGATCAAAGACAATGTTTGAAACCAATCTTATAATAAACTATGTGCAGATTTATTAAATAGGAAAAAGAAAACAGAGTTATTTGTAAGGGTAAAGCACATGAGTTACAATCTTAAGTTTCAAAACATAATAGAAGCAAACTGTATGAGTGCGTCTACACTGGCAACTTAGGTCGACTTAAGGACACTTAAGTCGACCTACACAAAGCCGCCTCCACACAGGGCTTTTATTAAGTCAACTTAAGTGCTTCCTTAAGTCGACTTAATAGCAGCTTAAGTCAACTTAATAACACCATCTCTGAAGGTCGACTTAAGCCTTAAGTCGACTTCTTAAGTCGACTTCAAGCCAGTGTGGACATGGAATAGCGCTAAAACGACCTTATTAAGTGGACTTAAAGCCAGTGTGGACGGCTGTGTCTACTGTTAAGTCAACTTAACTACGTCGACTTAAGTCGACTTAAAGTGTAGCCACTCTGTTAAGTTGACTTACCAAGCTGGACTTTAAGTCGACTTAAAGTCAACCTTGTTAAGTCGACAACTTTACAAGTGTAGGCATAGCCTATATGTCCCTTAGACTAATCCAGGTTATCAGCTGGGGATCTCTGGCTTATCACAAGAAACATTTTGTCTCCCAAATTCCAAACAGCATAGAGATACCAGATTCCTTTTGTTCACAATTTTATCCCCCTCCTGCCAAGTACTCTGAGCTGCTAACTCAGCTGAAGGGAACACTCAACTTGCATGACTCATCTTTATGGGCAGGTGTGAGAGAGCAAAATAACAAATGTCTTTTGTCCTCTTAGTCTGTCTGGTATTGATGAGCCTTTCCTGCTGGGAAAGATGTAGCACCTTCTGTTGAAGAGTGGCCCTTTATACTAGAGGATGTCTCTCCCATGTTTGGTGATTTACACAGTCACAGAGGCTCACAATATAACCACTCAGTCTTTCGACATGGAATACAGACATCATAAGTGAGATTAACACATGCACTGGCATTCAGTAAAGTCTAACCACTAAACACATTCTGATAGTTCTAATGCCTACACTAGCACACATGTTGGCCAGGGTGATTCCATCTATATATTTGATAGTGTTCATTTGATACATGGGGACTTCCACATGAGCTGGCACCCAATCTGCCAGCCTCACAGAAGCTCAGATAGAACAGTAACAGGAATCTAGACATACATCAGTCAGTGTAGGTTTTGTTAATCAGTATTTTCTCACTTTGAATCATTGTCCTTTTCCAGGTAGCAGTTGAATTACAAAAAGTGGATTTAGCTGGTTCACAAAGTGATTTAGGTAAGTACTGTACACGAGAAGAACAATTAATAAAGCAATCTGGTTTTGAAAGGAAGGGAGAAAGAAATCATTGGGAAGGCAGTGCAGTGAGTGAGGAAACACTCTGGAGATTTGGAGGAAGAAGAGAGTGCTAGTGCCAGTTTGAATTTATGCAGAACATGGATCTGAGATTTGGGTCTATATATTCTGTTTTGGGAGCTCTCTCATCACTGCCATCCAAATAGCTATCCCCTTACTTCTGTTGGCTCTTCCCTTCAGGGGCATCTTATTTCTTATACCTTTCCCAATTTCTCTGGCAGTTCTTCCTTCATCATCACTGGTATAGATATCCTTATCAGTCCACCCTCTCTTCCTTCAGCTTCAGTCAGAGCTGTAACTTCATTTCCAAACCACTTCCCTATTTGCATTCTTATAACTGTCTCAAAAACTCTCCTTTTGGCCTGAAACTTGCCGTATTTGGTTTCATCCCAAAGATCACATTTTCCTCCCAAAACTGAACAAAATACATTCAGCCAGTTTTGGGTTATGTGAATGGGGAAAACTGCACTTTCTACTCTTTGAACAAATTAGGACTTCTGTTCATGGATAACTTTAAAAAGACGAACAGGGAGTCTGCTGGCACTTCTAAAGACTAACAAATCTATTTATCGTATGAGCTTTCATGGGAGAAAATCCCACTTCGTCAGGCACTTGACGATGGGAACGAAGTGGGATTTTCTCCCACGAAAGCTCATGCGATAAATAAATTTGTTAGTCTTTAGAAGTGCCACCAGATTCCTTGTTTATTTTGCTGAACTAGACTAACACGGCTACCCCTTCGAAATTTAAAAAGATGCAATTTTTAAAACTTCATCATTCATATGTGTCTTGTATTGAGTAAGGACTAGTCATCCCATCTGGTTAGTCTGTAAAAACCCTAAACTGTTTCAAACCACCATGTTTAAAACTAAACTTATAAGGTTTATCATAATAACAGAATTATGCTTCTGCGCAGTAAAAATATTAATCAAGTTTTTTGTTTCATAAGCTCCCACAACACTGTAGAGATGCATAATTTGCTGAATTTGAGTATTTTGTGTATCTGTAGCTACATGCAATTTAAAAGCCATGGAGTTGTGTCAAACACAGCTGTGCCACTTCAACACACTGCTCCTGGCATTTATTTTTCCTCTTTGGGCAATTCCTTTACAAAGGAAGAGAAATTCAGTTGTTGCTACAATTCTCTGTTAGAATTAATCCTGTATGATAGCAGTGTTCTTGGTAGTATTACTACATGTTATCTTTACTGTGTAAGGAATATGTTATTACCATAGGTTCTAAGGATAAAAATGTCATTTCCATCATTGGTCTTTGTATTATAATGTTATGAAGTGATTGCATATTATTAAAAGGAAATTACTTGTAGACTTAGTACAGATGGGAATTCAATTGAAATTATAGACATTAACATTTTAGAATTACAACGTCCACTTCTCTCTTTTCCCTTCTTCCTCCCAATTCCAACAAAAATTACAACTTTTTAGGATTTGAATTCAGTAGCCAGTAATTTTTCTAAACACATTGTCTCATCTTGTAAGTCCAGAAGTGATTTAAGGACAATGCTTTAATTGTGAATCTCCCTGTGTTTCTTAATTGGGATCTTAATTCTATTTTAACATAGTTATTTTAATACAATCAATTTAAATCAATAGTGATATGTGATCCTTTATATTTTATTGAATTTGAGTCCGATGGTTTAACGAATAATTATTTATAATTTCAGGTTTAATTCCTGGGGGAAAAGTAAAATTAGTACTTAGCTCTACTGTTCAGTTGAATGGCAGGTAAGAAAACAGTATTTATCCATTAAAATGTGTATTTATAATTCATTAAGTTAATTCTCCCCTGGAACTGGCACATTATTGTTATCTAATATATATTGACCAATATTTTCAATAGTTCATTATTGCTGAAAATATGCACTTTGGTAGAGGTGTCTATTGACAAGTCAAAATACAGGAGACTTTCCTGTGTAAAATTCCTACATTCTTCGCATTGTGCGTAGACAGATAAATGTGGCCCAATGTTTCCAACAAGTATTTAACACTCAGAATACCGCCACCTTTTAGCTGTTGTAGTAACAGCATGTTTGCATTGCTTTGGGAAAAGAGTTCTTATTTATTTATATTATCTTTTCCTTTTATATTTCCCTAGTCTTTTCCCAAAAGATATCATACGCCTAAGGATACCACAAACACTGAATATTAAGTTTCTGCCTTCTAACCCTAATCATTTCATTGTTGGAACAGACATTGTGAGTAACATTCTAAATTTTATTGCATGATTTTCTCCTCTCCTATTATTCTAATGAAAAAAGGTGTCTATTTTCTTTGGAATCATGTGGGCACTGCATATGTAAATATTTACTGATTGATATTATTAAAAATGGTTTTATTCTAATTAATATTGTTCTTTAAGGGCAAATAGCTGTATGTAATCTGCCATACATAGGTTCTTATTTAACATAAGTACTGACAATATAAATGATTTTTTTTGTTTTGTTTTGTTTTATTTTATTAACAGGGTGTGGTAAGTCATGGTACAAGACATGATTTAAGAGTACCTCCGAAGCTGTTTAAACCCCAGCAAGGTGGACCAAGATCAATAAGAGCCAATGCAATTGATTTCTCCCCTTTTGGAAAGCCAATATTTTTGGTATGGAAGGCTTTTTATCTAACAGTAGATTAGTTTTAAATTACTTGGTGGGGGACAGCATTTCTAACATTTCTAACTCAACAAATGAAAGGATATTTAATTTACATTTCCGATTCAGAACCGTCTAGAGAGGTGGCAAACAAGTATTGTATTTTAGTGGTTGAACTCATCATATGATGAGAGGTGAAGCTGGTGGCTCGCAGAAACAGAGTGACAATTCCGGCACAGCTGATTATCCTTAAAATGTAGTGCCTTCTTTCATTAAGACTCGTTCCATTTTTAGCTAGTGGGTGTATCATGAAGGTAGGTAACTTGTTTCCTCACTCTTATCCCATACCTCAGTCTGAGTTGTTTTCCTTATGTAGCTAGCATAGACACACAGACAAAAATTATTTGTCTCCCATGTGAAAGTTTATTCAGCACTAACTGGAAATGATTATGATAGGCTGTCATGACTAGTTATCCAGATATGTTTGAACTTCTGTAGGATAATGTCTAAGGATTATATCTGCTCAGATTTTTATTGTTTCAGTGGGACTGTGCAGATTGTAAATTAAGCTGATATTTGGCCAACAAACATACACATTCTATACTGCTTCTACCCACGACCAGAACTAACATTCTGGCTGTGTGGAATTTTCCATCTTTGTCCTGGGTAAGTTGGGTCAGATTCAAACTGTATAGTCCAAATCTATAAATGCAGAGTAATTTTGTATGAAAACAAATGCAAAATGAAGTCTGCTTTAATTTTATCTGATTTTGCTCACTGTGGTGGTGGAAGTGGTATGTAACTTGTTGCAGGGACCCATGGCTAGTAAAAGCACATACAGGGGTGAAGAGAAAAAGGAATTGGGACATTTATTGGGAGATATTAATATTACTTCCTCTAAAAAAGCAGTTATTAATCTTTTTTTAGAAACCATGACATTTAGCATGACATTTACCCTCCCACACCTAAACTTCCATATTTGAGAAAGGTTATTGAGAATGTTGTGAAAAAGTAGCTGGAGTCATTTGACTTCTTTCACGCCATTCAGCTGATGTTAAGCATGTATGTGGAATGTGGATTGTTCTGGGTGCATCGATCAAGCTCATAACAATGGACATACTGATTGTTTTTGATTTATCAGCAACTTTAACTATTGCTGATCATGAGATTCTCATGGACACTGGCAAGAACAGAATTATATTTTATGAGATCTTTTCCTCCCACTTGGAGAAAGCCCACAGTCAGAATCTCTGCTCTGAGGGCTCTGATCTCCAGGATACTGCATGTTTCTATTCTTTCTTCCCTCTTCTACAATCAGTATGACAACAGAGTCCTGTGGCACTTTTAAAGACTAACAGATTTATTTATTGCATGAGCTTTCGAGGGAGAAAATCCCACTTCATCAGACGCTTTGAAGAAGTGGGATTTTCTCCCACGAAAGCTCATGTGATAAATAAATCTGTTAGTCTTTAAAAGTGCCACAGGACTCTGTTGTCTTTCTACAATAGACTAACACGGCTACCCCTTTGGAATTTGACTACAATCAGTATGTGAGGGAATGAGGAAGACAGTGAGATGGCTTAGACTAACATTCAGTTCTTTCGCTTTCATTAAAGATGAAGTAGTTTGATGCCTTTTCTTTCTTAGTTGCCAGGATTATAGCAAATTTGCTGAAGTTTATTCTAGACAAGACAATGGTGATGCTAATGAATAGAAGAAAGTATCTGGAGGAAGTGAGGAAAAGGGTATCTGTCTCTTTTAAAAGTGTGTGATCCTGCCCTCAGAAAAGTCACTGAGAAAGCTCCCACTGACTTCAGTAGTGCAGGATCAAAGCCTTAGTGAGATTTGCAATCTGGGGGTCCATTTGAATCTTTGGCTACTTCTGTAGCTCATAGCCAGGAGAGTTATTTTGTCTGTATATTGATAGGAGGCTGCAGATTTTCCTACATCTTTGTGACCTCCAGATTGAATATGTTCTGTATGAGGTTACCATTGAAACTTGAAACCACACCAGAAATAAAAATTGGTAATTCCTGATATCCACAAACTGAAGTGTAATAGTGCCACATAAGCCAAATACAGTATATTTGAATAACATAACTGATCTTTTCAACAGTAGGATTGTAGCTGTAGTTGTAATTAGTTTGTTTCTTTCCCAGATTAGATTTTTCTTTGTGTTGCTGTACAGGTTGGGTGTTCAGATGGAAGTATTAGATTGCACCAAATGACTTCAGAGCATCCCCTCATGCAGTGGAATGACAGCACAAATGGCCAGCCAATTATTGCCCTACATTGGGCTCTAACAAGACCTGCTGTGTTTTTCGTTCTGGATGCATCATCTACTGTTTACATTTGGGATCTACTGGAAAGTGACTTGTGGCCTGTAGCCAAACAAATTATCCAGTCTGATAAGTAAGTAAATTAAATGACTTTTGCGTTTTGTTGATGCTATAAGATGGCAATGACTGAATCTGTCTTTTTTGTGAAAGTTTTGGGGTTTTTGCTTAACTTTACACCTCCATTAGAGCATGAATTTGTTTTTGCTGTCGGCATGAAACTTGCATTATGCCTGATTTTCATTTACACTAGCACTTTTACCTGTCTAGGCTGTGTAAAGAGGCCTTACAGCGTCAGAGAAGAGTCAAATGGTCTTAGTGTAAATCAAAATCAGGCACAGTGCCATCAATGGAAGTTCTGTTCATGGAGCTGCTGCAGAATCAAGCTGTTACAGATGGTCAAATTCTATTCCTGTTGATGTCACACTATTTTGCTGACTCAGGGCCAGAGCAGTCAGCACCTTGTTGGAACAATCCCTAAGAAGACAGGCAAAATAGAAAGAGATAGAGAGAGGAATGCTATTAAAATACATATATATTTTACAGGTTTAAATATATAGATGGGAAAAATAATCATAATTTATTTCTAAGTGGGAAAAATTCACTTCTCTGTCCTTAGTTTTGAATATTTGTACAGAGTAACTCATCTTAATAAGAATCTGGTTAGGATTGCTGGCTCATGTAAGATTTAGGGAAAAATCAGTATAAAATAATTTTTTGAAAGTTACTACAGTTATTTTTGAAATGCCACATAATAATAGCTATTTTACTTGAGCTAATGTTTAAAGCATGATTAGACATTTGATCAGGTGCAGACTGTCCACCAAGATAGAATTTTTCCCTTAAAATATATGTATGTGAATTGATTGCAACTGATTTATCCTTTTCTTGTTGCTTGTCATTGTTTCTGTACATTTCCATTTCTGGCATTGTACCTGTTTTTCTGGGAGACAATTAAGCTACTTATAATTTCCTGTCGGAAAGCTTCTTAAGTGCTCAGTGCACATTGGGGATTGATAAATAAACAGGTTTCAGAGGTTTCCATTTTCATTCATTTTGTATTAATTAAAAAAAGAACTTTTTTGTTTTCAGGGTTTTGACTATGGCTGTATTGGGTGAACCAGAAAAAACAAATGGTCTCTTGGGGATTGCATTGGCCAAACAGTCTGGAATAATAGACATTCAGTATGTAAAGAAGAAGTGGGCATTACCTCAGTCAGAAGAGTCAGAGAAACTACAGCTGCTCTTGCAACAATCCTTGTAGAAGCAGAGAAATTGTCTTTCTCTGAGTGTACCAATATGGATAGATATATTTCAATTATTTTTATTTGAGGGCTGTAATTATAAGATTTAAGAACTTCTGCATTTGTATATATATTGTACATATTTTACAAAAATGTCAATACAGTATTTCAACAGAAAATACTATATTTTTGTTAATTATAAAAATGACAGGACAAAGCCTGGTAATATTCTACTGAAGGAAGATGAATTGTATTTACTTTCAATATGGTCTGGATTGTGGACATTTATAGATTCTTTTCAGTAAAATAGTGAAAATATATTCCTATAATATGTGATATGCTGCTTCTCAATATTGCACTTTGAAGCAAACTGTAGATATTTTTATGTTCATATCCTCTGTATAAAGTTAAATGTATACTTTTCTATTACATAAAAAGCTATTGCCATATATAGGTTATTGGTGTAACTTTCTCAACATCTGTACAGCTGTCATTTATGCATTATAGGCGAGACTATACCGTATGTGGAAAAACTTGCACAGAGATCAGAAAACTACACAGGGTTCTCTGCATTCTCCTATTTTATGAGGGGTTTGTCCTTTACAAGAGAAATCAGGCATCTGTCTCCCAAACCCAGTATCTGTTGGGTGTGCAAGACTATCCACAAGAAGGCCCTGTGCTTTTTCACTGAGACTCGGCAAACTTCATCTTTCTTTATACTCCCTGCCAGCTTGGCTTTGCCAAGGACTTCTCAGGTGGATCCCTTGTTAAAGATGTCCCCCAGCATTCATGGGGCTCTGCAGAACTAATTGAACACCAGGGTATAATAATTTATCTAGGGAATGTCTGCTGGGAGACAGTATGGCCCTGCCAACCCTTCCCCTCTTGTTCTTACCTCCTTATGGTTGGATTCTCCCATCTGCATTGAGCACTCCAAGAAGTCCAGAAGTTAGAGAAACTGCTACTGTGAGACATGCAAGTTAGACTAAATGACCCTTGCAGTCCCTTCTAAACCTGTGGTTCTATAATTCTATGTCCATTTGCCAACTTACAATCCTTTATAGATCAGTAAGTGGACATAAGTAGCTCTAAGGGAGTGTGAGTGTAAAAAAATCATCTTTTAGACTCTCATCTATCTCTGCTGGCTTCCACTCTAAGAATTTGCAGAAGTGATTGTTAGTTAAGTATATTCCTTAGGTGAGGGCATCACTTGTATATGATTAGGACATGTTGACATATATGTTTTCTGTTTTTTCCAAGCATTGGAAACAATCTGCTTATTCCATTTGCCAAAAACACAAATGCTCTTTGGACCAATGGAATATTCAGGTATATCCAACATAAACTAAATTATATTTATCCATCTGTTGCTACATTTAAGCAATTGTAAAATATTTACCAAATTCCTGATATAGAGAGGAAGGTAGATTTGTCTTTAATAAAGTGTTGGTATTGTCCTATTCTAATTTTGGGTTGGAGTTGCTGAACCTTTGGGGTGAGACACATTGTGGAAGGCATCAACTCAAAAGGTAATTTGTTTGGAAAAGTTATAAGCTATTGAAAAAGGACAAGGTTAGGATGGAAATTATACCTCACTGTTGTCCAAGATCTGATCGTCCCTACTTTCAAAATAATAGTAATACCTAGCGCCTATATAGCGTTTTTTTATCAGTAGATCTCCAAGCACTTCACAATATTTAATGTATTACCTCACAACACCACTATAAAGTAGGAAAGTGCTGTTATCACCATTTTTACACATTGAGAACAGAGGCACAGACAGGACAAGTCACTTGCATGAGGTCATGCAGGAAGTTTGTGGCAGAGCAGTGAATTAAAGTCCTAGCTCTTATGTCAGGCTAATGCCCTAACCTCTGTATCTTTTCTCTGTGCTGGTAAGACTCCACTGTAGAGATATTTAATGTCTCCCCCCAACAGAGCTTGAAATAGTTTTCAGGTTCTAATTCATTTCTTACAGTTCACAGAAGCAAAAGAAAAAAAAAAGTGTGCAATGTCTTGTCACTTTAAATGAATAAACTCTAACTGGCCACATGGTGGTGCCAAGCCCTCAGCAGTAAAAATGAATATAAATCATACACTGCTATGAGAACAGACTTGTTTCTAAGCATCTAGATTTAATTATACTTTTCACTTTCTTTGAAAAATAGCAGCGGGAACCCAGAGACAGAAGAAATGCTGAAGAGCCATGCTCCTCAGAGAAATCATTGATACTGTCTTGGTTCCCTGGTCTCGCTCTTCTGATATATGCCCACAATGGTGTCCTGATCCACCTTTGGATTTCTCGCTTCCGTTTCGAAACAAACATATTAAAAACATAAGCTTTTCTGAGAAAAAGGAGGATAAACTAATATTTTGATACCCATGAGTACAGACCACTGCGAGGCTCAAGAACTAGTGTCTTTGCACTCTGATAGAGCCTTCTTGTCGATCTAACTGTCATGGTTGAAGCATGCAGCCCTCCTGTTGCACTTTGAATCAACTGAGAAATCTTGAGCTTCAGCCAAAAATATGATGTTGGACAGATACTGCTATGTACAGTAGCTCTGAAGATCAGTGACTGAAATCTTTTATCTTTCTCTAATTTCTAGGAATCAGGACATAGAACAAATGGTAGGTGACTCTTATGATGAAGTAGGAAACCATGGCTGTTGAGGCCCAAGGCAAAAGAAAGCATCAAAGGCCAAAATTTTCAAGTATGGGTGCCTAAATTAACAATTAAACCCTGAAACAGAACACCCGGGTTTTTAAAGGATGTGGAGCACTTTCATTGCTCAGCGACTTGTCATGGCAGTCTTACAGCTTCAGCCCCAGGACTCTGCAAAACTACCTCATTAAAGCTTACCTGTGAAAAAACTGCTGTGGCTCAATGGTGTTGCAAGATCATTTTTCCCCATGTGTGAACAGAATAATATGTGTTAGGAAACTAGGTTTAAGGCTGGTAGAGACCAGCACTGCCAACCATTGTTATAACACCAAGCAAAAAAAAAGTTTCACCACCATATTTCACAAATGTCATTACCATGTGTTGTGGTCATATTGTTCATTATTTCTATTATGGTAGTGACCAAGCATGACAGCAAGACATTCCATGGCCTTGATCCTGCACCAGTGAAATCACTGTGAGTTTTGCCATTGTCTTAAGGGGTAGCCCTTTATTTTAAGGTAATAAAAAACATGAATGTAATAATAGAAAGTGGGCTGGAGAATAACAGTTAAAAACTGATGACTTGGTCTTACCAGTTATGTCATAATTTGATTATTCTGAAAAATAAAACTTTCAGCAGTCTCCAATACCCCTCTATCTAATCATTATCAACTGATGATTCCCTGTATGCATAACAGTAGACTGAGGTCTTGAGGACAGATATGACAGCGGAAGGCAACGAAAATGATTAGGGGGCTGGGGCACATGACTTACGAGGAGAGACTGAAGGAACTAGGCTTATTTAGTCTGGAGAAGATAAAACTGAGGGGGGATATGATAGCAACCTTCAACTATTTGAAGGGGTGCTCCAAAGAGGAGGGAGCTAGGCTGTTCTCAGTAGTAGCAGAGGACAGAACAAGGAGCAATGGTTTCAAGTTGCAGCTGGGGAGGTCAAGGTTGGATATTAGGAAAAATTTTCCCACTAGGAGAGTGGTGAAGCATTGGAATGGGTTACCTAGGGAGGTGGTGGAATCTCCATCTTTGGAAACATTTAAGGCCTGGTTGGACAAAACCCTGCCTGGGCTGATTTAGTGGGAGTGGTCCTGCTTTTAGCAGGGGGTTGGACTAGATGACTTCATGAAGTCCCTACGAATCCTAAAACTCTATGAACAAGAAGAGCACAAAGTAGCTTTATGGTCTAGTTCAGGGAGGATGTTCCATACACAAGGACCTGCCATTCTATGTCAAACCAAGAGCCATCTAATCCAGGGGTTTTGGAACTTTTTTCCTTGGATCCCAGTTGAAAAAAAAATCATTTATGCCTGCGACCCAACAATTATATCTTTCAGCAATGTATTCCAGGTTTTGTGGTGGCGGCAGCAGGGGATGCTGCGACCCAATATCTGAGGGTCTGCGACGCAGTACTGGATCCCAACCCATGATTTGAAAACCCAGTGATCTAATCCACCATCCTGTTTTCAGTGGTTGTCATAGGAGTTTGCCATTGGATTCAGCAGAGACAAGAGTACATCCAGGTGTTTTGGAGGAAAGCAACAGAGCACTTGGCAATTGCAAAATGTTGTGTCTCGAGGGAAGGAGTCCATTTTACCATCTTCATTCTTTAATCCAGATAGTTCACGGTCCTCCTCATTTTTACTTACTCCCATAACAGAACTTGTATAAATATGTACGTAGCTTTACTCAAAAAGCTAACTATTCATTCACTGCAAACTGTAAAATAGTCCATGGTGTATATGTTACTAATTTCACACATGGGCAATTTTGTATATTATTCTATATATGGTTAACATGTTCTGTAATTTAAATAAATAAATTGCTTCAATGTTACTTAGTAGAAAACTATTCATCCATATAAAATTTGCATAAAATGTTGCATTCTGCTTTCCAACCAGCAATCCCCAGCCGTCAGGGCTCAAAAATAAAAAACATGCTAAAATGCCAGTGGTAGAAACAGAATTTACATTGTTTGGGTAGGGTCTCTGCTTTCATTTTTCTTGCTGAGGACATGCTTTGAAAGCATTCTCCATAACATAAACACTGATATTATTTCCATCGCATTATCTCATCCTAGATATGGGAAAAGGAAAAGGAGTGTTCAGAAGCTGCGATAATAAGATGATCAAGGAAGAATAATTCTCAAATCCTTCAAAATCTGTGAATGCTTCATGGCAGGTTGCTGAAAAATAATTTGGAAATAGCTTTATTAATTTGTCATACTGTATTTGGAGGAAGAATTGGGCGAATAAGAAAAGAATGGTTCTCATTTTTTATATTGGAATAGATTTTTCTTAATCGGAGTAATGGTTACCCTCCAACCCTATTATAATCCTCGTATGCCATATAATTTATACGTATTTACTTTCAATATACGTGTATTAAATGGATTTTTAAGCCTTTATGTAAAGTTCAAATTAGTAATGATAATTATAAGGCTAAAACATTTAAAATTATAGTGTTTTGTAACAATGATGTAATTGTCCATTAATGAACTAGTATGTTTATCAGAATAATTTTTTTAAATAATATTTCTTTCTAAAGACTGATGATCTTTTTTGAGGTTGATCAAGGAAGCAGAGATGATATCTAGATTGTATTTAGGACTGGCCAAAATGTGGTCCTTTGACAGTGAGTGAAGAAGTGATGTTTGGCTCCGGAGTGGGGCTAGGCTAACATTTAGGTGAAGCTAGGAACTGGCTAAAATCTGGCTCTTAGGCTATGTCTACACTAGAAAAGTCAAGTCGACTTCACTTTTTCTAGTGTAGACATACCCTAAGTTGACATTATTAAGTCGACTTAATGCTTTAAGATCGATTTAGGCACTAATCCCTGTCCACACTGGCTTTTTAAGGCTTAAATTGACCTAAAACTAGGTGTTATTAAGTTGACTTAAGTTTTCCTTAAGTCAACTTAAAGAAGTGTTTAAGTTGACTTAATAAAAGCCCAGTGTGGACGTGGCTTTGTTTAGGTCGACTTAAGCCTCCTTAAATCGACCTAACTTGCAGGTATAGACGCACCCATAGATGATTTTATACATTAAATGGTGATTTGTGAGTCCATTTTTGTGCCCTGTTTAGGCACTTCTGTGTGAAAACTGAACTGTATGTGAGTTTGAATTGTTCCTTTTCCTTCATCTCTTTATGATGGATGAAATAGCTCACAGGGGCAACATAAATCTGGATACTTTCCCTATTTTTGGTTCTTTATTAGTTCTTGGAGATCACTGTGCCTTTCAGCATGGCTGCATAGTTTTTCTTTCTACCACTCATCCTTGTGCCTAATATAAACCCAGAAGTTAGATGGAAGAGTGGAGGCTCCTCAGGGCAGCTAAGGTAGACATTACTCCCCCTGTTTTGAGACAGAATAAACATAGGCGCTACCTGCTGTTTTAGCTTGGCTCTGAGATCATCCCGCATTGTTGCCAGCCCACCCTTGGAAGAGGAAAGAGAAAATGGTTGTTAGCTTGCTTGTGTTTGTCCCCGCAGCATTGTTCCCTGCCCTACATGATTCTCCCTTGTTTTGTATCATTTGGCGTTCTTTACATAGTTAAAACCAAAGTAGTGCTGTTCACGTAGCATAATAATGATACTAATAGCCCACAGGCCATTACTTACCACAATGATAAGGACAACAAACCCAATCAAGCAAAAACCAACATATAAATTATGGATATTGTCCTTCTGATTACTTTTTCAGAGAGCTGCGCCTGGGGCAAATGTCTGCAAAAAGCACCATGGTAATGAGAAGAATCAAATATTCCTTATTTGGATGCACGACATTC
Source organism: Pelusios castaneus (assembly GCA_007922175.1). NCBI lineage: Eukaryota > Metazoa > Chordata > Testudines > Pelomedusidae > Pelusios > Pelusios castaneus. The sequence goes on from ML685862.1 coordinate 4,553,126, forward strand.
ACTATTCGCTTAATAAATCAGGATGGAGCATTCATCTACAATTACAGAGGGGCTATGGCTACGAGGGGGATGTGAGCCTGCCCAACTTTTCCCTAAGCTTTCCCAGGTTGGGAGTGGCAACCAGCAGGGGGATTCACACGATGCCTTCCTTTTCCTTGTACCACTAGCCTTAACACCATGTAATAGTAAGTAGGTGCCATCCTTAGCTAATCAAATCGCCTGGAATCCTGAACTATTTTGATTGCTGGCTCTGGGTGCTGAAGTGCTTTGTTTATCCTCTGAAGAGGTGCTGCATAGGCAGAAGTAATGCAAGCTTTGAAACACTGCCCTACCCTTTGGAAATGTACAGAAACATCACAGTCCATAATGAAAGCATCCGTTCCTGTTTCGGGGCTGAGCCAAAGCCCACTGGAGTTAATGGAAGATTTTCCATTATCTTCCTTAGGCTTAGGCACAGCACACAAATAGAAAGTAATTTCTCCCCCCACCTCAGACCTTCACTTCTATTCCCCCACGCCTTTTTGTCTTTATAAACTCTAATGGTTTGGGGGGGATGAGGGTAGACAAGATGCATGCCTGACTGATGCCAGCAATTTTAACTCATGGAATTTAAAAGCACTCATTCAATTTTCAATAATTTAAAGCATTTTTTTGAATGGGAAAAATGTCCCTGTATATGTGCTGAAGCAAACAGCTTACACACTAGTGGAAATATGCTAGATTCACTGAATGACACAAAATGAAATTTTGATCCGAGCACTCTGGTATGTATAAAAGCCATCACCACTGGCTTAGTCATCTAGGACTCTGTGTATGGGGCCTCATTCTGATTCTGCATGCAGATATGTTCTGTGCTGTAGCTAGGAACCCAGTATGGACCCATGAAGAAAAATTGGTCTTATGGTTAGGTTATGGTACTGGGCTAAGACACAGATGTTCTAGATTAAATTTCCAGACCTGCCACAAATGTTCTGTGTAATCTTGGGCAAGTATTTCCTTTTAATCTTCTGTGCCTCAGGCTGTAAATAGGGGATATTTCTCTCACTCTCTAGCTGTCTGCTTTATTGAGATGGCAAACTCTTTGGAGTAGAGGGTGCCCTTTACTATGAGTATGTAGAATGCCTCGCTGAGCTCAGCTCCAGGGTCAAACATTCTGTGTATGAAAGACCAAAGGGCTGTTTGAAGCAGATTTTTGGCCTTGTTCCACTTCCTGGGCACTCCTCAGCTGGCACAAAGAACATGGAACCCACCAGATTCCCCAGCAGACATGGCTGTGACATCACTGGTGCCTGTGTATGCCTCCTTGTCTACAGCCCCTGGTACAGGAACCATGTTGGACAGATGGTGACAGAGGCAGGTGGTGCGCTGGGTCTCCCAGCTAAAATATGGCTTCTAGCAAAAGGCAAACTTGCTGGAGCGGAGAACTGTCACAGGTTATTGGCTTTTCCATTTCACCTCTCCTGGGCTGGCGTGGGAGGCTGTTCGAGGGGTTGCAGGGAGGGCCGGCATTTCTTGCTAGGCACTTCCTAAGGTCAGGCAGAGCCAGTCAAGCTCCTGTCTTGCTCTCCTTGGGGCTCCCTCAGTGAACGAGGGAATAGAGCAACCAGCGCTACTCTCTCCCGCTTTCCACACAATGTGGCAATTAGCTAAGCGTGGGACACAGTTGGGAAGACATCTTCTGCCTCCCTCAGATACACATTATCTTTTTAACAGAAGGACATTTTAGGGGTATCCACAGGTTGGACACCACTTAACCAGCATGTGACAAGGTGCTGGACATGTACCCCGGCTCAGTCCCTTGCCTCTCTAGCGTAGCGAGGTCAGGGGCAGCTGAGCAGGTAGTTGGGCTGGGGCTGATTGCCTGAGGAGAGGCAGCTGCGCGTAGGCGCAGGCTGAGCATCCTGGTGGGGAAAGAAAGGGGATGTGTGTTTGATTAGGCATGGGGCTACAGCTGTCCTGCTGGCCCAGCAGAGTTATAAGCCAGAGGGTTTTAGAGGTTAGAATTTCAACTGCTCATCTATTTAAATGACTAAAAATAGCCCTTAACACTAATAGTACACTAGAGATTTTCTTTTAAAGTATGGTACCTCTTAGGAAAGCTCTGGATAGGCAAGTAAGAAGAGACAGTTGTTTCCTCAGGGCGCTCACAATCTAAGTGGAAGATATATTACTCTGATCATGGCTTTTAATTACAAAGGTGAGAGTGGGAATTTTCCTTAAAATAGAGTTGAGCCCAGGGTCACCAGAATGCAAACTGGCTGACATCAGTAAAGTATATTGACATTAGAGATATAATGGAACTGAAATACTCCCAAAATGCATTTCTGATATTTACCTGCCTTTGAAACGAGAAGCTAATGATTAGTTAAGATGCTCCAGATAACTAAATATTTATAACATTAGAAGGAAGTCCAGGCTGGTTTCATATCCAGGATGAGCGGGCCAGAAGCTGGTGAATGTTGCACTTAGAATAATGTGACATTCCCACATGGATTGTTATTTGCCTTTTAATCCAGCATCTAGTTATCTCGAGGTGACAAAGAACCCCTCTGTGGGTATGTTTACACTTGTAAATTAAGTCAACTTAAGCAGGCTTAAGTCGACTTAATTTACTCTGCGTCTACACTACAGTTTCCTTAAGTCGACTTAAGCTGCTGCTTAAGTCAATTTAAGGAAATTTTAAGTCGACTTATTAAGACCTGCTTTTACTTCGACTTACTGGCTAAATTGACTTTATTAAGTCGACTTAAGCCAGTGTAGACGCAGAGTAGCCCTAAGTCAACTTAAAGTTGACTTAAAGGGCCCCCATGGCTCCCCCACTGACCTCCCTGCCAGGGTGCCTGGCACAGCCAGAGCCTGGCGTGCCCACCCACAGGGCAGGACACAGCCCTGCCCACCCTGCTCCTACCCTGCCCCTGTCCTGCAGCCTCCATTTACCTTGGTACAATGGGGAAAATGCTGAGCTCCCTGGCACTTTGAAAGGGGTGCCCCCTCTCCCACCATGGACCACTCCCAGGTCCACCTAGCCCCTACAATTCGACTTAGGCATCCAGTGTGGATGCGCTAAGTTGATTTGGCAAAGTTTACTTAAAGTCAACCTAAATTTACAGTGTAGACATGCTAAATCGACTTAACAAAGTCGACTTAAAGTCGACTTATTTGACCAAGTGTAGACATAGCCTGTGTGAGTAGGTATTATATTTGGTTACTTTAAAGTAGACTCAGATCTGAATTTAACCGTTTGTTTTCACTATGTTTGGCCAATCTGTCTTTCTATATTAGGCCAAGCTTAATCACAATGTAACTCCACTACAGTGGGCTTGCTACCACCTATATCAGAGTTGAGTTTCGTTTAGCTTATACATATGGTAAACATACTATGATGTAGCTATTTTGTAAAGAGACTTAAGTGTTGCTTTTGCTGGTGTTATGGGGATTTAATTGAAAAACACTTTAAACTCTTGTGACATTTTTGTGTGGTTTTTTTTGCCACTCCATGTTAAAAACAAAAACAAAAAAATACCCCAAACAAACCAGAACTTCTAGAAATGATTTTTATGATACTGCATGCTGAGACTTTACAACTTGAAAAATGTATGGTTCAGTTTATGTAAATTAGCTTAGCTCTACTGAAGTCAGTTTTTCTCCATGTTGTAAGCTGGTTTTCTGCTCTATTTAGCTCTCTGTTTAGTGGCATTTACCTGAACAATTAATTAGTAATGGGAAACTTTGTCAACACTTTTTTTTTGGGGGGGGAAGGGGGGAAGTCTAAGCAAAGTATATGACATCCACTCTATTTCATGTAGCTTTTGCTCAGAAATAACTTCAAAAGACTCCAGCAAGGCACTTAAGCATAATCTTTGCTGCCTGAATCCAGGGCTGCTATCATAAATCAAACTCTGTTTTTCCTCGTCTCCTCCCACTTCAGCCCTCAAGGTTGTTTCCAGGATTTTCCCTGTAATTCATATCCATTCTAAGGCTACAGTTTCTCAGTTTTTCCAATTAAAATTACCACTCTGCTGTCCTAAAAAATCTCTTCTGAACCTAGCAAACTATTTTGAAAAATAATGTTCAAAGGCATTTGTTGGTTCAGATAAAGTGAGATGCTGGTTGGTGGAAAGAGGGATGAAGCATGAATCTGCTGAATGTGTGTGGAAGGGTGACAGATGAGTAACGGACGTGGTGGATGAGGATGAAGCAGGCACATTTGGAAGCTACTCAGGATGAGTTGGAATCAGCCATGGAAGATGAACAAGTTTCACAGCTATGTGATATCAGAAAGACTCATGTCTTGGGCTATGTCTAAACTGGCAAGTTAGTTAGAACTAAGGAAGCTTAATTCGAACTAACTAAAGCCATGGCTTCCTTAACTCAAACTAATAAATTCAAATAGACTATTCGAAGTAAGGGTTAATTCGAACTAGTTAGTTCGAATTAACCAATGTGGCCAAGTTAGTTTGAACTAATTGCTTAGTTTGAACTAACCGGCCCATTGAACTCAATGCAATTCACTAATTCGAACTAAGCAAGTGCCATGAATGGCACTTGCTTAGTTTGAACTAATTTTTTCTAGTTCGAATTAAGTTAATTTGAACTAACTAAAATTAGTTTGAATTAGTTAGTTCGAATTAACTAATTCAAACTAACTTTAGTAAGTGTAGACATAGCCCAAATTGGATTTTTATCTAGCCCTGAGTCTTTGCTCAGACCCAGTGTATATTTTGCCCGGGTAAAGACTGCAGGATATGGATCACTGTGGTTATGCTACATTTTCACATCACTACAACTTCATCCTCTGTGTTTCAAAATGTCGTTAATTGGTTTCATGCTGTTTTGTGTAGTGTTTGACAGGTCCCTGGCTTGCATTAAAAATCTACCCCTCCACATTTCTCTCTGGTATTCTCAGAAACACTGGTTTTGATCCTTCAGCTACTGATCACTTGAATGGGCTCACTGATTCTAAAAAAGGCACTAATGAATAATGCCTGTAGTAACTAGCCATGTGTTTTTTGTTAGGAATGCATATGTGAACATATACAGTTCCCAACTATGTGTTTTCACTTAAAAACAAAATTTAAAATGTTTCCAATGTCCTCAGAGATACACTTTTCATAGGTGGAACCAAAGTGGTATCTCAACATTTAGCTTGTTATAAGGCAGTGGTTCTCAACCTTCCTAATGCCGCGACCCTTTAATACAGTTCCTCATGTTGTGGTGACCCCCAACCGGTGTCTCGGTTCCTAAGACCATCGGAAATATGTGTTTTCCGATGGTCTTAGGCGACCTCTGTGAAAGGGTCGTTCGACCCCCAAAGGGGTCGTGACCCACAGGTTGAGAACCGCTGTTATAAGGGATGCTGTATAGTTTTGCTATTGAAATACTCTACACAGTGCACTGGAAATGCTATAATTGTTTAGAGAGAAACATTATCTCTCACTTTACATGCAATTGTAATTCATGTTCTCTTAATCATACTGTAATAATGAATAAGCTTTTATATATAAATGACATTTATTTTATCTACAGCATCAGCATTTTGAATCCTGCCAGGTGGAAATTAGATTCTCAGAGTGACTGAAAGTTTAGTGCATTAGCAGCTAATGGTTATTAGCTTGAACTGAATTTTAACTTGAGAAAGCAATCACAGCAAACCAGCACACAGAACAGATGTAATTTATTAAACAGCACTATAATATTGAACTGAAAGGACTACAGATCAAAGAAAACAATATTATTCAACTCCTGAGAGATTATCAGAAATAAAACAATATATCTTAAAATCATACTTTCAAATATACTATGAAATACAATTAAAGGTAAAAGAGAAGCGAGGATTTACAAAGTTCACTCCACATATTTATATGCATAAATCAAATACATACACACAACACATATGTACAATGGGGTACATACATATTTATTATCTACCTATAATTGCCTCATCTGCCCTCTTTCCACTAATCTATCACCCTGTGACTTATTTTAACAGATCTATCCCCTGAACAGCTTCAAGTAGCTGCCATTAAAAAATAAATAAATAAAACGAGTACCTGCCATAGAAATATTACAACTTTCTTCCCAAAATGTGAGGTTTTCTTCCTAAATTATTTCTACTCAAGGAGAGTCAGGCCTGGATCAGTGACAACTTTAATATACATAAATAAGTCATGACTGAAGTTTGAGACTCGGCAGACCAAGAAATGGGAGCTATATACCATGGGAATGGAAGCCAGCGCTGGGATCCAGCACTCACTTTTAACCCTAGAACGTCAGAAGAGAATGGACTTGATGACACATTTTATATGAGAGGAATGCACATTTGTGTCATTTTTAGAGATTTTTATGGCTCTCCCTGAGCTCTGCACAGCTGGACTGATGGTAAAGAAGACACCCAGCTTCACAGATAGAATAAAAAAAAATGCCTACACAATTATTTTAACATTTCTAAAACATTCTTAATGTAGCCTTCTGTAACATACTTGTTCTGTGAAGAATATATGATGGTATGGTGTGGATTTACCACCACTCATTTAGCAAGAGCTACATAACATAGTAATGGTTTTATTACTCAGTAACTCAACCAATCCCAAACTAGGGCTTTGATATAAAACGACGCCACATGTGTTCTATGTATGGGTGTATATTGATCTAAAAATGTGCCATAGTGTGTCTGAAGGATGAGATGTGATATTAAAATGTAAATCTGTAAGTAGCTGCTACAGTTTATCAGAACAAAATATAAGATGAAATATCGGGGACTAAATCAGCTGTTCCCACTGAAGAATAGATCTTGGAGTCATTGTAGATAGTTATCTGAGAACATCTGCTCAATGTGCAGAATGTGTGGAGTCATTAGGGTGCATCTACACTTACAAGTTAGGTCGACTTAAGGAGGCTTAAGTTGACCTAACTTACTCCCTGTCCACACTAGGCTTTCATTAAGTCAACTTAAGCTGTTCCTTAAGTCGACTTAATGAAAGCTTAAGTCGACTTAAGCCAGTGAAGACAGGGAGTGGCCCTAAGTTGACCTAGGGCTAGGGGGAGCCTCTGGGAGAAGGGAGCCCTTCTCCGTGGTAGGATCCCTGCAGAGACATGAAAACCGCTTGTCGCTTCCTGTGGGGAGTGCCATGAAAGCCATCGGTGGCTTCCAGCAGGGAGAGCCAGCCGTGCGCAGCTGGCTCTCCCTGCAGAGACACGGAAGCCGCTGGTGGCTTCCCGTGGGGAGAGCCGCGCACGGCTGGCTCTCCCTGCGGGAAGCCACCAGTTGCTTTCGTGTCCCTGCCAGGAGCCAGAGCCAGCCACTCACCAGTGAAGGGAATCACACGTGGATCCCTTGTCCCCAGTGGGAGCCCTGGCTCCCTTCTTGGCAGGGAGTCATGGCTCCCTTGCCCTGGGACCTGCGATGACTTAGCCAGTCGACTTAGAGAGTCTAGTGTAAACTCATGAGATAAATAAATCTGATAGTCTTTAAAAGTGCCACAGGACTCTGTTGAAGTCCTACATTATGAGACACACATAAATTCCCCCTAACTTTAGCTTCATTCCTCAATAGAATGAATGTTCTCCAGCCATCTCCTAGAAAGGAGAAATACGAGCACAAAGACAACATAAATCACATAGATTAATGACTTGTTTTTTACAACACCACTATGAGAAATAAAGAAAGGAATCATATTAACTGGAAATGAAGCTAAGTGGCCTCAGCATATTCTGATAGATAATCACACCATCCTCCTAGCAGCTGCATGTATTATAGTAAAAAAACCAATTAAAACGTAACAATAGGTAGTAACTGTCCATGTGGGATGCTTCCGTATACTAAGATACCAGTATGGCTATTATTATAGGCAGTATAAGCCGTTAACCACCTATTATTAAGGTTGCCTCACACATCTTATTATAACACCCTATTTTCAGTTGTTTATAACTTTGCAAAACTTTAATTGTTTAAATTAAAATATTCCCTGCTGTATGTCTGCCTCAGACTGAATATGCTGGAAAATTAAAGCCAGAACAGTTGATCTCTTTCAGGGAATGAAGCTAAAGAAAAATAAATTATCTGACCCATGTTAAAAAATCCTTAAGATCTTTTATTTGAGATGCTGTAGCACAGAGGTGGGCAAATGTTTTGGCCTTCGGGCCACATCTGCATCTATGCGAGCTGGAGGGCGTGGGAGAAGAGGTAGGTCTGGGAGTGGGGAGAGGCTGCTGCACTCTGGCCAAGCCGAGCTGGAGGGCCTGCTGAAGGCCTGCTGAGTTATAGTTTGCCCACCCCTGCTCTAGCACTCCTATACTTTACAGTTGGAACTCAACATTGGTAAGCAGTTGGCAGGAGTGGCCTGTGTGCCAATGCTGTACTTCTTGCCATACTTGTGAACACCCGCCCACATTTGGTCCAATTATACGCCTGTGTAAAATCACAGTTTAGACATGCTCAGTAGAGCCTTGTTAGAGTTTAACCATGAAGAATCCACTTGCAATGAGTATGTGTAACTTTTGGGTGGGCTAAAATTCATTTACTTGCCCTTCTCCAATGCCTCACAGAAATCAATCCCCAACCCCTATGGAGAAGCACCTGGAGACCCAGGATCCAGTCTGTATGGGACTTACAGCAAAGATTGCTCAGAGTTACCACGACATTAAAATACTACTAAAAACAAACATAACAATGAACTTTATTAACTACTAACTAAATAAACCTTATCCTAAGAAAACAAAATACAATTAAACAGAACAATCCCTACAGAAACCCCGCACGAAAGATACCCAGGAGTCCCAAAGTCCAGGTGGAGTTCACCCAACTCTCAGCTACAGTCTTTGTTCAAGTCTAGAGTGGCAAGAAATAGCTGTCCTCTTCTTCTCTCATTGCAGGAATCTTCTGCAGAATTCCATGCAGGCTTTTGCAACCAGTGTCATCTGGTCAGCTCACTGGTTAACCAGTCCTCAGTCCCATATATATGTGTACAAAGTCTGTTGCAGATGACTCCATAGGAGAGAGAAAACATCTTGTTCACTCCTGGCTCAGCTTCTCTCATGAAAACTTAGCACGTGGGCACTTCTCAAAGCAGCTCCAGGAGGGGCAAGGGATGGCCGCAGAACAGAGAGTAGGGAGCCTGTTCCTGTGCTCTCAATAAAGGAGGAAGCATGGCACTTGCTTAGTTCTAATTAGTCAGTTGCATTAAGATCAATGTGCCGGTTAGTTCGAACTAAGCAGTTAGTTTGAACTAACATGGCCACATTTACTTAATTTGAATTAACTAGTTCGAATTAAGGGTTAGTTTGAAGTAAAACGAGGTTTTACTAATTCGAACTACTTAAGTCGAATTAATGAAACTCAAATGTAGACACAGAGTAAATTAAGTCGACTTAAGCCTGCTTAAGTCGACTTAATTTACAAGTGTAGATAGATGCACCCTAAGAGTCTTTCTGATGACTTCAGTGGGCTTTAGATCAGGGCCTAAGTGATTTGTGCAAGGTCACAGAACCAATTTCTGAGGTATGATTACAATTTACAGGGGTTTTTTTTAGCTTCCAGCCCTGGGCCTGATCACACATCTCTCCTATGAGAGACAGTGTGAGCCACAGATCATTAATAGCTACTTAAAGAGTTAAGTAGATTTATTTCCAATTATTTTTTGCCTCAGGGGAAAGATATCTGCTCAATAGTTTTAAATTACTTCCTTAGCTTTGTGTGCAAATTATTTTTAACTGAGGCTGTCAGTCTGTCACATTAACTATGCACAGAGCATGGCTCTGTGTTTGTACTGCTATCCCTTAGAAGCGGGGTTCATGTGTCATCTCCACTAATAGCCTGAAGGCTCACATGGGAAACCAGCAAAGCCTCCCATATCCTTAGGGCATTGTTAATTATTGTGTGGATTTTTGCAATAATTTTATTTTCTAATTTAGATTGCATCTTTGCAGTTTAATTTTTCATCCCTAAATATAATTTATTTTATATTTCATATCTTATAAATGGCTCACTGCTAGCTACAGTATAACTCCAAGAAGTACCTCTCACATGCATAATTTAAACAATACATTTTAAAAACTTGGGCATGTAGAGTGGCCTACTTACATTCCCTGAGCTAGCTCGCTTTAACATGTCCTAAAAAATATTGTGGTTGTCCCATCTGCTGTTTGCTTACAGTGTGTGCATGGATTTGCAACTGTAATAGCAACAGATCAGTTTACATTTTGGGCTTGATTTTCTTACCTAGGATGAAGCCCTTAAGAGAAAGAGAGAGAAAGAGAAATCTTTTATGCAAAACACTTAGAGTAACTGAAATAAAAACCAATCACCAGAAGAGTGTTTCATAGTTGCAGGAAATAGGCCCTCCAGATATGCATGTGCTAAACACGGCACTGATGGTTCATGCATAAATACTACGATTAGTTTAACACAATGTATGTGTCCATCTGTCTGGGAATGTTTGTGCATAATCTGAATAAGAACCATTTCTTTCAAATCCCAGTTCCAGCTGACTGTACAGCATTCTTAGAAGGCACACATTGGCGCATCATTGCAAATCTTAATGACTGTACTTGGTGCTTAGATACCATGGAGACAGATGCCCTACAAATACCTTAGATAGAGACAGTCTGTTTCATAATTGCTCTCCAACTGCAAGCCTGTGAAAATAATTAACTGCAGGTGTCAAAGTAACTTTGCAGGGCTGCTTCTCTACTGCCTTGCACCTTCTCTAGTTATTACACCTGCAGAAATGAATGCAAAGTAGGTGTTAAATGCTGTTGACCTTTGCGACCCCTGTTTGCATAGGTGCCAACAAGCATACAAGCTGCAAGGAAGTGAGAAATCAGGCCCTGTAGTTCTGCTCTGACTCAAGAGCCTGCTAATTCTGAGTTCGAGCAGGAATGCTGGGCTCTGTTGGATTCAGTTTGAGCAATAGACAGTTAGGTAAACAGAGAAATAAGCATTCAGATTGTGGTTGGGGGACATTATCAGTGTTGTTGTGTGTCATCTGATATAGGCTGTTTTGGCTGTGTGCATGTGTGGCTGTGAATGTGCTCCCTCAGGAATACCTCTGGCTTAGACACTGAGTGGAAACTCAGTGAGCCCAGTGGTCTGAAACCTAGGTGTACCTTTATTGCTAATGTTGTTTTCTGTTGATCCCGATCTTCTCAGTTCGGCATGGGTAGTCTGAGGTAAAACACACAATTGAAGAAACCAGCACGACCATGGATCTTTGTAGAAAAGAAGGTGTCAGGCTAGGCTTTATTACAATGTGGTATAATGGTAAGTGACCTATATCAGCAGGTGTACTAACAGCATTCGTGCTCTTAATGCAATGGAACAGATCAACTGATGGCATCATCCCCTCGGCTGCATGAAAACTGGTCTCTCAGACTCCTACTTTTATACACTGCTTGGACCATTTGATCAGCTCATTTGGCACCAAAAACTATTTTTGTTGATGTCCAAAATTACCTTGATTGGTCCACATACCACTTTTCTGATGCCACCCATTATCTTGATTGGTCCACACATCACTTAACATCTCATCCATCAAGATGTCATCCTATGGTTTATCCAATATTACTCATAACCTCGCATTGGATGGTTCAGGCAAAACATCTCTTCTTATCTCTCTGGTGCTAGGCCGACCTGCCACCTCCTAACGTTAAGGTACTTTTCCACTCTTACGAGTTTCGGCTTACTTCTTGCCAATTTCTGTGAGGTCAGACTTTTACAACTTGACTCCTGCCAACCTGACCATTTTCCAGCTCAGGCCTACTATTTGGCCTGTTTCACTAGGCCTTGGGACTCATTCCTGGCCATTTCTACTTGTCCTTTTGTTTCAGGCTCTTACTTTCTATTACACAGATATTTCAATGAACTCATTTTGGCAGTGCTTGTGCCTCTTTTGTGCTCACTTTCGGCTAGCATTTGTCACTGAATTTGACTTGAATGGTGGCAAAAAGGTACTTTTTCAAAGACCCGTACATGTGAGGATGCTGCACTCAGTTCATGCATTTTTGCACCAACATATGAAACTTTATTTGTTGAGTAAAATTGTGTCTAATCCTAAAACACATTGCTTCATATTGGTACCTATTATCTTGTCAAAATGCTATACTTCAATAGTTTTCAAGATTCATATTGTGACCTTATATCCTTATTCCAGACATGTGTCTTTTCTGTCTAAATTAAAATCTCTCAGACATCTTCTTGAAAATGCCTTGCCATTGGCTCAAATTCAAAGGGGCTAAAACAGAGCTCTTAATCCGCAGCCTCTTAAGATCTTCTCCTCCTTTCTTGATCACTTTGGATAACATCAAAAGTTTGCAAATCATTCACTTATGTAACTGTTGTGTCATCTTCAGCTTGGAACTTCCTCTAGGTTCTCATACCCAATCTATGTCTAAATCTTGCTGGTTCTTTCTGCATAATATGTCCAATATATACATTCCCTAGCTAATCACACAGTGAAAACACTCATCATTTCATGTTTCGATGATCGCAACATCCTTTTCACTGGCCTTGAGAAATACAGTCTTCTTGCATATCCATTCAGAATGCAATGCAAAGATAATTTTTCCTGACCTATCATTCTTACCATGCTATCCCCCTTCTTTGGATCCTTTTACTGGCTCCCTATGGTATATTGTATCAAACATAAACTGCTTGTCTTCACTTCCAAGGTTCTTCAGGGCCTAGCCCCACTCTGCCTATCATCTCTCATTTGCTGTTGTGATGTCAACTCCCACATTTGATTGGTCCACACTGCCAGCCTCCATTGCCTGCTTGTTAAATTTTCAAATTAGCACATTTATGCTTTTTCCCATGTGGACCTTCATGCTTGAGCAGAGCTTCCCATAAGCATCTGGAAAGCTACCTCTTTATCCACCTTCAAAACTCTCTGTTGCTATGATTCCTACACAAAATTTGATCATGGTTAGGCTACTGGAGTGGAGACACTTCTGCCTATTATGACGACCAATCTTGTCATTCTTTCCTTGTACTCGCCTTTCTGTCTGTGTCCATCTGTTGTCCCTTATTTATACTTAACCATAAGCTCTATGTTCTGTGTTTATGTAGCACCGAGCCCACTGAGTTCCTCATCCATGACCAGAGCTCTTAGGTGCTATGGTAAAAATAAAATATTGCATTCTACTACATTTCACTATGTAGTATTTGACTGCTTCAGGCACATGGCTTTATTCACTCTTGCATGCTGTGAGATTTTCAACCTACTTCAAATGTTGGATGCAACATCTGACAAAGGCCTCAAATTTAAGGAAAGGACACATTCATTCAGTGAATTTTACGTACCATGGGATGTTCTCCTTTGTCATAAATTTACTGTCTCTACAGCCTTGGATTCATGATTCTTCATGTCTGAGATAAAAAATCTCTGATGATATAAGTAAGAGGGAATACTGATTTTTGGTGGAACAGAGATGAATTTGGGGCTACCATGTCCCTCAAAATGGTGACAACTGAGAGATGCATTGGTCCCTGCAGCAATTTCCTCCACAGGAATTTAAATTTAACCTGTTTTGGGCTATGTCTACACTGGCAATTTAAGTTGACTTAAGGAGGCTTAAATCAACTTAAGCCACGTCCACATTAGGCTTTCATTAAGTCGACTTAAGAAATTTGTTAAGAACTTTGTTACTACCACTCATTAAGTCAACTTAAGGACGGTGTGGACATGGAGTAACCCTTAAGTCGACTTTATTAAGTCGACTTAAGGGTGGTTAGGTTGACTTAACAAAGTGAACTAAGTTGACTTAAAGCTAAGTCAACCTAGTCCACTTTGTTAAGTCAACTTAACTTTTCTAGTGTAGACATAGCCTTGGAAGGGCACATTTTGTGCCCCCACGAGGTGTGGGGCCAGGCAAGCTTGTAGCTCTGGGGCCAGAAGAGCCCACTCTTTTTTCATGCTGGAGCAGCTCCATGTCAGCTCCCACTAAAGCCTTGGGGCCAGGAGGAGTGTGCTTACTACCACCGCCTGACACAGCCCCCATTAAAAGTCACCATAGGGGCCACTGTATTGGTATGGTAATGCTCTTCTTTAAACAGGAACCAAACATTTTTCAGAATGGCTGTGACATGCAGCAACACTTTGTCTGTTTCTTAACACCAGTTCTGGCTTTGTCTGCTGTTCATACCTTTCTGTGAACTACTGTCTCCCATCTTTCACTGTCGATCACATAATCCTTCTATTGTCCTTTAGATCTGGAATGTTGCCTTCCATGCACATTTGTCATTCTAATTTGTCAGAGAAAGGTGGAAAATATCCTCTCTCACTCAGACCAAAGCCTGCGGCTTGTGATCCGTTGCTGAGTTTCACAGTGGAGAAGAGTTCAGAGGGATTTATTCTTTTTTATTTATAAAATCAATAAAACAGATAAGCAAGAGTGGTGTGAGGACAACTTAATGAACATCTGGTAAGTTCTGCCAATGGACTGGGAAGGGGTGTCATAGAAACATACAGACAGGGCTGTCCCTGGGGGGGCGAACGGGGCGATCTCCCTGGGCCCTGTGGTTAGGTGAGCCCTGCGCTGTCCCGCTCCCAGCAGGGCAGTGCGGGGCCCATGCCATGCCCCCTCCCCCACGGCTGTGCTTCCCGAAGGCAGCCCGGTGGGCCAGGAGCGTTTCCCCTGGCCCCTGGGTCGGCCCTGTTCCCTGCCTCCAGGTCGGGGCAGGTGCGGGGTCCCGGCTGCGGCTGGGGCCAAGGCAGCCTCACCCAGGGCTGGCTCCCCGCTGGCAGGTGGCCTTGGCCTCGGCTCCCCACTGCCCCCCAGGGTTGGGGCCACGGCCTCAGCTCCCCATTCCTCCCGGAGCTGGGGCTGGGGTCTTGGCTCCACGGGGCCACAGTGTCGGCTCCCCGCAGCCTGGTGGGTGGCCTCGGTTTCTGGGGCTGGCTCCCCCAGCGACCGGAGTCCCTGGGGGCAGAGTGGGCCAGCCTGCTGCACTCCCCACTAGCATGGGGGGATGGGGCGGGGCCCCACCTAGGGTGATTGGCCTTGGGCCCCGCTCCCCCCAAGGGACGGCCCTGCATACAGAATATTTGTGTGTCTCCTTATCTTTGTAAGTAACGATAGTTATGTTCACACTATAGTAAAGTGGCCATGATAAGGTTAACTGGGTTACTCAGAGTAGGGATGGAACTATACTCTGCTCCTTCCATACTTCCTTATCTGTGTGTGTTCCTCCCTCCTACCTTCTGTTGTGATGTTGCTAAATAAACAAGCAATTTCCCTACCTCAAGTCCTGTAAGCAGACCTATTTTTTGTTGCACTGAGTTGTCCCTTTATGGATTTACAACCATTAATTAACTCTCATAACGTGTGAGGCAGGCAAGTGGTAATTTTATTACACTCATTTTAAAAATAGACCTAAAAACGGAAAGGTCAGAAATGTAATGGTAGTTAGATTCTTAAAGATGCAATCTCATTGCAAGCACTGCCCATGCTAGACTCACATAATTGTATTCACAGTGGTGGTGTACCAGGTCACATGCTGGATTTCTGGAGGGATATCTCATGGTTCTTAGCAGTGGATTAAACTCAGCTGCTTTGTGAATTCATTTGCAGGATGTTCTCTCCGCCCTGACACAGAATTGCTGTCTGCAACAGTGACAAGAGAAACAATACTTTATATAAACAACTTCCAAGGGGAACTTCTCATTATTAATGCAGACAATTTTGAAGGCAAAAGCAAACAGCACTTGACAGAAAGCTCTTACAATGGGAACGGCACTGACAGTCTGCAAATGACTACGTGATTCATAGCAACGAACTTCTCTGCCAGCCCATTTCTTTTCTGTAAATAGAGAAGTATCACTTTGAGGCCATTTCCCCAAATTATGGGTCTTTACTGCTGTCACAGCACAGCTTCACCCAAAGGCTGATGTCTGTCAGATCTTGAGCAAAGGTAGGCAAGACTAGTGGGAGGAGCTCGGTAGGCGGGAACAACTGTCTACCAGGGTTTGGAGTCAGTATCAGAAACAATAGTTGGGCCAAGAGTCATTCTGAAGGGCGGAGCCAGAGGCAGCTTGGGTAAATGCAGGGTATCAGGGCTCATGTGGTTGTTCTGAGGTTTGAGCAGGAGTCAAGGTCCAAATCAGAGCTGAGGTCAATACCAGGAGAGCAGGAACGCAGAATGCAGGGTGGTCATGGCAGCTAGATAATTACCCATGTTGTTACCTGCACACTTGCTGGAATGCTTCTTGGGTATAAAGAGGACGGGGAGCCATCAGGTGCTCTGAGGGTGCTGTCTGTCAAACCTCAGGAGGTGGAGTTTCCTGTGGTCTGTGCCTGCAGTGGGTCATGGGTAGGGAAGTCCAGTCTGGTTACAGCTGCTGCTCACTGACCATGTGGAAGCATTCACTATGTGGCAACTGTGCTTGTGGCCTGCATTCGAAACCTGCTGGGCCTGACAGCTTCAGCTCCTGGCTAGTTACCAGCACAGAAGATTTCTTGGATGGCATTTTGGTCCAAATGCTCTGGAAGTGCAGCAGGCAAATGGGGGTTAAAAGCAGGGGGGAAGGAAGGAGAGAGGAATTAGACAAGAAAAATATGGCTTTTGTGGGACAGGAAGGGAGGGCTACTGGCAGCCTCTCATTAGCCTGTGGCCACATTGCAAAGCAGGTAGGTTGCCAGCCAGGGATGAAACAAGAATTCAAGCCTATAACCTAAGCCGTACCTGTTAGCTAAGGCTTAAGACACCCTCAGGTTGGGGTTAGAGGTTTTCCTCGTGAACGGAAGGGGACTTAGACTCAATACAGTGAAGACAAGCCCTAAGGCTATGTCTACACTTGGAAATTTAAGTCGACTTAGTGAGTCTACACTTAAATTTTAAGTCAACTTTGGGGGGAACTTACAAAGTCGACCTAGAGCGTCCACACTGGATGCCTAGGTCGACTTCTAGGGGCTACGGGGACCTAGGGCAGGTCCACGGGGGCAGTGGGAGCACCCCTTGCCCAGTGCCAGGGGGCTCAGCCTTTGCCCCATTGTACCTAGGTTCAATGGGGCAAAGGGGGACAGGGACCCTGGCAGGGCATAGGGGCAGGGTGGGCAGGGCTCTGCCGTGCCCTGTGGGGGGGCATGCCAGTCTCCCCGTGCTCCCCCCCCAGCAGGGAGGGCATTGGTGTAGTCCTGGGGTAGCCCTAAGTCGACAGCTAGGCTCGGGCTTAGTCAACTGGCTTAAGTTGACTAAAGTCAACTTCGTCTGGCTTAAGTCAACTCTAGGAAGTCGATTTAAGTCTTAAGGCGACTTATTTCGAGGTTTAATAAAGTCGACTTAATTTTCATTAAGTTGACTTTATTTTCCTTAAGTCGACCTAAGCAAGCTGCTTAAGTCGACTTAAGGAAACTGTAGTGTAGATGCAGGGTAAATTAAGTCGACTTAAGCAAGCTTAAGTTGACTTAATTTTCAAGTGTAGACGCAGCCTAAGTGACTAGTTCAAGGTCATAAAAGTGAGTTAGTGGCTCAGCCAACAATAAATTGTTGGAGCCCTTATGCCCAATCGCTTCCTCTTGTCATTCTGATTTTCAGTTCTGTGCAGTATTCTCTTTCCCAAGCCCATCAGCTTGCAATGTGTATGCTGTTAATCAAATGTACAGGCCCCTAAGTAACAATTTCTATCAGCAGCTTCCATTGCAGGGCCTGTGACACACAACTGAACTCTCCTGATTCCATCTAGCCAAGGACAGTGATATACATTACCTTAAACTGGGAAATAAAATAAATTGTGTATTTTTTTTTTAAAGAATGGTTAAAAATCTCTGGCTGAAACATTTTATGCACAGTCATGAGCAATTAAAAAAGGGGTTTTTTTTATAGCTCAGTTAGAAAGTTCTAGATACAGAGATTTATATTAAGAGCACTGACGAAAGCTTACCAGAAGAGTAATAATACCATAAATAACAATGCTATAATTATCTCCTTGATAAATTCAGTAGAAATTTGGCAGTAACTGGACAAGTAATGAAGATAAGGAAAAATGATCTCAATGAAAATGACAGTGATTTATCCCAGAGTAAGCAGTGATGATAAAGGAATCAACACTTCAAGGGAATCCTTGTGTAATGGGCTGAATGAGAAAACAAATAGTTGGTGTGGAAACTGGGAGAATTTTTTACTCTTCCAGCAAAACACACAGGATGTTTCAACCCTAAGGTATCTAAGCTAGGAACCTTATACACGGTACAATTTGCAACTCACTTTTATGCAGACTTTTTGGTATATTGTTTTCAGATGGAACCAATAAATTGCTGAGCTAGTCTTATGATTTGAAACACGTTACCTTTATGAGCTTGAAATTAACCTTTTCCAGAAACCTCTATGCTGAATTATTGTTCAAAAGCGCAAGATCCAGACATGCTGCTTCTGGCATTCAGGAAGGGTTTAGTCAAGAAAACATTATGCTGCTCTGGAAGAATGTAAGAACCGTTCTGAAACTTGAACCTGTCTATCACAGGAAAGGCTGTTCTCACAGTATTTCCAGCCTGAATGGAACTAAGAAAAAGCAGAGATCTCACACCAAAGTCTTACCTTGTTTGCTATCCAGCTCAGTTCTGCATACACACAAGCTGAATAAAGTTCCAAAGGGGGAGCTGTGTTAGTCTAGTTAAGCATAACAAACAAAGAGTCTGGTGGCACTTTTAAATACTAACAAATTTATTTATCGCATGAGCTTTTGTGGGAGAAAATTCTACTTCATAAAACGCTTGAAGATGGGGAACTTACAGAATGGGAGTAAAATAAATGCAGGGAAGTGTAAGTCTTAGGATCAGGTCAGACTGTTAAAGCAAATCAAAGTAGATGTTAGGAGGTCAGACTGTTAAAGCAAATCAAAGTAGATGTTAGGATTCAAACGGTGGAGTACAGCAATTAGCAGGGAGGTGGGTGGGGGGACAAGGAAAGCAAAATTACCTGTTGTAATGGGAAAAGAACCCATAGTCTTTATTCAGCCCTGAGTTCACAGAGTCAAATCTGCATATGAATTCCAATTCTGCTGAATAAAGTATGACTAAGTACCAAACATTTGAAGGAGCATATCTGGATTAGATTTCAAACTTCAGGAGGGTGGAGATGGGTGGATTTAATACATCACTCATTAAGTCCTTTGATATGAGGAGTATATATTGAAGTACTCTTTACTTGTGCATAGTAGCAAGTATATGGACAGCTCATTCTTTTTGGAAGACTGATTAAAGCCAATGAGGCTCCATGTGGATATAGCAGACAGCTCACCCTTTAACAATAGCAGATCAGGCCATTGTCATACTCAGGCAAAATCCCCATTGACTTCAGTAGGAGTTTTACCTATCTAGCTGCAGTATAGCTCTAGGCATTTATGGTGTACAGCGTACCTCATGGTGGTATCTGGGCTCTTTTAGATACAAGAGTAAGAACTGACTAAGAACTCCAGCCTTTGATCTAGGGGTTTATAAATGACAAAGAATATGATCATGATCTAGAATTCTAGCATCTTTCCACTAATTTTAAACAGACAGTTCCAGATGCCAAAACCAGAAAGAAGACTCTTAGAGTAAAAACCAAAATACTTATAGCCTTCAAGTTATTTCACAATTAAATTGATGTGTTATATAGTTACTCTCATTTGCTTTCAATTAAACTGTGTTTGAGATCACCATTCATCTTCAGAAATTATTAATCAGTTTCAATTAGCATGTGTATATTTCCAAATAAGCACCTTAACAGTCAAAGCATTAACATTTACTTCTAATTAAGAGTTGGGATGCAAGTTTAATTATGTTTTAGTAATAAGTACTGAGAGTAGCTCCTGCAACATTTTTGAGAACTGGACAGTGTACCTAAGAAAGTTCATAGTCAGCAGGAAGAGTGACCTTTATTATCACCAGTGCTGTATTTCCATGACTTCCATCTATTATCACAGCTTCAGTAGCCTAAGTAGTCCAACCTCTGTTATTAATTTATTCTGCCTAAGCAGCTTATATAATACATGTTTATGAGACAGTTATGAATAACAGACAGAACCTGCTCCTGCAAGTGATCATTAGTCCCAGCTTGCTAAACTTTTTCTCTCTGAAAGCTGAAGTCTGGTGAGGTACTAAAGCTGATTCAAACACAATACAAGATTTTAAGTTTCATTTATACATCTATGGTAGCAATTTTGATGAGACTGAGTCTCTCTGTTTGGAGAACAAAAGCAATCTCTCCTTATTAAAGAAGGTTAAACAGAAAATAAGCCTTTTCATGTCTGTTGTTTTCATTTGTCTTGAAGTAGCACTTAGATTCTCCCTTTGTGTGTGGGGCTGTACAAACACATGACGCTCATTTGTGAATCCTTATTCTCCTTGTTGAGCACTTATTCAAGAAGTCCAGCAGACTCCAGTGGGAGTACTCAAGTGAGTAGCTGCTTCTCAAAGTGAGTTAAGGATTCACAGCACATGAAGTGTTATCCATGGAGGGCCCTCAGCTCTGGAATTCCCTTCCTTCACCTTGTATGTCAGAACTTGAGTCTCTGGACCTTTAGGACAGAGTGTAGCTCTCATCCATTCTCTTAAGGATTTGTCTGCAGGGGTGATTGGAGTGGGATTGCTAGGGCTTGGGAATAGCCCTTTTTCTTGGAAAAGAGGCAACATGTGTGTTTTTCTTACCCTAATTTCCTGCTGTGAAACCCACACCATTTTTATGTCAGTCCTGAATTTCCTCCTATATATATCATTTCCATTTGTCAAAACACCAAATGGAAAAAAGACAAATATTTCAGATGAGTTATTGCATTCTGATAGGGACAGAGAACAGCACCAAAATAATACCGTTGGTGGGTCTGCTGCGTGGATCTCGATGGCACATTCTTCAAATGATTGACTGATCCTCAAGCAGAACAGCCACTGATGTTCACATTACTCTTTGAGGTGCACAGCTAGAGGCTAGGCAAGAAGCTCAGCATGTACCTCTTTGTTTCTCTGCCCATGTGTTGGGGGTGCTGCTTGGGAAGGAAGAAGGGATCTCTTTTGTTCCAACCTTGGCTTGTAGTTATCTCCATAATTTAGGAAGCTATCCTGCCACCAGCTTCTCTCCCTCATCTCCCTTCCTCTCCACTAATTCTTACATGCCCCCTTTCCATTGCTGGGGACACACGAGAGGGAAGGAGTCAATGGACTCTTCTGTTCCCCTTTGTATAGAGGAGGAAGAGCTGGCTGGCATGGCATTTCCTGTTACACTGCATATGTTCTCCGCTCCATTGCTTAGGTCTGGCCAGCACTATAAAATGGGAGTGACGTGTTTTAACCTTAGGTTTTGGAAATAATCCTGGGCACACTGTATTGTTGTCTGCACTTACAAGCTAAACCATGCTCAGCAACCATTGTCAGCCATGTATGGGATTCTTCTAGTATGGGCTAGGCTGTAGAATGGAAACAGCATGCTGAGAAACAGTTCAGGAAAATGCCTTTCTATCAATGCTCCTCTTCAATGCAGCCTTCTGGGAACAAGAACCCTAAACCCCGAGCAGGATGGCAGGAGGCAGGAAACACAAGTGGACGTTTCATGTCCTGGTATGATGACATCTACATTTCAAGTGTGGGATTCATTTGATGTGTACTAGTCAGTCAAACACAGTGGGCCAGTTTTTGTACTTCATTTTTCATGGTGACAGCTGCTCTGTGATTGCACTTTCCTACCTAACAAGCGGGAACTAAAAACCTTTTATTTCACAGAATTATGTCACTGGCTTGAATAATTGGAATGATGGGGAGCAATTTACTGAGCGGAAACGACTACATCTAAATGGCTGAGTTAATGGAACATGTATTTACGGTTAAATTATTTACCGTAATTATTTCAATATTATGCAAATTGATTTTGGGCTGAAGGGGAGGCGAAACCTTTTGCGAGTGTTTATAAATGAATATTTATGAGGCCTTTTTCAAAGCTTGGGATGTGAAGCCTCTTAGAAAGTAATGTTTTATATTTGGAAGGGTTGGGACTGATGAGACAGCTTTTAACAATACAGAAGTATTGCATCCTGTCTGAGTAATGAACATCTTACAGTGCTTTTTGTAGGGGGATTGACTGACAACTACGTCCATCATGTCAGCAAGATCTGTCAATGCAATCTGGGAGCAGCAGTTGTCAGCAAAGATGAGAGAAAAGGTTTACACTTCAGCATTCAATACAGTCAATTTTCATTCAGTGCCCTTGGTGAATGAAAAGAGGAGGTCTTTATTGTGTCACAATAAATGGGAAGCAAGGTACAAAAGTCATTTCCGTGAACAAACTGGAATGGGGGAAGTGGATAATAAAAGGTTACTAGGGGTAAAATTTTCAAAAGCATTTAAATGATTTAGGAGCTTATGACCCATTTTCTAAAGTGACTTATAGACTCATAGACTTTAAGGTCAGAAGGGACCAGTATGATCATCTAGTCTGACCTCCTGCAAAATGCAGGCCTCAAGACCTCACCCACCCACTCCAGCAATAGGCCCCCAGCCTATGACTGAGTTATTTACCTCCTTAATTCATGATTTAAGGACTTTAAGATACAGAGAATTCACCAGTAGGTGAACCATGCCCTGTGCTACAGAGGAAGGCGAAAACCCCCCAGAGCCCAGGCCAATCAGCCCTGGGGGTAAATTCCTTCCCGACCCCAAATATGGTGATCAGTTAAACCCTGAGCACGTGGGCAAGTCTCAACAGCCAGTTACCCAAGAAACAATTCTCTGTAATAACTCAGAACCCACCCCATATATTCTCCCCTCTTAGGCCACTTGTATATCCACCACACGTAGCCAAATATCAGTCAATTTCCAAAATAGGGTAATCATACCATCCCTTCCATAAATATATCAAGCTCGGTTTTGAAAGCAGTTATGGTTTTTGCCCCCACAACTCCCCTTGGAAGGCTATTCCAGAACCTTACTCCTCTAATGGTTAGAAACCTGTGTCTAATTTCAAGCCTCAATTTCTTGATGGACAGTTTATAACCATTTGTTCTGGTGTCCACATTGGTGCTGTACTCAAATAATTCCTCTCCCTCCCTGGTAGTAATCCCTTTGATGTATTTATAGAGAGCAATCACATCCCCACTCAACCTTCTTTTCGTTATGCTAAACAAGCCAAGATTCTTGAGTCTCCACTCATAGGGCAGGTTTTCCACTCCACAGACCATCCTTGTAGCCCTTCTCTTCACCTGTTCCAATTTGAATTAATCCTTTTTAAACATGGGGGACCAGAACTGCACACAATATTCCAGATGGGGTCTCACCACTGCCTTGTACAGTGGCACTAACACCTCCCTGTCTCTACTTGAAATACCGTTCCTGATACATCCTAGAACCGCATTAGCTTTTTTCACGGTCATATCACATTGGCGGCTCATAGTTATCCTATGATCAACCAGTACTCCCAGATCCTTCTCCTCCTCTGTCCGTTCCAACTGATGTGTCCCCAACTTATAGGAAAAATGCTTGTTATATGTCCCTAAATGCATGACTTTGCACTTCCCATTATTAAATTTCATCCTATTCCTGAAACTCCAGTTTACAAGGTCATCCAGATCTTTCTGTATGGTATCCCAATCCTTCTCTGTATTGGCAATACCTCCCAACTTGGTGTCATCTGCAAACTTTATTAGCACATTCCCGCTTTTTGTGCCAAGGTCAGTAACAAAAAGGTTGAACAAGATCGGTCCCAAGACAGATCCCTGAGGGACTCTACTTTATTGTTCGAGCTACATTTCAAAGGCATTTAGCTACCAAAAGATGCAAAGAGATGCTTAGTGGTATTTTTCGGAAGTTCCTATGTACCTAACTCCCACTAATTTTTGCTACTGACTCATTTAGATACTTTCAAAATTTTAACTTACAAGTCTAATTGAGATGTAAATGTGAAAATTGAATGTTTTGACCCCTCTTTCCTTATAAGACATGGACACCTTACACTAATAACCTAGTTTTCTGTCACACTATACAGTGCTTATGTGGGTTGACACAGATATCAAATGGTTTGATCACAGCACTAGGGGTGCATCTACACTGGCAACTTAGGTCGACTTATGGAGGCTTAAGTTGACCTATACAATGCCGCGTCCAAACTGGACTTTTATTAAGTCGACTTAAGCGCTTCCTTATTAACAGCTTAAGTCGACTTAGTAACATCACCTCTGACTTTTTAAGTTGACTTAAAGCCAGTGTGGACGGGGAATAGTGCTAAGTTGACCTTATAAAGTCAACTTAAAGCCAGTGTGGAAGCCTTAACAAGACATAACAAGGTCGACTTAAGTCGACTTAAAGTGTAGCCACTCTGTTAAGTTGACTTAACAAGGTTGACTTTAAGTCGACTTAAAGTCAACCTTGTTAACTCGATTTAACAGAGTCGACTTAACTTTACAAGTGTAGACATACCCTTGGAGACAGGAAACTGGGAGTTCTGATGTTGGCTTTCACAAGAATTCTATCTGTGGTCTTCTGCAAGTCATTTTGTCTCTGTCTCTCCTTCCTCATTCAAAAAAGTTCTAGCAATACTTACTTACTTCATAGGGGTGTTGAACAGATAATTTAGTTGGTGTCTATAAGGCATTTTGATGGTGTAAAGGATTATATCATTGGTAGAGTAAGTACCACTAAGATACACTATTCTATTATTTGTTCATTGGTACCATTTATGATATCTGAGATGTGGCAATTCTCCCTTACTTACTATTTCTGCACGTAATGTGCTAAGCTTTTTTACTTAAACAACAAAGACTGAGGACAGGACACCCCCTGGGGCTTGGTGATCTGCTGGGAGTAATGGTGGCCTGAGATGAAGTTTGAGGATCTATGATGGTTATTAAGCCCCAGATAGTGCCCTGCGCCAGTAGTTATAAAACTGGGTGGGGATGGGGGGAATAGGTGCATTATTTTTAATGGGAGATACTGTTTTAAATTGTAGGTAATTGACCTGTACATGAGCCATTCATATTGGGAAAATCCCCTATCATACCATTCCTTTTATAGTTACAAGACACAGGCTTTTTTGGTAAAGGAAAATATGGCATTTTCCCCCTGTAATCGAGGATAACAGCATCAACAAGGAGAGGGAATGATAAAAGTTTAAAAAATGTACAGCAAGAATCATTGCACTTGGATTATTTTAGGTTTGTTTTCTTAACAGTGCGGTGCATGTACAGTATGTACCTTCATTATTCACTGCCCTCTCTAAGAATAATTGAGTTTTGGCAAGCGTTACCAGGTGTAATTTTTGAGGACTGCTGTGTTTTCAATCTTTACGAGGTGGACTCTGGCCAGGCTACTGTAGATTGCAGGTGAATAATGATGACTCCCTTTCCAGCATTGACTTTTTCCAACAATATTCCTGTTGCAAAGGAAATATTTATAGCTGTGTAAAAGATGGGCCTGAAGAGTGCAGGGCAGTAAGCTGGGATGCCTGGATGTCTGCTTTGTGGTTATATTTGAATCGTTTGCTTTGTAAGACTCCTTTCTTTTAACAAATGTTGCCTGTAATGAATCTGTTGTTTCTGCCAGAGTCTAGTGACAGGTTTTGTGGAACAATTGAGTAAACTTACACCCATACTATAAACTTGCAGGCCTGGTTTTGTTTTATTAGTTCCACAAATATTAATCTTTTAAAAATATAGCTGTGGAGAACATACATAGACCTAGACGTCTGGGTTCTGACTTCTTCTCTCAGGAAGTGTATTCATTTCTCTGTTGCTCAATACAATCCTTCTCGCACTTATTTTCAGGAGAAACAGTGCAGTGCATCAGTGGAATAAAGACTATACAGCAGACAAATCTTGGTCCCATAAATGACAATGTGGGTTATGCTGTTGATGTCAGGGGGATCATGATTTGGTTCTTCGTATAGAGCACAGTGGTTCAGCTGACATTAATACCTACCCTGATCTGTGCTAAGAACTCAAACCAAATCTTTGGAAGTTCAAGGAAGTTTGATTAGCCATGTAAAAGTTAGTTTATATTTTAATTTCCTGTGCATGTTCTGGTTATGGCTGGGATTGGAAGCAGAAATGCCAAAATAGTACAAGAGGAACGGGTGGTTGAAGTAATATCTTTTATTGGACCAACTTCTATTGATAAAAGAGACCAGACTTGAAGATGTCTGTGTAAGCTCAAAGGGTGCATCTACACTGGCAGCTTAGGTCGACTTAAGGATGCTTAAGTCGACCTATACAAAGTCACGTCCACACTGGGCTTTTATTAAGCGCTTCCTTAAGTCAACTTAATAACAGCTTAAATCGACTTAATAACACCACCTCTGAAGGTCGACTTAAGCCTTAAGTCGACTTCAAGCCAGTGTGGACAGGGAATAGCTGTCCACACTGGCTTTAAGTCGACTTAATAAGGTCCACTATGTCTACTGTTAAGTTGATTTAACAAGGTCGACTTAAGTCGACTTAAAGTGTAGCCACTCTGTTGACTTAACAGAGTCGACTTAACTTTACAATTGTAGACATAGCCAAAGTCTTGTCTCTTTCACCAACAATAGTTGGTCTATTAAAAGATATCACCTCATCCACCTTGTCTTTCACTAACAGACAGGGCCCAATATGGCTACAATTCTGAGAACAAAATAGCATAAGAAAAGACCAGAAAGAGAAGGTGGATGAAGCGTTCTATGGACAACTAACAGAAGTTTCCAGATTGTCGCAGGCCCTGGTTCTTATGGGGGACTTCAATTATCCTGACATCTGCTGGGAAGATAATACAGCAGTGCACAGGCAATCCAGGAAGTTTTTGGAGAATATTGAGGACAACTTCCTAGTACAAATGCTGGAGGAACCAACTAGGGGCCTTGCACCTCTAGACCTATTGCTCACAAACAGAGAAGAATTGATCGGGGAAGCAGAAGTAAATGGCAACCTGGGCAGCAGCGACCATGAGATGGTAGAGTTCAGGATCCTGATCAATGGAAGGAAGGAAAGAAGCAGAACACACACCCTGGACTTCAGAAAAGCAGATTTTGGCTCCCTTAGGGAGCTGATGGGCAGGGTCCCATGGGAAGCTGATCTGAAGGGGAAAGGTGTCCAAGACAGCTGGCTGTATTTTAAAGAAACCCTGTTAAAGGCACAGGAAGATAACATTCCGATGTGCAGAAAGAACAGCAAATGTGGACGGCGACCAGCGTGGCTTAGCAGGGAACTCTGCGGGGAGCTGAAACATAAAAGGGAAGCTTACAAGAAGTGGAAGCTTGGACAGATGACAAGGGAGGCGTATAAAGATATTGCTCGGGACTGCAGGGATCAAATCAGAAAGGCCAAAGGACAATTGGAGTTGCAGCTAGCAAGAGATGTGAAGGATAACAGAAAGGGGTTCTATAAGTATATCAGCAACAAGAAAAGGATCAGAGGTGGTGTAGGTCCCTTACTGAATGGGGCAGGCATCCTCGTGGAGGATGATGTGGAAAAGGCTGAAGTACTCAATGCTTTTTTTACTTCAGTCTTCACAGGGAGGGCCAGCTCCCAGGCTACTACACGGGGTAATGCGGAATGGAGAGAAGAGCGGCCCTCGGTGATGGAAAGTCAGGTTAGGGAACACTTAATGAAATTGGATGTGCACAAGTCCATGGGGCCGGATGAACTGCATCCGAGGGTGCTGAGGGAGTTGGGGGAAGTGATTGCAGAGCCGCTGGCCATTATCTTTGAGAACTCGTGGCGAACAGGGGTGGTCCCAGAGGATTGGAAAAAGGCAAATATAGTACCTATCTTTAAGAAAGGGAAATAGGAGGATCCAGGGAACTACAGACCGGTCAGCCTCACCTCAATCCCTGGGAAAATCATGGAGCAGGTCCTCAAGGAATCCATCCTGAAACACTTGGAGGAAAATAGAGTGATCAGGAACAGTCAACATGGATTCACCAAGGGCAAATCGTGCCTGACCAACCTGATTTCCTTCTATGATGAGATGACTGGATTTGTGGATGCGGGAAGAGCCGTTGACGTGGTATACCTTGACTTTAGCAAGGCTTTTGATACGGTTTCCCACAGCATTCTCATCTGCAAGTTAAGGAAGTATGGGTTGGACGAGTGGACTGTAAGGTGGATTGAAAATTGGTTAGATCAACGGGCTCAGCGGGTAGGAATCAATGGCTCGATGTCTGGTTGGCAACCGATAACGAGTGGAGTGCCCCAGGGGTCAGTCCTGGGGCCGGTTCTATTCAACATCTTCATCAATGATCTTGATGATGGAATAGACTGCGTGCTTAGTAAGTTTGCGGATGACACCAAGTTGGAGGGAATGGTAGATACTCTGGAGGGCAGGGACAGGATCCAGGGAGACTTGGACAAATTGGAACACTGGGCCGAAAGAAACCTCATGAGGTTCAACAAAGACAAGTGCAAAGTCCTGCACTTAGGACGGAAAAATCCCATGCACCGCTACAGGCTGGGGACCGATCGGCTAAGTAGCAGCGCTGTAGAAAAGGACCTGGGGGTTATGGTGGATGGGAAGATGAATATGAGCAAACAGTGTGCCCTTGTTGCCAAAAAGGCCAATGGCATATTAGGCTGCATCAGTAGGAGTATTGCCAGCAGATCGAGGGACGTGATAATTCCCCTCTATTCGACACTGGTCAGGCCTCATCTGGAATACTGTGTCCAGTTTTGGGCTCCCCACTACAGAAAGGATGTGGACAAATTAGAAAGAGTCCAGCGGAGGGCAACAAAAATGATTAGGGGGCTGGGGCACATGACTTATGAGGAGAGACTGAAGGAACTAGGCTTATTTAGTCTACAGAAGAGAAGACTGAGGGGAGATTTGATAGCAAACTTCAACTACTTGAAGAGTTGCTCCAAAGAGGAGGGAGCTAGGCTGTTCTCGAGGGTAACAGAGGACAGAACAAGGAGCAATGGTTTCAAATTACAGCTGGGGAGGTCAAGGTTGGATATTAGGAAAAACTTTCTCACTAGGAGGGTGGTGAAGCATTGGAATGGGCTATTTAGGGAGGTGGTAGAATTTCCATCTTTGGAGATTTTTAAGGCTCGGTTAGACAAAACCCTGGCTGGGGTAATTTAGGGGGAGTGGTTCTGCTTTTTAGCAGGGGGTTGGACTAGATGACCTCGTGAGGTCCCTTCCAAGCCGATTATTCTATGATTCTATGATCTGGCACTATATATGGCATGCCTTAAATCCTGAAAAGTCCTAGAATGCTTTCCAAATATAATAAATGGAACCATATCAAGGGATCTTTTCATTCACTTAAATGCAGCCATCTCTCATTAAATATATCAATCATTTATCAATGTATAAAAGAAATTGTACTTAACGGTTTAGAACAGGGAGTGAAGAACAGGTCCAATAAGTATTCAGTTAGAAGTGTAGGGAGGTTTAAGCAGATAGAAGGTCTGAGTTGGAGTTTTATTTGGATATTAAGTTTAATACCTCTTCTGTTACATGAAGTGCCATGTGTGAGACACTGCTATCCCAAAATTCAGAACCCTATATTGGTGGTCCAAGATACATGGAAGACATTGCTTTTGCAGATGAACATTGCTAAGGAGTGAAAAGTAAGCAGGCTGAGTGATTACAAGTAGGGTAAGAGAACCTCCGCAAGTTAAGGGTGCTATGCTGGTCTCATTAAAGTCAATTCCAAAATTCCTATCAATGTCAGTGAGACTAGAATTTGACCCTTCTGTCTTTAAGCAATTTCTTCCCAAGAGTCAGGACAAGAAACACCAGATGATCTAGGAAACAATGATCCTGAGTCTTTTATTAATGATTCTTTTTGCTGCTTACCTTTGACAAACATGTCACTTAGGGCATGTCTTCAATGCTGAGTTAACCTGGCCCCTCATGTATGCATTACCTCACTTCCTGTTCTGTCCCACAAAAGCTGTCTCATTTGATTTTGGTGGTGTTTTCAACAACCCTGACTAACTGGTTCTTGATTTGGTAACCTATTTAGCTTTGCAGTGAGTGGCAGGCTAACTTACTCAAGTACTTGATAGTCCTCTAATGTCTTCCCACAATTCCCTTCGTGTGCCCAGAAAGGCAGGCAAGTTCTTCTTCAATTCTATTGCCCTGTGAATTGTAGAACTTGCCTGGTACATTGACATATAGTATCTAAAGAGATAACACATATAGATAAGACTGATAAGATCATTTTCTTACTTAAACTGAAAATGGGAACACTTCAGCTGAACACAGAAACTTTTAACATTAGATATCCCAGTGTACTTTGATGATAATACAAATCTTCAGACCCATCTAAAAAAACCCCAGCAGATTAACTTCTTTTTCTGGCAACTGGCAAATCTGTAAAAAGAAACTGCTAGACTGGTCAAATACCAGCCAGATGGTAATCTGATACAAAATGGTCTTCCACCCCCCTCTTGGGCTATTACTTAGCCTATCCTTTGAGGTCTGTCTTTAGTCCCACCTTGGGCTTCATATTCCTTACATTGATCTCTTCCTCAGGGGTTGGTAGAAAACCCAGGCCAACCCTCTACTTAGGGTTCTAGCCCAGGAACCCTGTATTAAGCAAATAGGTCTGTTTTCACAAACATGCTACTTTCCCCTGTGATACCTTCAACCCCTCTTGTGCTGCTTCCCCTCATCTTGTATCTTTTTGTTCTCCAGACTCTGGCTTTTCCACTTTTTCTTTTTGCTCTTTGGCGCCTTTTGGGCTTCATTGAAGTGCTTTTAATTCAGGGCTGCCCTCAAAGGAACACGACCTACTTTTTGTAGGTTTCTCTACAAAGGGGATTCCGTCTCCTCTGCAATCTCCATCCCTCTGTTCCGCTATTTGCACCCTGCTGCTTGCTGCCATAAACTCATGCGCTATGTCTACACTAGAAAAAGTTAAGTCGACTTTGTTAAGTCGACTTAAATCCGACCTTATTAAGTTGACTTAACAAAGTGGACTAAGTCGACTTAATGTTAAGTCGACTTAGTCCACTTTGTTAAGTCAACCTATTGGCCCTTAAGTCAACTTAATAAAGTCAACTTAAGGGTTACTCCATGTCCACACCATCCTTAAATCGACTTAAGGAGTCGATTTAAGGCTTAAGTCGACTTACTGGATGGTTCTTATTAGGTTGACTTAAGTTTTCATTAAGTCGACTTAAGGAATTTCTTAAGTTGACTTAATGAAAGTCTGGGGTAGACAGGAAGTAATTTAGGTCGATTTAAGGGTCCTTAAGTCAACCTAAATTGCTAGTGTAGACATAGCCATGGTGTCCAGAAACTGTCCTGATAGAGATCCAGAGGATGAGTTCTAGCCCTGCCAAGTTACCACCCTGAATTCAAAACTGGCTGCAATTGTAGTTGTGTGATTAATTCCACCTGTCACATACTCTTTGTACAAGATAGGATGTAGGGTTGCTACCAGCAGATTAGGCTCCTGTGCCACATATGGACTGGCTACAGAACATCCATCAGTGGCGACAGATACTAGAGATGTGTTCTGTCTGAGGTACTGCTTGCTATAGCTGTACCAGCTAAGGTAAGTTATGCAGTGTTGTAGCTTTGTCCATCCTAGGATATTACAGAGACAAGCAGGTCCAGATTAATGCAGGGACTATAGGGTCTGAAGCCCCCGGCCCTGGACTGAAGGGGGGCACCAGGCTCCCGCCCCTATGGCTCCTGAAAATTCACCCCCCCCACCGCCCCACTCAGTCCCCCATTGCACTGGGGGGAGGCACTGGGAGCAGGAGGGCTGGCACTGGAGAGGACAGGGCCTTGGGCCAGAGGACGAACTCCAGGCTTCTGTCCCACCACTGGGCTGGCTGGGCTGCCCCTGGGGGTGGGGTGGACTGGCCTTGCTCGTTCTGCTCCAATCTGGGGGGGGGGGGGGGGGGGGGGGGGGCCTGTGCCGGGTTGGGTTCTGGGGCCGCGGGGGGGCCCGCGCCCCACGGTGCCCCCCCCCCCCCCCCCCCCAGAGCAGAGCGAATGGTATGTGTGTGTGTGGGGGGGGGAGCGATGGGGCAGCCCAGGGCTGCGAGACCCTTTAATCCAAGCCTGGAGACAAGATGGATCAGGTATCTTTTATTGCTGTGGTAGGGTTAATCCACATGGCACCATCTAGTGGCTGGTATTATTATTATTACTATTATTACTACAGTACCACTGGTGGAAGCAGTGGTGGCACTAGTGTGGAAAGGGCCCAACTTCGTATTCAAAAGAAATAAAACTCACACCATTTATAGCCGACCAGCAAGAAGTGTTCTGGTGACAAAAACATGGTAGCAATAGTACAGGTCCCAGTGGAACAAGGTACTTGAGCATAAACCTTACTTAACACACGTGAGAAGTTATACTGAAATAAATGGGACTATTCATGGGGTTTAAATTAGGCACATGCTTAAGAACATTGCTGAAATGGGGCCTAACTGAGAAATTTCAATCTTGGCTGTTTAGGCTTTGAACAAGAACTTTCTTTCCCAGATTTTTCTCTCTTAAGTAAAGTGGAAAAGCTACCTGAGCGTCTGGTTTGGGATATATATAGCAGGCATGGATAAGTCAGCATATTTTCTAGTCTTCCAAGTATTTGCTACAGTCCTGGTCACCTCATTCTTCATAAGTCTGCTTTGAGGTATTTCTATAGATTTTGCTCCTTTTATAGTTCACACATTGATCATATTTTTAAATAAAAAATTCTACTTGAGGCCAGTGTGTCCCCCATGGAGAAGGACTAGATAGCCCTATTTTAAAAAAAATATTAGTGGGCTGATATTTATTATAGCTAACCAGAAGTATCAGCAGAATTTTCTAACACCTTTCTCCATGGGAGGCTACAATTTACATACTTGCTGGTTTGTGCTATGATGTGCACATCTATATTGTCATTAGGTGGGTCCTTATTTGCATCTGTCATGTTGCTGCTTATACCCTTCTTTTAAGTCACTTCTTCTGACCTCAATCAGTCATGGGTTATTATTACAAGTTCCCATCACTTCAGATACTGTATTGCCAACCTTATCCTTGAAGAGTTGTTTATAAATTTAATTACAAAAGTAGAATGTCCCATATTGCTAAAGAATTGTAGTGCCTCACATCATCAAAAATAAAACAATAATTTACGATTTATAAGGAGCCGAGTTGCCTAACTGTTGTCAGATGTTATAGCATCAGAGCATAGAGGGGGTTTTAAGGAGAGATTTATAGGTAAATAATGTAGTGGCGTTTTGCAGATTTTTCAAGGGAGCTCTTTAAATGTATGAAGGGCATGAAGACGTGTTGGAAAATTTGATGACGGCAGTTAACGGTTGCATTGTTGACAGAGCTTAGGCAGAAGTCAAGAGCTCAGTCACATATATCTGATGAGAAGCAAGGCAGGGATAGGTCGTGAAAGGCTTTAGATATGAAGACAAGTAGCAGCTAAAATTTACTCAAGACTGCAGGAAACACAATATGACAACAGTCTGTCATCTGAAGATATCACAATCATCTGGGAAGCTTAGAATAAAGAGAAACTTGGAAGATTTTATTTTCTATCCCTTTTTTTCTTATTTATGTGTTTGTATAGGGTATGGTTAGAGGGCTAGGAGGATAAAAGGGAACAGAGACATAGAATCATGGAATATTAGGGTTGGAAGTGACCTCATGCTCAAAGGAGGACCAACCCTATCTAATTATCCTATACAGTGCTTTGTCAAGTGAGGCCTTAAAAACCTATAAGGATGGAGATTCCACCACCTCCCTAAATAATCCATTTCAGTGCTTCACCACACTCCTAATGAAAATGTTTTTCCTCATACCCAACCTAGACCTTCTCCACTGAAACTTGAGGCCATTGCTCTTAGGTCTGTCATCTGCCAGTACTGAGAACAGCTTAGCTCCATTCTCCATGGAACCCCCATTCAGGAAATTGAAGGCTGTTATCAAATCTGCCCTCACTCTCCTCTTCTACAGACTAAACAAGTCTAGTTCCCTCAGCCTCACCTCATAAGTCATGTGCTCCAACTCCCTGATAATTTTTGTTGCCCTCTGCTGGACTCTCTCCAGTTTATCCACATCCTTTCTGTAGTGGGAGGGCCCAAAACTGGACACAGTACCCCAAATGTGGCCTCACTAATGCTGACTAGAAGGGAATAATCACTTTCCTTGATCTGCTGGCAATGCTCTTACTAAGGCAGTCCAATATGCCATTAGCCTTCTTGGCAATAAGGGCACACTGTTGACTGCTATCCAGTTTCTTGTCTACTGTAAACCCTGGGTCCTTTTCTGCATGCTTCCATAAGGACCAACCCTGCACGTACAAACTTCAAGAGTTCCTTTTATTAATATGAACACAGTAACTGTTAATACCAAACTTTTTTCGCAATTTTCCTTCTCTCTTTACTTTGGCAACATATATATTGATGCCAATAGAAGTTTTGTCACAGGAAGGTCTGAGTAGAAGCAAATTAAATACATCCTGACCTGGTCTGATACTATAACACAGAATTGCTAAATAGAATACTAAAAAAAACCCCATTTGCATTAACCTAATAATTCTAATACTGCCAGTTTTTATTCTGTCCTACTTTTCTTCCTTAGTGAAGTAGAAAGAAAGTTTTTTGTGGTGTGACTCAGGAGAAGTGCTGATATTCAACTCAGACAGAAGAAAAAGAGCTAAAGGCTTAATCACTTTGACTACAGATTAATCCTGATTTATTTCCTACCCTCAGTACTATTCAGATCTTCTAATTTCACATGACTGGACTGAAATATAATTGGAAAGCCCAAATTCTATTCAGGTTTTTGTACCAACCCTGTCACTATAGAAGCTGAGTGCGTTCTAATAGTGTATTAATTGATGTGACTAATGTCTGTACATCACTTTATTGGACCAGCCAGGGACAACAAAAATGGGTTACGTATATAAAATTTACACAAAGCCAAACTGATGTCCATAACAGTATAGTAAAGTACTATGTTGTCGGTGTTCACATGCCATCAAAAATGCAGCTTCTGCTGAAGATGATAGCTGATTTTCTCTTAGTTGATAAGACCGGGATTTAATTACTAACCTCAAAAGGTAATTTGGGGGGCCAGTCAATACATCTTTCCCTTTTTGCAGTAATCATCATATTCTCCACAGCTGTTGGGTGGAATCAGAAGGAACATTCAGTTTGCTGGTAGACGTGGAGTATTTTTCTATCTCCTTCCCAATATAGTATAGTGAACCTACAGTAGGATTGTGACTTTGAACCCTGAGGTGCATGGAGGAGGCTTACGTCAAAGCTGGAGAGCTGGCGCTCATTTAATGATGTAGAACTAGCTGAAGAACCCGTCGTTTTAAAATTTGAGCTATAGTGCTGATTTTCACCACAGATTATGTACCTGCCTCCTTCTGAAGGACTGCTAGACCCATTTCCTGAGTGAACTCACAGGAATAGTAGAGGGAATGAGAAATTTTATATCAGGCTGAACATTTGTTTGTTACCACTCTGGTTGTCAATAATAACAATGGAACATATTATGAATGCAATGGATGTGTCTAAGCTCTTGTAGAAGGAATATGATCAAAAACACAAGAAAATCTACTTCCAATGGCTCATCTCAGTTAATTAATTAATCCTTTAACCTGAGGAGCAGCCAAATTAAAACTGAATAGATGGAGTTTCTAAAGATTTCTGCAGCATTAACAATGAGAGTCCTGTGGCACCTTATAGACTAACAAATTTCTTCGGGCATAAGCTTTCGTGGGCTCCAACCCACTTCATCAGATGCATGGTGAAGTGGGTTATAGCCCACGAAAGCTTATGCCCAAAGAAATCTGTTAGTCTATAAGGCTATGTCTACACTTGGCCAAATAAGTTGACTTATAGAATCATAGAATCATAGAATAATAGGGTTGGAAGGGACCTCACGAGGTCATCTAGTCCAACCCCCTGCTAAAAAGCAGGACCACTCCCCCTAAATTATCCCAACTTTAATCGACTTTGTTAAGTTAACTTAGCTTGTCCACACTATAAAATTAGGTCGACTTAAAGTCAACCTTGCCAAATCGACTTAGAGCGTCCACACTGGACGCCTAAGTCGACTTCTAGGGGCTAGGTGGACCTGGGAGTGGTCCATGGTGGGAGAGGGGCACCCCTTTAAAAGTGCCAGGGGGCTCAGCATTTTCCCCATTGTACCAGGGTACATGGGGGCTGAGCAGGACAGGGAGAGTGGCAGGGTATAGGAGCGGGGTGGGCAGGGCTGTGTCCTGCCCTGTGGGTGAGCACACCAGGTTCTGGCTGTGACAGGCACCCTGGCAGGGAGGTCAGTGGGGGAGCCCTGGGGCCCTTTAAGTTGACTTAAAGCCGACTTAGGGCTACTCTGCATCTACACTGGCTTAAGTCAATTTAATAAAGTCGACTTAGCCAGTAAGTTGACTTGAAACTTGGTTTTAAAAAGTCGACTTCAAAATTCCTTATGTCGACTTAAGCAACAGCTTAAATCAACTTAAGGAAATTGTAGGGTAGATGCAGAGTAAATTAAGTTGACTTAAGCAGGCTTAAGTTGACTTAATTTACAAATGTAGACGCACCCTAAGGTGCCACAGGACTCTCGTTGTTTTTGCTGTACACAGACTAACATGGCTACCCCTTTGGACATTTCTGCAGCATTGGTTTCCTCAGTGCTGAATCTTTACTGGAGACACCACGTTGAAGCTTACTGGAACTCCCTGCTCCCCACACCACCTGAACCTCCCCATGGTCTCTCAGAGACTCTCAGTTCTGTACATGCAAACAGGTAAATTCCACTTCATTCTCCTGCTTCTTGAATGAAAAATGTTACAACTTGTCATCAAATCTTGGGAAATCTGGATCATTTTTCTCCATTAGTGAGCAGCAGCTGGAGCAGAAGGAAATGCACCTGCCTACTGCAGAGGCTAATGCCAGTTTGTTTAATGAAATGATGCCCAGTTTAGGCAACTCTTCACAAGACAGTATAATCTGTTAACTCAATAACGAAATGTAATTCACTATGAAGCATAAATTATAGGGCCAGAATCTGGGTAGCCCTTGTACAAAGATGGGAGAAAGCATGGAGCCTCTTTAGCCATCGTGCTCTTACATTCAGGTTAGCCAGAAGCTTGTGGGGGAAGTAAGGTAACTGCTCCTGGCTTGTGGACGTTGGCTACCCAACGGGTGGCAGGGTGGAATGGGTAGGAGGTAGGGCCAGGTTGCTCCTGACTCCACTTCCACATCGGCTAGCAGAGCTAATCAGGTGTGCGTGCTTTCTGGAAGCCCCCAGAAGGAATTCTGGGTGACTGGCTACAACTGACTCCCTCCCATGCTTCCTAATCTGCCCTTGTTTGTTTGAACAAAAAATGTCAACCAACTCTTCTCAGCCCTTTAACTTCTTGAGAGCACATGTCACTGGGAAACCATATTCATTACAGAACTGATGGTAAGTGGCCCTGAGCAATAGACCTTTAACTCTGAAGGCAAATCCATGGAAAACAAAACAAAACAGGATCTTGGGGCACGATTCTATATTCTGACCTCTGTGGGACTTAAACAGAAATGGAAAGTGAGATATTTCCTTGACTTCTCTGAGAAACATGGTATGTCTGTATGATGGCAGAGAGGCTTCTGGGCTTCCGGTGGTGCTTATTAGCGGTTAGACCACTGGTTCCCAGCTCTCCCCTGTCTCTGATATCCCTCACTACCAATCACTCCATCACCTTCCCTTTCAGTAGGTAGTGACTTGGCCCTCTGTGTGCATCACCAGTTGAGATTGTCCACTTTCAGAGTAACAGTTCAACAAAATATGTACAGTTCAATGTCCCCACAAACGTCAGCCCACCTTCAGGCCCTTGTGGGAGGTATGTCCATGACTTGGGCTTACAATGCCTCTACTGTCTCTTCTCCAAGGAGGAAAAAGAGGTTTATGCCCCTTCCATAAAAAGTGAGGTTTGTAGGGTCCAAAGCCATAGGAGAGGCAGCAGTAGCAAACACACTCTGATATGTTTTGGGATTGCCTTCCTGGGACACTTCCTACCATTTGCTTGCCTACAAGCTGGGCCAGATTTACTCCTTACATGTCCCTAGGCACAGCATCTTCAGCATCCCCCTCTCCCAGCCTGCAGCTGACCGTCATGTTTTCTGCATTGGAGAGGAGTTGGCTGAGCCAGTTCCATGAAGGGTGGGGCAGTAGAGGGATTAAGAGGTGAGCAACTGGCTTGATCAGTTCTGGTAGGGGGGAATATGCTCATCCCTGGGCTCCAGTTTCTGGCCTGCCTAGGGTTCAGGGCCTCAGGGGGAAGAAAAGGAGCAGGGTGTCAAGCCTCAGGAGAGAGGTGGAGCCGGCGGGGGGGGCAGAGTTTTGGTGCTCATGTGAAGCCCCCAAATGGGCCAGGGCCCCTGGGAATGGGTTCCATTGGCTCATGTGGTAATCAATTGCTTTTTAAGTTCCAGCACCCCTAGGCATGTGCCTAATTGAGAATCCAGCCCTGCCCACAAGGCCTCGAAATCTTTCACTTAAAGTCCAACGGAAAATAGCAAAAATAAAAATTGTCAGCACAGCGGGGCTCAGCTGGTAACTTTCTTCTTTTCAGGCTAGCTACAGCTTCAGACTGGTCCAAGGTCTTGCGTTTCACTCCCACCACCTGAGTCTGTCAGGTCCACTCTCTCTCTACCGAGGGTTTCAGCCAGGCTGCATTCTCTGGTCAGCCCATCTTCAGTGGGGCTTCAGGATTCCTCCAGTCCTCGGCTCAAGGAGCAAAGCTCCCACCTACCTCTCACCTGGGTCTCTTCCCTGGGTCCTTCTTTGTGGCATGGGGTAGCAGCTGCTTGCAGGCTCTTTTCTTGAAGTAAATTCTGCTGCTGTGCCCTTACTCAAGAGCTCTCAAGATAGGGCTCTCCTCCTCTCCTGTCTCTCTTCTTCTTTGGTTTTGTGGTGTAGCAGATTCGCTTCCTGAGTCTATAACCACCATGCACTGTACTTTGTATCTTTTTTATGGCTCAGAGTCTTGAACCTTTCTTGGTATTCTTAAAGAACTGCAGAAAAACTTTTTTTTTTTTAAATTGGGTTCCATTTTCCTTGGATTCTTGTTAGATTTTGCAAGGAACATTTTGTTACTTTAAAGGCTTTGAGTTTTCTATATAAACCCTTCCTTTCACAGTTATAGTCTTTACAATCCCAAAGGATTTGATCTGCTATTTTTCTGGATCTTACATACTATGAATAATCCAT
Source organism: Pelusios castaneus (assembly GCA_007922175.1). Lineage (NCBI taxonomy): Eukaryota > Metazoa > Chordata > Testudines > Pelomedusidae > Pelusios > Pelusios castaneus. Next base: position 4,592,219 of record ML685862.1, read on the forward strand.
TTTTGTGACTGTTAATTAGAAATAAAATACTATTTAATCCACAATGCCTTGTTAGAATTCTAAATAAAGCCACTTCACTCTTCCCCCGAGGACTTTGGGTTATATAAACATTGTCAACCATTGGACATATTCAGAATTTTTTCTCCTTTGTTTTATTTGCCCACAGTTCTTGCTATTCCTTCTTTAGCTCATTTTTTATTAGGTGTTTAAATTCCAATTTGCTTAAGGGGATTCCTAGGTCATCTTGTTCATGATTAAAAGCACTTTCTGCTTGCTTGTCTGCCGATTCATTGTCCGCTATCCCTACATGCACTGGGATTCGTGCTATTACTGTGACTATATACAATTGTACCAGTTTGGTTATTAGCAGTAATATTTCATTATGGATATATTTTGTGCCATCAGACTTACCACTGTAAATTGCAAGTAGTCCTGATAAAGAGTCATAAAGGATGGCCGTGGCAGGTGGCTGCACATCTAAAACCCACTTTAGTGCCAGCATAAATGTGTTATGGAGATGAGTGTAAACTCAAACAAAGATGCCTACAAAGTTAATATGGATTTTGTGAGTCCAAGTGAGGGCATGCAGAAAGCTGTTCTCACTTCTCCTGTTCTTTCCTCTTTTGATTTGTCTTTATATATCTGCCCATTATCCCCACTTACCACAAATATATTGATTTGCTCCATCTTGTATATTTATCAGTCCTCTTTTATTTATATCATTACATAATTCCATGTCTATCTAAGGGGAATGATTTTCAACTGACAAAGAGTCTTTCCCCATAGATTTTGGTCTCTCTCAATACTTTTTTTCCCAATAGGATTCTTTATTTGCTTCTGTACCCTATAGACATGGGGAATCCTGTTCTGCATTACCCATGCCCACCCACTTCAGCATTGTTTGATGAATTTTTATCCCCCTTGGCTACTATGGAGAGTGGCAACTACTGACTGGATGCCCCGCTCTGAAGGCAGGGCCGACAGCAGCAGTAGCTCAGAAGTAAGGGTGGTGCAAGGTTCTCCCCTATCATTTTTTTCCATAATTTTTCTGCCCTCCGTCCCTTCCGATTTTTCACCCTGGGGAAACTGCACTGATTGCCCCACCCTGCCAGCGGCTATCTGTAGTTGACGCAGAGGCATACAAAAGATAGTCCATATGTGATACACAGTACCGGTGCTTGGCTACAGTCTAATTTTCTCAGATTTATGTGTGCTGCTGAACTAAAGGCCTCCATACTAATAGTTGATAATTAATTGGGTTTCCGTATAGCATTGCCACCATTTTTGTACCCAGTCCCCTGGAGGTTCAAGATACTTTCAAGTAAGTTAATTCTACCTTTGCACATATCTTTAATATATTTAATACGATCCCTCGAAGTGACCTTGTTATCAAGTATCACACATAAGAATTTATAGTTTTCCCACTGTATTTATCTTTTGGTCATATAGCTATGACATCTTTTTTGGATTTTCCTTGCTGTGAACGTAATGCCTTCGGTTTTGTCTATAGAGAGTCTGATGTCCCACCTATTTCCTTCCCCAGCCTGCATTTCTCTTAAGTGATTCACTGAGTCTTCTAGCAGCACTACTAAGGTTTCAGCTTTTGGTCCGTATGGCACAGATGTCAGCAAATAATGTGACCCCCCACCCCCTAGTGTACTCATTTCTACAGGGAGATAATTTATCATGATGTTAACAAGGTTGGGCTAATTACACTCCCTGTGGCATTCCATTTGCAATTGAATATACACTGGAAAAAGCTTTCCCAATTTAGACTTGTACAGTTCTTTTGATTAAGAACTTTCTTATGCATCTGTACAGTTTTCCTGGAGTACCCATAGAGGCCACTTTATGAAGTAGTCCCTCTCTTCATAACACATTGCCAGCTTTCATGAATTCTTTAGTTCTCATGCTTTTTTGGGCTTCTGTCTCTATCATTACTACAGGTACATCTACATAGCAACTATATGTCTGTGGCTGGTCCATACCAGCTGACTTGTGCTCGCAGGGCTCAGATTGCAGGATTGTTTCATTGCTGTGTAGACATCTAGGCTTGGACTGGAGTTTGGGGTCTAGGACCCTATATAGTGGGAGGATACCACTAATTGGGCTCCAGCGTGAGCCCAGAAGTCAACACAGCAATGAAATAGCCACACAGCCTGAATCCTATGAACCCAAGTCAACCAGCACAGGCCAGCTGTGGTTGTCTGGTTTCTGTGTAGACATAATGGCTATGTCTACACTAGAAAAAGTTAGGTCGACTTTGTTAAGTCGACTTAACGAAGTGGTTACCCTGAACGTGGACTTAGTAAGTCGACATAACTGTCCTTAAATTGCCTGAATAAAGTTGACTTAAGGGTTAATCCATGTCCACACAGTGCTTAAGTCGACCTAAGAAGTCGACTTAAGGGTTAGGTTGACCTAACCAGCGGTTCTTACCAAGTCGACTTAAGCTTTCATTAAGTCAACTTAAGGAATTTCTTAAATTGACTTAATGAAAGTCCAGTGTGGACAGGGAGTAATTTAGGTCGACTTAAGGCTACTTAAGTTGACCTAAATTGCCAGCGTAGACATACCCATTGAGCGTGGTCAACCCCATTCTTACTTCTCCGGAACCCACTTTGCATTCCATCTACAAACCTATTTCTTTCTTGGTACACTACAAATCTGTCTGTTGCCATTCTTCCCATGGTTTTTCTTTACTACTCAAAGAGGACGATTGGTCTGTACGCCTCGGATCCTGAGCGCAACACACCAGGTTTCATCAGGCCTCAGGTAGTTGACTTTTCTCCCAGGTATTATTATATAATTTTCGTATCACCCTCATGCTGCCTGAATGTAGGTGTCTAAGCATTCCAAAGCCTTTTTTTTTTTTTTTTTACCTTTGCCTGTCTGCTAATGTGCTTTTGCTACTTACTTTTGCTTTTTAGAGTTCTTGCATCCTAAAGCTTTCATTTAAAATAATATCTACATCTTCTTCCCACATATTCATCATCTCATAATTATCCTTAATGACTGTTCTTTTCCTTTCCCTAATTTCTCCTTTCTGATCCCTGATGTGACTGATTTTTTGAAGCCTGGTGGCCAGGATGTCTGCTTTTCCTTTGCTGGAACTTATTACTCCATGTCCTCCAACTGTGCGGCTTGGTATTATGTAGCTCTTCCTGTTGATTCCATTCATTTTCCTATTTGGTTATATAACCTCTGCAATATTGGTATCTTTGTTTACTTTCTTGTAGCATGTTCTCCCACTTTCACTTTTTGCCCTTTTAATAACCTTTCGTGCAACTGCCTAATTTTTTTTTCTATTTCATTAAATCCTTGCTATTTAAGGATTTTTTTTTCTGCCTTTTACGCCTTATTCCTTTCTCTAATTGCCATTTTACATTCCTTGTTCCACCATAGAACACTTTTCCTATCTTTAAGTAGTGTGGGTATCCTAGTAATAACTAGGCTGGCTGCCTTTATGATTCCTTTCGTAACATTACTACAGAATTCTTCAATATCTTCATTTATACATTGTTCTTTCGTATAACCCTCTCTTTAGTTTTTAAAGAGATTCCAATTAGCTCTTTTTAGTTAGCAAGTGGGGATATTATCCTTTTGTCTTCTGTATTTCCTTTTGGCTTGATATGTAATTAATGTCAGGAAGTGGTCGATACTCTTTCCCTCCTCTCTGTAAATTTCCCAGCTGCATTTAATTGCAATGGCGTTAGAAGCTGCTCCCCAGATTTACGCATGAGACACTTCAGTCAGCTATATTGAACCTAGCAGGTGTTCCATCATTTAATATTACTAAATTAATCTATTCTCTTCCAAGGATTGCTTTAAACATTTCCCCTTTTTATCATTCTTCTTACTTCTCCATAATTTGTTGAGACTGTTCAGATTACCACAGATAATTAATAGGCATATGACATCTGAAATTAATTCTTTCAGATTTATAGCCTCTAGTTTCCTGCATGGGTTATAGACAATATCAAATCTTAGAGATGCAGAATTATTTTATATTAGTATCTCAGTAACATTGTATGCAATATTGAGCTTTTTTAACCTCTTCTTCAAGGTAGGTCAGGTTTTATTTAATGATGGTGCAGACAACCATGGCACTTTCCTATTCCTCTATCATGTCCATGTACTCCGCATCCCAGGATTTTATAGGCTAGTTTTCAGATTATCCAAGTCTCTTGTATGCGTATTATATCAGTTTTTGTTTTCATATCAATAATATTTTTCTTTAATTCCTGCCCATATACGGTTATGCTATGGGGATTCCAGCTGAAAATAGTCACCACCATTCTTTTAACATTCAATATTTCCTTCATTTAGGAAGGTACTGAGTCATTCCACTGATAGGTTGCTAGTCTGTAGGTACTTTTCAGCATCTTTAATTATAATTCTCATTTTCTCTGTTTTCTTTCTTGTTTGAGACATAGAATTAATTACTCCAGCCATAAATGCAATGAATCTCTCTGTTTCTTATAAGTAAAATTTCATCTCCTTTTACCCTGATGTTATTTGTTTCTTCCTCCTTATTACTTCATTGCTGGCTATTCCGTTTCCTCATTTCAAATTTTCTTTTTTTGTCAGATCTTTCCTAACAGCTTCTGCATACGAGTTGATATTAGTACGATTGGGGTTTTTTGTATTTGTTTAGCTTGTTTTGCCCCGGTACTTCCTCGATATGTATGTTCCTCCACAGTTGCAATGATTTGATTCTGTCTTTTCCTCACAATAGTTGTAGAAATGTTCACCTCCATGCTTACAGCACTGTATTTTCCATTTGCAACTCTTTGCTATTTGACCAAATCATTGGCATTGGTAGCATCTCACAGAAGGAAAAATGTAGGGATTAGGGTATGTTTGTTACAGTATGCTACAGTAGGATAGCTGCACTTGTAGCTAGCTTGATGGAAGAATTTTTCCATTGAGCTAGCACTGACTACACCTTGTCTTAGGTTGGTATAGCTGTGTATTTCAGAGGGATGGATTTTTCACATCCCCGAGAGACAACTATACCAATGCAAGTTGCTAGTGTAGACCAGCCTTAGTCCAGAATATTTGATAAGATAAAGTTTTTCTTTCTGATAGCATTCTTCCTTTAATATGACCAAGCACACTATGAAGGGCTCGCTGTCACCTCTTCTTCTGCTAATTAGCCACTTAGCAGTTATCACCTTATCTGCACCTATTTCTTGCTTTATTTCATCTTCTGACATTTCAGATGGCACACTATATACCACCACTCTTATTTCTGCGAGGAACTTGGGCAGTTGACAACTTATTTTTATTTTACCTACCACCTTTGTCTGAAGGACCTTCCCTACTGGTTCTCTGTTTTTACTTTCCAATAACACAAAACACTTCCATGCCAGGAAATTTCTTAGCTCCTTTTATATCTCCAGTACATCTTAGATAGCAATCCCCTGAGGACTGCAGAGTGTACTACTATCATTATGCTCTTACCTAGGGATTTTAATTTTATGTAACTTTCCCTATTTCTCTTTTACTGCCCTCCTTTCTGTTGGTCCTTCTTCTGGTTCCACAGAATTTTGTGTTCCCTTGTTTGCATCCAGTCTTCCTCAGTGTTTTTCCTATCCTCACGGTTGAACCTGGCTTCCGTTTCATTTGTTGTTTCTTCCATCTCACTCTGCCTGTCAGCCAAGGCATCACCCACCCACAGCTAAGTAGCTCTAGTCAGCCCAGCCTCCATACAGCAGCCTAGCTAGCCAGCCCATCCCCCCTTCTCAGCTCTCTTTGAAACAACTCCTCCTCCAATTGGAGCCAGCGCTATAGGTGTGGCAGAGTGGAGTCCCATGGGCTCCTTAACCCCTTCTGTCCCCACCTGGGGTTTATTCACCACATCACAATTTGTTTTTACATTCAAGAGCAAGGGATAAAGTGCAGTAAATAGAGTAGCTGTGAAGAATACATTGGATCTTGTTTAGTTTAAATGAGGAGGATAGGGAAACTACAGCAGTGATCCGGAATGTATTCAGAAAAACCCTGAAATGTATTCTATGGCTGCAACATAGCAATCTTTGCTGTATTTCAGAGGAAAGAAATTAAAATAATTACAGAATGCTGCTCAGTCCTCATAAAACTGTCCGCCTCTTATTGCTTTCTCTGTGGAATACCCAGGACAATGGTAATTAATATGCTCTTTCTTTAAATGGCAACAAAGAGCTAATGATTATCTAACTAATTATTTTCTAAACAGTCCTATTTTTAAACTTATTCTAATTCCTCCACAACTTCACTGCACACAGGAGCCTGCAATATGTGGAATACACTGCCATATAAATGTGAGTAGAAGGTATTTAAGCAATGAGAAAAGTAACATGCTATCATTTGTGCCCTTTTTGCTTTTCTGCTTCTGAAAGCCTGGATTTTAAAAAATCAAAAGGATAACAAGCTCAGGGCAAATATTGTGGTGCAGCAATATACCATGATTTATCCTTTTATTTTCATTTCATCTCAAGTGGCTGCCGAATCGTATTATAGCTAAGATGCATGACAAAACTCCTCACGGATGTGTATATATTAGGCCCTGTAAATGTAATAGGTAAAAATGAGGACTGTATAATGATCATTTCTGAACATAAAGTCTGGTCCTATTTTTGGTGTGGTAGCTAATAATTCAGCCTGGCAACATTAGTGTGACAGTCTTTGTCTAATGCAGTATGACATTTATTGCTACTCTAAAATGCACCAAGAAATAGGACAAATTAAGAAAATATAAAAAGAATGAAAAGTAAGACTACAATTTTGCAAAACACATCTTCATGATTTTAGACCTTTTGAAGTTTGAAGAGGGATTCTATGAAGATAAGTGAAGGCTACTCACCTGAATAGAGTCTGCAATCTTGGGCTGTGTTGTGTTCTGATTTTATTGAAGAAACCAAGTAATTCAGAAAATGTGTTACAGGATGTGTATTTACACCCATAATGGAAAATATTAATAAAATTAAATTAGGGGGGACATTTTCAAATCTTAAATTAGGCACCTCTTTCTTCTGGGATTGCATTTACAGATTAACTTTCACATTGGTGAGATTTTGCTACCTTAATTTAAAAGCACAAATAATTCAACAAACACAAACCTTATTAAGATTTCTAGTCATTCTGAAGCAAATCCTGGGCTTTCCTCAATGGGTATAGGGGGCCCTGAGGATGGGAATAAACGGTATGGTTCCATATTTCACCTGGGGGGAGGAGGAACGGGGGTTTCACTTGGTTCAGTCCCCAGCATATGTACAATATAATTTAGTGTAAGGTAAGTAAATGGCTGATATGTTGTTAGTTTATTTTTCCCTCAGTATATTTAATGATTTTCTGCTCTTCTTCACTTGTAATTGTGCTCTTATTTAAAGGAATCTTATTGGATCAACATTATTTTTGTAGCTGGAAGAGTGATGTTCCCCACTAGGGCCTTGATTCTGCATCAGAATCTGGCAGCTCAGATAATCATTCCTGTGCAGTGTCCCAAAGCCAGATGGGTTGATAAGTGGTTTGATTTTCAGAAGGACTGAGCACCCACCGCATCCACAGGAAGAGGCAGCCTACACCTCCTAATGATTAAAAGCTGTGATAATGTTTGCATTTACCAGATTTCTCGTATCACAAGGATTTGTGCAGTTTCAGAGAAAGCTGTAAAAAAGTAGTAATTTGACAAGGTGATCTACATATAGGCAGCTTCAGCAAGCCAGAAATGGATAATTATTGTTTCAAATGAGGGCATAGAAGGGTGGCTGGAGGGGAAGACATGTCTGCGTGCAGTGATTCCTGCTGTAGCACTATCGACTTATTATAGACCCACTCATTCAAAATGGCAATTTAACAGAGCTGCCCTGTTACTTATCTGTTCTACAAAGAAATCTTTGCTTGATTGCTCTGTCCAGCGGCCAGTGTCTTGTCCTTTCGCATCCTTCAATTCTATGGCACCATCCCTTGCCCTATGTTTTCATCTATATAATCAAACAAACGATAAAGCCAAGAACAAAAGGTCCCTTTATCCAATACAGTCAGTAATTTTTTGTGCTAATTTTAAAGTTTTACATATTGTATAAACAATAGCCAGATTTATTGCCTGCCACTTAATGCTGTTCTTTCAGGAATGTAATACTCTGAAGTGTTTTCCCATAGACAACTGCAAGAGACATGCATGATCCATTGTAAACGTTGATGCTGCTCCAGCTTGTACACTTGATAAAAAACCATTATCAGTCTTCTTTTCCCAACTGCATTGTTTACACTAGTCTCTCAAATTTGTTAATCTGTAAATAGCTCTTTGAACATTGTTTGCATGCACTAGGGAGTAGCGTACAGGCCCAGTATCTCTGAACCCTTCATGTACCTGGGAGTATTAAATCCAATGTCATTTTAAAGGAAGAGAATGGGCATTCATTTTGATCATTCTATCCAACTTCTTATTTTTGCTTGGTTTCATAAAAACACACACACACAACACCTCCCCCCCTCCCCACAATGGAATTGCAGAAGGGAAAACTAGCCCAAGTGTGCTGACACATGTTGATTGGTACCTATTGCAGCAGCTTGTGAGGAAAAAGAAATGGAGGTTGGACAAGATAAAAGAAAAAGAATAGCATCATGGTAATCAGTTCCAATGGAAACCAAATGCTTCCTCGTTCCTCTTCCATACCTATACAAGACATGGCTCCTAAAACACGGGTAAGTGAATTGTTTGGCGAGGGACGAAAGAGCGTTATGTTGCAATAGCTGTGTTGGATGAGACCAGTAGCCCATCAGTGCATTAATCTGCACATATTGCTTCAGAAAACAGCACCAGATAACAGATCCCATTCCAATATCCCCAAATGGGATAACCTACTCTCACAGGTTTGGTTGAGCTACCCCTGCTGAATACTTGCCAGACTGCACTGGGGGGATTCAGACACTGAACCCTCGATGCCCTTATGCTTGCTCAGGTGGGGTAGAGTTTAGGCTTTGGATTTCCTGGCTTTGGATTTCTAAGGACTGGCCTCTAGGTGCAGACTTTGTATCTGACACCCCTCGTGGTAGAGGGGACCCTTCTGGTTCTGGTGTGGAACCAATGCTATTTCCCCCAGGTCTCCCTTGCGGGTCTTGCACGTTTCCCATAAGCCCACGGAAGGTGTGAGCCTTTGCCTTAACAGTTTAGCTCTTTAGAAGTATGTGACAGGTAAAGCCACCACACACGGAGACTATGCACAGGATTCTAAAACACGTAGCACAAGAGACACAGATCAATAAAAAATAATAAACACCTGTACACATTTCCCTGCCATATTTTCAACACTACCCTGGAGAGTGCTTTGGAGTGCATGATCTTTTCTCTTCTTCTGCCCTACTGAACATGGCTTCAGAGCACAGAATCTCTAGTCTCTTCTCCCTTTCTCTCTTTTTTCATCAGTGCTGAGAGAGCCTCTTTTTTATAATCTCCAGTTCCCTTTGTCAAGTGACTCACTGGTCAGCCTCAACAGGAGACAGATGCCTACCAAGGAACTTTGTTGTTAGGCAGCCTCTCCCCTAATAAACCAGTTTTCTTGGGGAGGAAGCAGTCTTTTGTCTACAGAGCTTCTATCTGAATAGAGGACTAGTCAGATTTAATGATCCTCTGTCCTTAGCCCTGTATTATTAGCCCTTGGAATGCCAGCAGGACGGGAAGGTAAAAGTTCAACAGAGAAGGCAAAAAGAAATGGAATTATGAGATCACAGGGAAAAAGAGAAGAGCTAAACAGCTACCTAGAAATGAGTCAAAGAATAGAATTGGCAAGATATTAAGGGTTAGGAAAGAAAACTATAAAGGAAAATAGCTGAATATTTTTAAATGGCTTGTGCTACATTAATATTTACTTCCTTCCCACTTCTTCATACTTCTTTAGGTCATGCTGTCTTTTTAGATTGTTAGCTCTTGTTGAAACAGAGCCAAAAATACTTTTGCATACTCTATAATTAATAATAATTGCACCAGAGAGTGATTGGCCTATTTATTGGGTTAGATTCTTTACTGTCAATATCGAATAGGTTTTGTCCGACCCTTTAGCAGTGCTGGGAGGGAGTTGATCTTTCCAATGTGTGGCTGCTATCATGACTCTTGTCCCAGGCAAGAGGAAGTCCTACCATTTTGATGGTGATGACATTGCAGTAGGGTTGTTCAAACCTACAGTCTGTTTCTGAGGACTCCACTCAAAAATATAGAGGTGATTAACTATATACTTTCTAACCCTTTCATTATTCATCTGGGAAGAAAATGAAATCCCAAGAGTAGCAAGCACAGCCTGTGAATTTATTTATTTCTCTCTAAAGCTTATGTTTCTTACAAAATTATAAACAAATCTCAGCACTTCTATACAAATCAGTGTGAGTGATGACAGTTTTATTAGCAAACGAGTGACAATGAGTCTCCCGTATGTGCCTCTTATGTCATCAAAAGACGAATAATATTGCCATAAGGGGGAAAAGCAGCAGTTCACTTTACATGAGATATAAAAGCCTGGATCCTCAGTGAGTGTAAACTTGCAGAACTCCACTGACTTCTATAGAACATGCATATTTTCTCCAGACGACAAAATGCCATATTTTTTCTGAAATGATACATAGTCTAATAGAAGTGCTTAATTATACAACATTGACCTATCCCTGAATTTGTTCTTGGCCATACAAGCTGACATTGGAATGCTTCACTGTCTTTGCTAAAGGCCTATCCTGTTCAGGGAGCTCTCATTGACTTCAGTTGAAGTCTGGCACATTGAGGATCAAGCACTTTCAACTCCCATTGACTTCAGCAGGAGTTCTGTGTGTTCAGCATCTCTGAAAAGCAGAACAAGTTTAATTAGATGTCTAATTTTAGGCATGTATATATGAAAATTCTGGCCTGTAGTAGCCACAGTGAAAGGAGCAGGAGAACTGTGATGCACCTGACAGCCAGACCTGTACTGAGTATACTAGCGCATGTCCTTCTCCAAATAAAAATGTAAAGCAAGGTTCTGCTCTAAAAAGTGGCTCTAAAACTGGTAGTGTGGAGATACACATTTATTATCTCTCAGTGATCCATCTTGATTCTGCTCACTGTACAAGAAGAGATGTTTTCCCCCTATTGCCAGCTCTTACTATTATTAGTAACTTCAGCAGCACATTGAAACCCAAATGGGCTCAGGTCCCATTGTGCTCAGTGCTGTACAGACAGAATAAAAGATGGTCCTACCCAAAAGACCTTAGCTTTATGCAAGATGCAATGGGTGAGAGAAATAAATAGGGTGAGGAAGGAGGGGTGCCAGAGGTACCTGCATATTTCTGTAATATACTAGGTGTGCAATCCTGCCACTCTGAAATCAACTGCAGTTGTGCAATTTGTTGGTATAGAGGCTCCTTAGGCCTCCGTTTTATTTTCAGAGCTTGTTCTTTCCCTCTTGTTCATTTTCAAAAGTAGTAAATGTTCACCTGAATCTCACTGACTTGCACAACTTAACTGCTTTCCTTGGGCTTTGCCTGGCTGTAACGTACTGGCATTAGCGGCTCCATTAATGATGCACAACTCAGCTCACTCTCTTTCAGCTGTGCTGGCTCTGCAGTGCTACCAGGAATGAAACAGGCTAATGTTTCCCAAAAGAACAAGCACTGTGGGACAGTGGTGTGGGTTCTTTCTCCAGAGAAGACTACTGTGAAGTCCAAATGAATAAACTAAAAAGTCTTGTCTAAGTTAGTTAAAAATAAGCCAGAAGAGCCCCCCACTTCAGGTAGAAGGTGGTCCGACTACTTCCTATCACTTGATCCTCTTCAGTATAAGGCAAAAGTAGTTGGCAGAGATCTCCCTCTCTCTGAAGGACCTTCAGGTCTCCCCTTTCCCAATCTTCTCTATGCTGAAAGAACGTTGTGCTTCATATTCTGGCCCCATCATCAGGCTTTGCTTTGGCTGTCAGAGAATAATGGGAGCCTTGTCCCATCTACATACGCTTCAGAGATCCCAAACCTAAATAGAACCAGTAGCCCAGTTTCCTCCTTCAGATCCCAAGGGTGTGTCTACACTTACAAGTTAGGTCGACTTAAGTCAACCTAAATTACTCTGTGTCTACACTGGGCTTTCCTCAAGTCAATTTAAGCATTTCCTTAAGTCGACTTAAGGAAAAGTTAAGTCGACTTAGTAACATCTAGTTTTAGGTCGACAACACTTATTAGGTCAACTTAAGCCAGTGTGGACGGGGATTAGCACCTAAATTGACCTTATTAAGTCAACTTAAAGTGTTAAGTCGACTCAATAAGGTCAAAAAGGGGTTATGTCTACACTAGAAAAGTTAAGTCGACTTTTGTTAAGTCGACTTAACAAAGTCGGCTTAACTTTTCTAGTGTAGACATAGCTCAAGTGTTATCTTGGGGTCACTCCTACAGCCCCTCGGTGGTTGTTTTCTTTTTGTATTTTTTGTGCTCTCAGAGTGCCTTTATGGAAATAATCCTGAAACAGGGCAGCATGGGCTGGCCTTATAAGCCACTGCACTGTTACATTGAAAGAAATAGGAAGGAACAAGAAAAGGCTTACTTTGGACATTCAGATAAGTTGTTTTGGGTCTGAACAGATCGGTTGAATTAGATGATTTATTTAGTCACTTTTCAGGGTTGAATGACACTTTTAAATGTTAAAGGATGTATTTCCCACTTTGACAGCTTGGTTTTTAAATTGGTCAGTGAACCATCGTGTACCTCAAGACACTTATGTGGGCGTTAGACAAAAGCAAAATGTCATCAGGTTTTGGAAGTATCAGGAGCTGAATTTTGTTTTTTAATCCCAGACCAAGTCACTTGCACTTTGGTTCCCAGGTGGTTGTTAAATGCAGGTGGTGCTCCCTGCATTCTCAGGAATGGGTGCATAAATCTTCCTACAAAAATCCATTTGCTTTTTGCTCTTCTGAGGAGGATGATCACTCCATCTCTCCATTGGCTAAAGCAGTGAGTAGCAAAATAGCCTTTTTTTCTGCCCTGCTGAGCAGAAGTTTTGAGTATAATTTCCTCCTCCTATACAAGTAGTAGTTAGACTGACAGATTGGCTTCTTTGAATTGCTATTGTCTGTGCATGTTTTATGTCTCTGTCTCTGTATTGAGGGGAAGGAGGTGGTGGTTACATAGAATGACTGCCTTGTACGAGATCTTTAGGTTATATTTTAGACTAATAAGCTTAAATCATTCCAACCTGAGCAAAACGAATGGAGACATTAGTCTGATATTTGCACATTTTTTGCTGTTATTGTTTCACAATAAATCATCCACAATTATGACTGCTTTACAAAAATGGAAAAGTTTGATTTGGCTGAAGTACTCCCATTAGTCTCCCGATGAGAAAACTAATCACCAGATTCCTTTTCTTTGAAGAACACATTGGGCTGTATTTTCAAAGGCACACAATGGGTAGATCATATAAAGATGTGTGCCCTTGTAAAGGAAAAGAAAGGTGTAATAGTACGCTTAACTCTATTACACTTCCATTTTTCCCACACCTCAATTTATCCCTCTGCTACAGCCATAGGCCAGCGTTCTGTTTTTTCAGGACTTTTCAGAAAAAAGTATTACAGAGTTAAACCACAGTGCGAGGATATGCAAAACCCTGTATGTAAGTGCTAATTACAGCTCCCAATCAGCCTCAGAGAGAAATTAGCACTTAAATTCATAGTGAACAAGAATTTGCAAATAGTATTTGGAATACTTGTGAATAATGTATTAAATAATATTATTAGGCAGTAAACCTACTGGGTGTTCTTTAGACTTCCTCACTTTGTTGCTGTTATATATATTCCAGTGCAAGGTTTCAGCAATACATAAATACTAAAATCCAAGTATTTCTCTCCCTGACTTTAGAGTTCAAGAAATGAATCAAATGCTACAGTATGGTGACTGTCTGACTGAATGTCAAATGACCTGATTTGTCACAAATGTACAAGCACCATCAATCTTGCCACAACGTGGCATAATATTACATGAGCAATACTGTACATCTTCCACACAGGACGAGGAGGGAATAATCCATTTGCCAAAGTATGAAAATGAAGAGCTAAAGAAAGAACCACACTGGGCTATCATTTTCCTTTCCCCCTTGTTCTGATGTACATAAATGTAAGATTTGCATTCACAAACCCCATACTTGAACATACAAGGTGTGTGTGCCTGGCTACTTAGTCTGCATGCAAAAATGCCTGTTCACAGAATCTTCAAGGATATAGATTTATGTACACATTTTGTGTACTCATAAATGAAAGGCTCTTGGAAAATTTGCTTCAAAGGATATTTTACTTGGTTTTTGCATTTTGTTGTCAGGCAGAGACCAACAGGAGGTGGGGAAAGAGGCAGAGGTGGCCTTAGGCTATCTGGGGCCCTAAGCAAAGGCCCATTGTGGGGCCCTCTACAGCTCCGTGCCAAGGGCCCTGAAATCCACCCATGGCCCCAAGTCTGCACCCCAGCCCTCCCCACAGACCTGGCTCCCCATGGCTGCCTCCCCGACATCAGCCCCAGCACTCCTCCAAGGGCCCTGAACCCCACAGCTGGCCCCCCATGCGGACCCAAAACTGTCTACCAGCCCTAGACCCAGCTCTCCACCATGTATCCTGAGGCAGACATGGCTTTAGGGGTAGGCGAAGGGGCCCCTTACTGGTTGGGGCCCTAAGCAGGCACCTGCTTCGCCTCCCCAAAAGCCGCCTCTGGAAAGAGGAAATGGAGAAAGAGAATGGGGACGGAAGATTCATAAAGAGAATTTTTGCAGCAGTACTGTTAAATCATGTTCTGCAGCTTTAGAAAAGGGCTAGACAACAATATACAGCCTTGCAGAGCCGGACAGATGGTTCTTGCATGCTATCTTTCACTTCATTTTAGCTGAGTCATGTAGTCCTTCCTAGGCAAATGCTTTCATTGAAGATTCTATTCAGGTTCTAAAGGGGGCTGAGTAATGGCTGTAGAGCCCATGACAATTGGGGGTTTGACCCAAAATTGATGCTAATAGGGGAGCATGCACTGGTCAAAGTATGTAAGTGCATAATTTCAATATGATTACAGTAAAACTCAAGCATGTGTGACACTGACAGACTCCAGTCGGGGGATTGAATTTAGGATCTCTGAAGCTTAGTATATCAGCCTCTATTGCATCGCTAAAAGACACATGCCTCTTAGCAATGACTATAGCCAACTCATCAGTCTCTGGGTGACTCAGATGCCACTAGAGAGGGACAGAGAACCACACCAAACAGACATGGGTTACATATGCACATAAATGATTTGCTGAATTTGGCCCAAATAAAGAGATTGACATTATTCCGGCAGCAGATATTAGAAACATGTTCCTGGCACATCCTTGCAGATTGCACCTGCTGCTTTCTTGGATGTACCAGAAATATTCCGTCATTCAGTGGATTTCAATGGCTTGGTAGTAGATGGAGTAGCAAAGCTGGTTTTTGTGGGATGGATGTGCAGAGTTAACACGTTTTTACCACCCTCAACTTCCTATGGGCTATGGCATATTTCTAGAATTCGTAGTGCAGTTTTGGCTCTGAGTCTGTGGAGATTATATTTGTTACATGCTGTTGGTGGATATAAATCGAAACAGTGTTTTAAAAGGAATTTAACAACATAATTTTATAAAAAATCTTAGCTAAAAGAAATATACATATCAAAGCCCTGATTCAGCAAGATATTTAATCATATATCTGCATTGCTTCATAAACAGGGCCCATTCAAACAAAACATGTTTTAACACAGTAAAATGCAAGGTCATGTAGCTAGGATCAAGGAATGCAGGCTATACCTACAGAATAGGAGATTTTATCCAGGAAAGCTGTGATTCTGAGAAGGATTCAGGTCATAATGAACAAGCAACTCAATATGAACTCCTAATGCTGTGTTGTGGCAAAAAGAGCTAATGCCATCCTAGAATGTATAAACAGGGAAAGAGTAGGAATGGGGAGGTGATTTTACCTTTGGATAGAGAAGTGGCGATGAATGCTGGAATATTATGGCCAGTTCCGGTGCCCACATTTTAACAAGGATGTTGAAATATTAGAGAGGGTGCAGAGAAGAGCCACAAAAATTATTTTAGTGCTGGGAAAAATTTCTTAGTGACAAACCTGTTTAACTTACCAAAACTTGATTAAGGCGTGAAAATACTTGGTACTAAAGGGTTTTTAGGGTAGTGGAGAAAAGTATAAGAAAAGTCTGTTCCCTATTTCACCAACGGCTGAAAGTTGAAGCCAGACAAATTCAAATGAGAAATAAGGTACCCATTTTTAACAGGATTATTAACTGTTTAAACAAACTGCTAAGGAAAGTGGTGGATTTTCTGTCTCTTGATGTTTTCAAATCAAGAGTGGATTCCTTTCTAGAAGAAATGCTTTAGTCAGACACAAGTTTTGGGGCTCAACACGGGACTAGCTACATCAATTTCTAAGGCCTGTGTTATGCAGAAGGTGGGACTAGATGATCCCTTCAGCCCCTAATGCTATGAATCTAGATGCTTAACTGTAAGCATGTTGATACTCCCACTGAAGTCAATGTAACGTCTCACATAGGCTATGTCTACACTTGAAAAGTTAAGTTGATTTATGAAGTCGACTTAATAAGGTCGACTTTAAGTCGACTTAAAGTGGACCTTATTAAGTCGACTTAACAGAAGTGGACAACTTTTCAAGTGTAGATGTGGCTCCTTTTCGACCTTATTAAGTCGACTTAACATTTTAAGTCGACTTAAAAAGGTCTACCTAGGCACTATTCCGCGTCTTCACTGGCTTAAGTCGACTTCATAAAGTCGACTTAAGGGCTAGTTCGAATTAAAATGAGGCGTTATTAATTTGAACTAACTTTTCCTTCATTCGATTTAAGGAGCAGCTTAATTCGATTTAAGGAAAGCCCAGTGCAGACATGGAGTAAATTAAGTCGACTTAAACCTCCTTAAGTCAACTTAATTTGTAAGTGTAGACGCACCCATACTGAGTATCTTGCTGAATTGGGTCTGAAGCACATATTATGTAAAGAAATCTACCCATATAGGTCCAAATGGAATTCCTTTGTACGTTTTAAATAAAGTCATAGATTTGTGTAAAACATCTCTTATTTTGAAGTTTTGATTAATTTGCACCTTTTTTGCCTGCAGAAAAGGTAATTAATTTTTTTGATGAGAGAATCCAAATTTGTCCAACAAGATTAAAACAAAAGATGGCTTTTATGAGATTTTCATATCTCAAAAGTACCAATATGTTACTATTAGATTAAACATCAAGGAACATTTAAATTTATGAACACAATAAATAGCTTCTGAAGCATAATAGATGAATCTTATGTTCCGTGGGTTATGCTTTGACTGATGTAGCTTCAACATTAGAAGTTCTCAGCTAAATTTATTAATCTAGAGGAACACCATAAAAAGTTCATTCACTGCCCTTCCTTGATTACCATTATCACGACTACACCTATCACAGCCCTTTGGGTCTGTTCCCTATTTAAATAATGTGATTCTGGAAGAGGAAAGAGATATGATTTCCTTATACACATTGAATATACTGTATCACTAATTTGTAATGTAATTTGCAACCAGGCTCTGAGTCTTAGAAATGCATGAAATAAAAATAAAAGCAAATGTACTAGATGAAATATATGCTCCACACCATTAGTAATTAATACAATATAAATGCATGCCTGGATTGAGGATAGTTAGATGTGCATCTTTTGGGGGTGAAAATACTCCAATCTGTATCTCTGGGATTAGTTTCTTGAAATAGTTTTTCTTCATTTATATTGTCAGTGTGTCCTCTTTCGTGGTCTGTTATGCATTTATTCTTCTTTGCAGCACTTGATATAGTTTTTCTTTGCTATTTTAATCCCCCAGTCCCATCAGAAATATTTGATTCACTGACATTTATGAAAAGAGAGAACAATCCTATGTGGTAAAAACAGTCTCTCAGTAAGAAAAACATTCAGGCTCACTCCTACATTCTTTTCTCACACAGACATTTAGTGAAAGTCCATAGGAGTTTTGGACTGCAAGGACTGTAAGAGAGAGCTTTTAATTAATATTTTTTAAAAGAGGAAATTAAATAGTTCAATAGGTCATGAGATTTAGACATTTTGGGGCCAGATTCTGATCTCACATTGATACTATACAATACAATGCTATAACTTCATTGGGGTTATGTCTGATTTTCATAACATAAGCAAGATCAGAATCAGACCTTTAGGTCTCAAAGATTTTCATTTCAAAGAAGAAAATTTTACATGAGCTGAAATCAAGGCTACAGTTCTGAAAAGCCTCAAACATTAAACAGATTCAAATCCAGATTCAGGTGCGCTTTCAAACTTCTGGCCCATATGTCTGAAATAGACCTACACTAAACTGTGGATCAAAACAACTCATAACTTTGGAAAAGTTCATGTTCATCTGCAAATCTTTATGTTATTGCTTTATTCCATCTCTAAGGAAAATATATTTTACTTTGAAAAATGTTTTTCAGAGCAACTATATTCCCTATCTACTCCTCTTAGGAAGGCAGAAGACAGGATGGTAGATACTCTATCACCTAGGGCTTGTCTACACAGGGGAATCTTGGAAATTAAACTGAATTGACAAAAGATGTTAATTGAAGTGAATTAGTTAGCACATTAAGCCCCCGTGTGAGTACCTAATTCAGAATTAAAGTGGCCTCAATTCAGCTTATTTTACTTCACTTAATAAACCTAATTAATTCTGAACAACATTGTCCAGACAGGGATTTAATGTGTTTAACTAATCCACATTAAATTCAAAACTTTAGTTAATTTTGATTAATTTTCTTGCAAGTCCCTGTGTACTGTGTGGCAAAGTACCTCTTTTGATACTTCTGCCTCAGCATTTTTCCCTCTGGCAGTAAATCAGTCCAACTCTGATAGTTTTTAATTTTTAACTTTGTTTTATTTGCAGTATTTATAGGGTGAGCCTCAGGGTAGGCTGGAGTAGTTCACTTATGCTAAAAACCCACAACACAAAAGGTACATATTGTTCTACTGGACCACTGACTAAAGATGCTGGCTTCTTGTTGCCAGCCCTTCCCCAAACAGAAGTAAACTCAATGTTTCCCCTATAGAGAGGAGAATAATCTTCCACCTAAAAGGAACATTTTCTCTCTTTTGCCCCTAACCCTGATGTAACTTGTTTCTTCTCCCTCCTCCTCTCTCACAAGAAAAAGGATTTTCAAAGGTCAAAGCAGTCCTTAATTGGACTCAGAAGTCTCTAATTAACAGGTAACCTCTTTTTATTTCACAGGAACAAGGGCCTTCACCATTCTAGGATTGATAAACCTGACTTCCACTGTTCTCTTACAGCTGTCAGATCTGACTTTTGTGGAAAAAGAGATGCACATGTCCTTGACTAGATCTGGCCCCGAGACTGTTTTGCCCAGCAATGTAAGCAGACTTAGTAATTGGCTATTCAAAGACGTAGATCCGGGTAACCTTGCAAAATCATCATCAGCAGAGAGTTCCTGAAGCTGGTTCAGACTGGCAAAAAACCACCCAAACGTAAAAATAAAACTAAGGAATGATTTTGCAAGCACAAGGGTGTGCCTATAAAAGCAGCATCCCGAGAACAGCAAGGGCGGAGTCGACAGGAGTAGCACCCTGACGAGCCGTCGGACTGATCACCCGGAGGCAGCTCCCCGGTCCTAGAATCTTTGGACTGAAAGAAGGCCACCCTAGAATCGTTTGGGTTGGTAACCATGCACGAAAACCGGAACCAGTCTGCACTGCTGACTGATGCTAACCCACGGATGAAGTATCAAAATGAATAAGAAACCTGTAACCAGAATGCTATTGCAGCTGCTTCTGCTTGTTGTTGGGTAAATATGTCTGCAAATGATACTAATTGTAGCCAAGAGTTATTAACGGGGCTATCTGCGGGAATAGGAGGAGGAACAGTTATAACCTTGCTTTAGCTTGTAGGATTTGGTATGCTCTTTGTATGTTTGCTGTGTTGTTTTAGGTGATGAAAAGACAGTGATTTGTTTTAAAGTATTTAGTCAATAAAAGTTACATAAACAGTGTACTCCAAAATCAGTGGTCTCAGGCGTTCTCCTTGAGTCCCTGCACACCGCTCTTGCATCACAAAAGAACAGGAACTTTCTCACATGGGTCACTGTAGACAAGCCAAAGTCTTTAATTCAAGACAGAAGGTCTTCCTAAAAGATCTGCTTTAGCTCAACCAGAAGTTACAGATGTGTGGATGAGGCAAAGTTTCAATGAGAAGCATACATTTTAAAAACACACTAATTGTAAAATAATAAAGAGCAACTGCAGACAGAAAAGCAGTGACAGCAGGTTGTAGAGTGCTGGGATCACAGCCTATCACAACCTATTGCTGCTGTATCCAATAGCTGCAGCACGTAAGCATTGTAGGCGTACACATATGATATGGCATTGTTAAATGTAATTGCCTCTTTGCTTCTAATGATTCAGCCTCTAAACACTTGTAATTTATAGTACATGTGTCTGACTCAAAGAAACTTTTATTTATGGAGAAAAAAACATGAGAAATGTTCAGTTCGGCCTGTGTAGTTACTCTTTTGTACCCAGATGATCTTCTCAGTACTTAGTTTAGGTAACACTAATCCCCATGGTTTGCTGGAGTTTATATATGCTTCAGATCCCTGATAACATGGCCCCTGCTAAAAAAAAAAGGAGGGTCAGGAGCTTTTGAGACTTTGCTATGGAGTTCTCTTCTCTCCCAGAAAGCCAACACTGACAAAGTCAGTAGAGATGAACTCTTAATTTTCCCAGGCCACAAAGCATAGTTTCCCACTACAGCTCAGCAACTTCAGCTTGCTGAATCCTCCACTTCACATTATAGCATCTAATGTTCATGCCCCTCAGAAACAATGGAAGCTACTCTGGATTAAGGTGTAGGCAGGGCATGGGCCAGCAAAAAGGCAGAGTAGGTTGGGGTGTTCTACAGGGATACAGGAATCCAAATTTGCTGAGCTTAGGGTGCTGGTGGAGAGACCCCATTTGTGTGTGGCCCCATAATTCCCCCTCCCCATACCCAGCCCTGGTGGCTGGCTGGAGAGGTAGCTGTACTATCAGTGGTTACAGGCTTCTGGCTGAACACTCTGATGCCTACTCCCACAGAAGTCAATGGAAGTTTTGCATGAACCTCACAGGAAGGAAGCTGGCTCTGAAGGGAGGGCAGATGAACATTGGTGTAGCATTTTAATTAAATGTTTGTTAGTGGTAACCTTCAATTACTCCAACCATAGTGCAACTCAGCAGTTCTGTGGCTGCCCACATATCCCTTGTGGCTGAAGGGCCAAATTCTGCACTTATTTATACTGATGTAAGTCTGGGTGTTTCTCCACTGATTTCAATAGACCAGGAGAAGAATTTAGTCTTGATGGACTTCACAAATTTGTAGCACCATATTGTTATAGTTGTGGCATATTTAATACAGATTAATAAAGGCTAATGCGATAAGTCTAAATGGGGAGACAATGCATATACAGAAGTTGTATTTTATATTATAAGTCTTAGGGCAAAATTTTCAAACATGGGTGCTTATATTTAATTGCCTAAATATGAATTTAGGTAACTAAATAAATTAACTGATTTCTAGAAGAACTGAGCTCTCGCAGCCCCCGGTGAATTAGATTCAGAGCCATTGAAGACAGAGAAAAGATATATTGTTAATCTCAGAAACTGAACAATGTTGGCAAGAAGACAGTAGTGTGATGATTGACAGATTCTAAGGCCAGTTGGGCCATTTTGATCATTCCAAAGGCCTTTGAACTTCCCCAAAATAATTCCTATAGCATATCTTTTAGAAAACCATCCAATCCTGACTCAAAAATTGTCAGTGATGGAGAATCCACTATGGCCTGTTAATAAATTGTTCCAACAGTTAATTGTACTCACAGTTAAAAATGTCTGTATTATTTGCAGTCTGAATATGTCTAGCTTCAACTTTCATCCATTGGATCCTGTTATACTTTTCTCTGCTAGATTTGATGAGCCTATTATTAAATATTTGTTCGCCGTATAGCTACTATTATATTATAATCAGGTCACCCCTTAATCTTCTCTTTGTTAAACAAAATAGATTGAGCTCCTTGAGTCTAACACTCATGTTTTCTAATCCTTTATTCATTCTTGTGGATCTTCTCTGAACCTTTTCCAATTAACCAATATCCTCCTTGAATTGTGGGCACCAGAACTGTACGCAGTCTTCTGACAGTGGTTGCACCAGTGTCAAATACAGAGGTAAAATAGTCTCAATTCCTACTTGAATTTCCCATTTATGCAGCCAAGGATCAAATTACACTGGGGGGCTCATGTTCAGCTGATTATCCACCTCAACCCCCATGTCTTTTTTCGAGTCTGCTTCCCAAGATAGAGTCACCCATCCTGTAAGTATGGCCTAGATCAGTGGTTTTCAAAGTTAGGGTCAGGACCCAGTATTGGGTCACAGACCCTCAGGCACTGGGTCGCAGCATCCCCTGCTGCCACCGCCAAAAGACTGGAATGCATTGCTCAAAGATGTAATTGTTGGGTTGAAGACATCAATTTTTTTTTCAAATGGATCTCGAGAAATTTTTTTTGAAAACCACTGGCCTATCTGACTAGCCAGGAAGTTCTTTCAATGGCTCTTTTACAGTGGTGGGATTCTGGTGGAACAGTGTCACTAGAAAAGGCCTATTTCTGTCACCTACAGCTAGACCTTACAAGTAGGCTGCTGTGTCCACACAGCCTCAGGACTCAGCTCACTGCATTGGCTTCCTATAAACCTCTAGCTCAGAGTGTTGGTGATTGTTTTTAAAGCCCTGAATAGTCTGGAATATGACAGGCATCTTTACATTTACCCTGGGAATGCAGATGAGAAAGGAATCAACAACAAGCACTTGCCTGAAAACTTGTCTGTCATAAAGAACCAGCTCAATGTTTTATTGCTCAAAGACTGCACCTTGAACTGTTTCTCAGGAAAAGTCATAGTGGCCTAAATTAAGTATACGCAGTAATTTTAGGACTCCAGCATGAAATACTGGTTTAATATAATCAATTTCTTTCATTTGTTAACATTCATTTAGTTTTATTCTCCTCCTGACCCCCAATTCATTCTCCTTTCTGACCTACTAAAGCTTCCCAGAACTCATACTTTACAAGCTATTGCTACTCCTAACATTCTTAGATCAAAACTTCTGCAAAAGCCCACAAAGCAGTGTTTTATAGACACTCCCTAATTTAGGACAGGTGTATGGAGATGCCTTGCAATGAAGTCAAGCCTCTAACAAAGGAGTATCTGAAGGAAGAAGTCTACCAGAATTTTAGTTTTTATGCTGGAATATAACAGTAATCTTCACTCCTCCTGCCTCCACTGGAACCAAACAACAACAAAAGACCCAAAAACATTAGCTATCTGTCCCTGGGCTATGAGGTTAAAGAAGCCACTTCATTAGTCCTTATTCCTTTCCACTACAATTATTAATAGCACTTAGGGTTAATTGACAGCCCTTGGGGTATAATCAAAGATTTGATTGCTTAATAAGCTGCCTCTTCACAGTCTTCTTTCTACTAGAAAGAGCCCCATGCAATTCTAATTTGGGATCAGCTGCAATATAGAAGCAAGCTAGAATTTGCTTTACACTTTCTTACCCTGGGACCCTTGTGCTTGATCCTTTTTTACCCTGGGACCCTTGTGCTTGATCCTTTTTTACCCTGGGACCCTTGTGCTTGATCCTTTCTTACCCTGAGACCCTTGTGGACTCTAGGCATCACCATCAAGAGCCTCAGAAGTAAATGCTGTAAATTTCAACACAAAAATATTTCCAAATACGTGTCAAGTGTTATTCATGAGGAGAAGCACTTCTTATTTTTGGAACTTTCGGATTGCTAGGGAGGGTAAAATGAGCATAGTTTACATAGAATGGAATCATTACATATACATAATGGATAAATAACTCAGCCAAGCACATCTAAAAATAGAACATATTCATTTGGTTTGGACATTAGCAAAGGTATGTTCTAGGAATGTGTTCAGTTCTCCCCCCTCTGCCTGATATGAAATAAGGATTTGAACAGGGATTTTCCCCCTTTCAGGGGAGGGTCTGAATCACTGAGTTATCAGATAATACGAGGAGGGCTGTCCTTAGTATTTCACTTTGTATAAATAATTAAATTGTCATTGGAGTAGCAGGACTAGTTCATGGGTGGGTTTCTCACATTTCAGATGGGTACTATAGGTATTCTCACTTGTTCACTCCAGCCCTCTATTCAAATCCCTTCTCCGCAGCAGGCAGAGAGGGAGAATTGAACCAGGGTCTCATGCATTCAAAGTAAATGCTAAGCTAAACGTTATAAAGGAGGCAGTGCCACATCTTCTCCTTCTGAGGCCTGCTCCAGAAAGTGTTCCTGAGTTGCCTGTAAGCTGTACTCAACTTCTTTAAAATCTAAATTTGTCCCTAATCCACCAAAGTCCATTCCCAGACTGTATTGTAACAACTTCACTGACCTACTAAATTTGATTTCATGTGGTACGATATCAAAAGCCTCCCTGTGAAATTCCTAGTCATAAGATGACTGAAATTTGCAATGAGTTGCGAAACACTTTAATAAAGCAATGTTTTCAGGCCATACAGCAGATCTGTAATTAGTAGTTACATCAGTGCTGAGAACAAGATGTCCACAATTGAACAAACATTTGCAAGAAGATATCTCAAATAATAAACAGAAATCTTCAGAAATCTCAGCCAGGACCTTTGATGTTTGGAGTCAGAGATGGGTTAGAATTCACTCTTGGAGGTGATTCAAAAAGTTAAATGGCTGCAGTAAAGTAGTCTCAGTGCATACTGCTGCTCTCTTGTGACTTTCTCATCTGAGGGCCTAAGCCAGAGTCTACTAAAAAATCCTATGGAAAGGCTCCCACTGACATCAGTGGTCTTTAGATCAGGCCCTAACTAGCTGAATAGTAAACTAATGAAACTGTCACAGTTGGGGAGGTCTTTTGGATTCTGGAACCCTGGGCAAAAGTCAAGGATGGAGCCCCATCCTTGACATTTCCCCCCCAGACCTTACCAGCCCCCCCCCCAGCCTGGCCACCTGCACCCCAGTCCCACCTCTGGCCCCGCCATGGGTGCCCCTGCCGTGGTCCCCTCCGCTGGCCCCTGAGCTCTGCTGCCGGTCCCCCAGCCCTGCCACCAGCCCTCCTGCTGGACTCCTCATCCCCCAGGCCTGCTGCAGACACCCCCCAGCCCTGCTATAGCCCCCCCTCCGGCCAGGCTCCCGGCCAGGAGATTTAAAACACTGCACGGTGTGGGGGACAGCCTGCCCCCCGCTAAGACCACTGATGGTCACAGTGGCCTCTATGGAACCATGGGACTGTCCAGTAGCCAAGCTCCCACACCTGGCAGACACAAGCTTAGGAGGCGTAGCTCATCTTCTGCTGGTGCAAGAAAAGGTTTTACCTACCTTGTTTCAGCCTTAGGAACAGGCATTTCAAGGGATTACATTTGTCAAAAAGGAAGTCTTCACTTCATGACAGATAATAATGTGTCTTAGAAGCATGTAGGGTGAAATTCATACCTGGGCAGAGGCCTAGCAGAAGACCAACTAAAGCCACCAGCTCTGCCCATGACATTGAGGCACTTTGTGCCAAGGTGAGGGTGAAGGGAATTCACGGCTGCCATTCAGTCCTTTTGTGCATGAGAAAATACTCATCCACCAAAATAAGGGTCCACAATGGAGCCTTAGAGATGCAAAAACACGTGACAGGAATTAGGGTGAGACGACTGAACTTTTTCTACACCTGATCTAGAAGTTACATGAGCATCTATGTTCAGAGATTGAAGTTTACTCCAGCAACTGCACCACTTGATCTTGTCCTCACCCTACCATAAATAATTTGAATAATTAAATCCAGAGAAAGTAGAACTGAGGGAAAGTATCAGTCAACAACAACAAACAGATGAGAAATGAAACCCAATGTTAATTAAAAGAAAATATGCACATCAGTTTTAAAGTGATTTCAGTATTATAAAGAGGAAAAGAGCACCTAAAGGGCACCGTAACAGATGAACAATAAAAGGGCAGACTATAAACATTCTTATTATTGGTAAAGGATTCTCAAGGTCACAGACAATTTATACAAATGCACTCATAAAAGAACAAGCATAAGATGAAATTACACTGTTGTGCTAGAGTCAGATTGTGTTTATACATACAAATTACAGCCTCAACTTAGCTAAACATTTAAACATGACCTTAAAAATAAGCATGCACTTAATTCCATCTCTGTACAGCAAAGCATTTGAGCATGGGCTTAAGTCCCATTGACTTCAGTGCAGCTAAGTCATGTGTTTAAAACCAAGTGTGAATTTAAGCGCTTTGCTGAATAGGTATGGATTTAAACTCTGCTGAAATAGGATCAAAGCACAGTTCTCTGGGACTAGCAGGAAGCTTTTTTCCAAGGCCCAAGCCTGTGTCCCCTTTTCCTAGTGAGTTTTGGAGCATTCGATAGCTGCCTGGGTATGCTCCCAAGCAAGAATGACAGAATACAATTTCGGTTTTTGCAGTTCAGTGGCAGGACAGGGAGCGCCTCACCTGTCTTCGGCATGATGTTTAACACTGCTGAGAACTTCACTGTATTGATACCATTGAAAAGCATTCCACTGAGCTAGAGTGTAGCCTCTCCAACACACTGTACATAGTAGAAATGTATGCACCAGTTTGGAAAATATAAGTTACCCCCGTGCAGACAGCTAGCACAAGACCGCTTCCGGGTCTTCTCTGAAGACATATGTGGTACATGCACCACAAAGCAATGAAAGGCCTGCCTAAGGATAAAATTGGCACTTAATATTTCCAGCGGTGACTAGAATGGAATTGTGAGATTTCATGCTGAATAATTTCGATTAACTTTGGACAAGCATTCAGATTTCTGTAGGTTTAGGTAGCCAGAAGTCACATGCTGTACCTTCTTGGTTCTACCATTGTGAAAGCTAGGTTTGCTTAGGCTAGACTGCAGTCAAAATCATCTGAAATTAAATACGTGCATTTTTATTAATCTGAGAACTTGTTTTGGAGTGAATGGTTGAATTATTGTATTTTGGGGTGAAAGAGAAGGGTAATAAAAGCACATAAGATACAGGAGAAATCCTAATCTATGAAGCAATGGAAATATTTTAGGTCATGTGAAACACTGAAGAACTTTGTTTTTCTATAACTGACCCTGGCATTAACATCCTAATGGGAGTGATGGGTGAGTAGGGTAGGGTGGGGAGGGTCAGTCGTTCTTAAATTAATAGGATCAGCAACCACAAAGCATAGATTCTTACAGTTTCATTCCAAGGAGTAATTTTTTTTTCCAAAATGTATTTAACTTGGCAGATCAGACTATAGACAGGATTCATAATAAACACAGTGCTTAGATTTGGTAATGAGACCAGAAGTCATGGTTTGAATTATAGACTTCTCAAATAAATTATCAGTTTTGTACACTGGTGCTTTCTTGTTCCTGTGGCATAGAAAAGTCTTCTTTGCTTTTTCTTTTTTGAGAAAGACATTAATGATCTCAAGACCATTCATTATTCAGAAAACAAATGGGTTAACCTTGTAGAACAGGGGTTCTCCACCCCTTCAGGGTTGTGACACATCTGGGAGGTTTCCCAGACATGTGTGACACACGGAGGCTCCTCTGCTGCTGGGGTTCAGAGGCAGCCCCCACTGCGCAGCCGCCCCAGGCCTTCTGTGATGGTGCTTCAAACAGCACCCTCTCGCTGCAGCAGAGCTGCCGCCAATCTCCCTTTTGGCAGCAGCTTTTAAAAGGCCATCAACTTGCTGCCGCACCTCTCCGGCAGTCCTGGGGGGGGGGGGGGGGGGGGTTGGGGGTGCATTCAGTGGCAGGCTGCTAGCCAGTGACACACTCAGCCGCTATGCTGTGACACACTTTTGTGTCATGACACAGCAGTTGAGAACCACTGCTGTGGAGAGCCAGCATATGGGCTATGCATTTACTTAATTCATAAGTAATACCATTAATAGTACCATCCTATTCAGAAATGTTATGCTTATGACAGTCATCTCATACTGACATGTAGTCAAAAATAACGTGAGCATAGGGAGTCCAATCGTGCCTTTTTTGTGCACCTGTGCTCAGTTCCTCTCTTCTCAATATTAATCAATTCAAGATGCCTCAGTTTTTCAAAAGAGACTAATGGCTTTGGGTGCTCCATAGAGACACTTCAAAAGGGATGTACCTTCCTCTGAAAATTAGGTCCCTCTCTCAGGTCTTAATTTGGGTACTCAAATATTGAGGCATCCAAAATCCATTAATCCTCAACTTGCAGGAACTGTTCTTGATATATAAATGGTACCCTCTGTGTTGGCAGGCTATATGCATCCTGCACACCTGCTTGGCTGAATGTAGCCAAGAAGAGGTTCATACACTATTGGAAGTGGCGTTGCCTTGAGTTCCCCTCTATGTGCTACAAGTGTCTGTTTCATTTAACCATGAGAGTCCAGGTGATGGCAGAATTTTAAGAATATATTTATTGCAGACACATGCCTAACTATTTCTAGCCTCTCTAAGGGTGCATCTACACTTATAAATTAAGTCAACTTAATTTAATCCACATCTACACTTAAGCTGCTCTTTAAGTCGAATTTAATAAGTCAACTTAGCTAGTGTAGACACCCTAAGTCAACTTGGTCAGCTTAGGGCAGGGGGGACAAGGGAG